>VWZV01004326.1:2060214-2341592 GCA_013397155.1 Irena cyanogastra | reverse complement strand
AGTGGGTAAGAGAGCAGTATAGATCTAAAGTGTATTTTGTCAAGTTAGATTTAAAGTGATCATGCTGTTAAAAATGCAATTGGAATGGGAAAGAGAGGGTGGGATATTTAGCCCTGTTTCTGGAAAAAGTTTACTGAGGAAATAATTTAATTTCTGTAGACTCTGAAGAAGAATATTTCGATTTTGAGGAAAGCTCTGAACCAACTGACAGTTCAGTAATTAAAGGAGAAGAAATAGGAAAAGAGGAGCCTGCTCAGGAGGAACTGACAGATCTTCACCTGAAGTTTGAAATTAAAGAAGTATGTCTGTAATTGTCTTCCTCTACCTAAAGAATACTTAAAAAATATTCAATATTCTTTTACCAGTATTCTCCAGATCAGTGGATGCAGAAACATAATCACCAAAGAAAAAAACCCTCATGTATACACATACATATTTCTATGCACACAAGATGTCTCTTGTCTGTATGTGATGCATACAAATAAAACGTGATGCATGCGCACAGATGTATTAAAAAAAAGAAAAAAATCCCTTACTGGAGTATTTTTACTAGAAAAAATTAGAGGGTAGGGAGTGTGAATTTTGCACTGGAGAAACTAAGTCAGTCCCAGGGAGGTCTCTTGCAAAGACAAAATCTCCAAATATTATTTGTATTTATATCTTTCACCGTCAAACAATCACTTCTCCTTTCTGTTATATACTGTAAAATCTGTAATAAAAACAATACTTCCAACAAAACAGGGAGGGTGTTAATATTGCAATCTTTTTGTTGTTGGTTTAAATGGTGAGAATACTGCATGTGAAAAGATGGAATAACTGTATTTCTTGTTCATCCAGGTTTTAGTAGAACTCACCAGACAGAAGAAAATTGAGGAAACAGTACTTGTTTTTGATGTAATGCATCTTGGGACAGAAGCTACTGTCAAAACCTATAATTTAGCAGCTGTATCTTATTTGAAGAAAATCATCTTGGATTACTATGGAATTGGAGGTAATAAGCAGTGGCAGAGAAGTGGATTTGTGTATGTGTGGCAATTACTTGGAGCTCTCCTGTGCCTTGTGTTTGCTCAAATGCAAATGTTGCTCCAGTTTTCCAGTTAATGTGCAGCTTGTGCCACTGGCAGTGCTTGTGCCACTGATACAGTTGATAGGCTCTGGATTCTGGACTCTCACCATAATGCTTATGGGATAAATAAATGGCTTAGAGCTCAGAGTTTGGATGGAGAAGGGATTTGCCATTTTGGACTTAGCAGAGAGAAACTAGTGACTTAGATTCAGTGGTGCAATGTATTTTAGCAAATGGTACTGAAAGTTAATCCCTACCTTCAAGGCACAAATTGTTTGGTTCTCTGAAAGAACAGAAATGATCCTAATTCTTGTTTGTCTCATGTGGTGTTTTACAGGTAAAAAAGCACCCATTCATCTAATTAGTTCCTCAGACAAGCCTGGCTTAGATCTTCTGAAGGTGGAATATGTCAAGGTATACACAAAGCTTTTTAAAATTATTTTAAAGCATTTCTACATATTCTTAATATATAGTGTATATATAGTCCTAAACCTGCTATTCAGGGCTAGTTGGATTAATTCGTATCTTGTGAAGAGGACAGTAACTGGTTGGAATTAATATTAACCTTGATGCAAATCATTATTTTCAGGCTGACAGAAATGGGCCACATTTTCAGACGATTTTTAACAACACTGAACAGATGATTCAAGTGAGTGTTTACAGATTTTATTGCTTATTTTCTTTTGGTTTGCTTGCTCAGAACAGAGGAATTAAGAGTTATTTTGCTTTCCTGTTTTCGTGCTTTCCAGCAGGAGATTTCAGTAGTTAAAACATCCTTGAAAATTTTTACACCACTTAAGAGCAGAATGTTTGTCTGTTGAACTGCTGAAAAAGTGTCTGTCTAGCTCATGTGGGTGAAATTCAAACTACTGTAATAATGCACCTTCTCATGCATCAGGGATCATGACATTCAGGGGCCCAGTATGGGAAACTACAGTGGAGTCACAAAGTCTTTGCCTTTGTTGTCAAATAATCTGTATTGTGAGTGCCATGTATTCAGCACTCTGTTGGCCATCTTTTATAAGAAGTCTAAATCCATGTCTGACTGTGTGTTTTNTTTTTTTTTTTTTTGCTAATGTTGTCTTTCTGAGTCAGGTTTTAGTCTAAGGAAAAAGAGTGACTTACATTCTTGCAAAGGATGGTGTTTTTTGTGATTGGTCATTTCTCCTCTTTAATACATTGATGGCATTATTTCACCTGCCTTATTTTATTGTGAAGACTGAAATATTTCACTTGTTGCATAATAGTTTTAGAATGTCTATAGATTTAATGTGAGAGCTTTAGTTACTGAAATCGTTTTGCCAAAAAGCATTTCCTGAAGCTGCAGCAGGAGATGCAGCACTCCAGTGCTGTTAACTGTCTTCATACTATGGGCTAGTGCTAGTGTTAAGAGAAATCAATTTTCTGTACATCATCTGGAGTTGGTGTTGCCTTGCAGCTCTTCAATGGGACTTCTGTGCCTGGAAGAATTGCATTTGGGCTCTATTTCCAGTTTCAAGCAGATTCAAGTCGACAACTTTTATTAAACTACACAGCAGGCACTTACTTACCTTTTGGACTCTGTAGTGGATTTATTGAGGAATACCTATATTCTAAATATCTCCATGTCAGCCACCTGCCATAGTACTGTTATTGCAGGAGCATTCAAGCCCAAGGCTGTGTTTGACAAAATTGATATTGCATCACTCTTTTTTGTACTGAGGAGGTTGTAGGTTAGCAGTTACAGCTGTAAGAGCTGGGTTGTTGCTAGGTTTCATTATTTTCTAAGCTTATCCCCTTTCTACTTTCCAGAAAGCTTTTTCCTTTGTATTCTGTTGCTGGCCACACATGCAGCTTTTCTGTTTCTAAGGAATGATTCTATTGCAGTGGGTGCTTTTGCACCTCAGTCCTACTCTTACACTTCTAAATTACTGTTTGATCATACAGAGTCTCATATTTTCAACAGGTAACTTTTTCATCATTGAACCTCCTGTTGCATACTGAGGCCCTTATGTCTGCTGTCAGTTTTCTAACGGCTGTTAGTCCATCAGGCAGTGAAAGAAGTGGAGAGACACCATCCAAAGGAAAAAAGCAAGAAGATGACTCTAGATTGAAGAAAGGTACAGTTGTGACTATCCAAATGATGGTTCTAGAAGGATGTGTTGCATGCTGGCAAAGCAAATCCAGAGAAACACAATTAGCTTTGTTAGCTTATTAGTAGAAATAAAGATGAAAGTGAAAATATGACTCATAGGTACCTTGAAAATACCACCTTCTCTTTTTTCTAGTGTCTAAACCTTCCAAGGATAAAGATGTGTTTGACTTCAAGCTTTTTGCCAAGCTGGATGCCTTCTGTTTAAATATTTGTGATGAAAAAAAGAACATTGCAGAGATCAAGATACAAGGTATTAAATTCTTTATTAGAAGTAACTGTGCTGGTACTTTAGTTTTAAAGCAATTGCTAATCCTTGGGCTAAAAAATAAGGTGTAAATATGCAGCATCTATTTTAATTTTTTTGTTTATTTATTGTTATCTGTCCAAGAATGGCTTGTTGTCTTGTTTTCAAAGTCAGCCTTCAAGTCTGTCATAATGTTTTGGCCTCCAGCTAGAAAGATGTGCTATGTTATTACTCAAATAATTAGGTTCATCCTTTGAAGGAGTTTGATTATGGGTGGCTTTTCATGTTGTACTAAGTGCTGGATATTTTTATGCTATACCATAAAAGTATTTAGGATAAATAATTACACAGGATTAAAAAAACCCCTTCAAAATGTTTTCTTTAGTTTTTAACCCTAGGGGTTTGTTTGGGTTTCTTGTTTTGTTTTTGTTTTCTTGATTGGTTTTACCCCTTGGAAGGGCTATCAATAATTCTTTGGAGGAGTTTCACTTCTGACTGGCTTTAACTGCCATCGTCACAGTTGCTAACACTCTCTTATGAATATTTAAGAACGTGTGATGTGCAAGATTATACTGCAGTTCATAAAGTCTTTTGGTTGTGCCCATCTCTAAGTCATATAATGTATTCACACAAGATTATGTATGCAAAAATATTGTGTTCAAATAGCTCAGTGTAGTAACATCTTTCCTGATAGAAAATCTCAATACATTCACTCAAAAGCTTGCTTATTAAGAGGTCGATTATTGTTTGGGTATTTTTCTATGAATAGTAGCTCAGTTATTTCCAGAGATGATTGATATTGAGACAGTATTTGTATTAGAAGTGTTTCTATTTTGTTTTGAGTGAAGCTGAAGTACAGTCATTCTTAAAGTAACAGTATTTTTTCCTCACTTCCTCTGCTGGTGTCCCCACCCTGAAAATAACTGTTATTTCTGCTGTGCAAGACTGTTTCTATTTTTGTACTTTGCAGGTCTTGACTCATCTCTTTGCCTTCAACCAAGTCACACTGTATTCTTTGCCCGACTTAAGGACATAGTTGTCACAGATGTTGATTCAAGGACCCTTCATAAAAAAGTACTCAACTACAAGATTTTAACTTTTACTTGATTCTTGGTTAGTTTGGTGTGTATAAAAGTGAAATGTAATACACATTCCACTCTCCTAAAAGTATTTGATTTGTTGTGAATAAGTATTTTCAAATAAGATACATCATCAAGAATAATTTTCATATTACAAGAATGGATGTCTGAAAGGATTAGAAAACCTAGTAATCTAACTTGTAATCTGATAGGCTGATGGTATCTTTAGTTCTTTGTGTTATTACCTTTGTAGAAGCTGCTGATGGCTGGTGGGTGCTGTTTCTCTCTTTCTAGGCTGTCTCTATAGTGGGAGATGAAGTTTTCAGCTTCAATCTGACATTAAATCCTTATGCTACTGAGGGAGAAGCCTACACTGACATGTCAAAAGTGGATGGTACTGTATGTTTGAAAGTGGGCTGCATCCAGCTGGTGTACCTTCACAAATTTCTCATGTCTCTCCTGGTAAGTCTTATCTCCCTTTGTATGTTTCTGCAGCATTCTCAGATTAGTCTTCTGGGCTGTACCCTCAGTACAAGAGTTAGGCTTCACTTTCTGAAGGAGAAGGGATGGATTTATTTTTTTCTGTGTACTATTAAAAACTTTGCTAAGTAACTGATTTAAATTTCAATTGGGTCACTTCCCACCCTCAGTTTTGGAAATAGAGAAAAATTTGGTGCTCTTGAGGTAGTTTCGGGGGTTTTATGTTTGCTGCCCTTTCCACCCTAGCAAAATACTGGGTTCATTGCAAACATGTCAGAGCTAACACTAGAGGCAAATCTTTCTGCAAGGTAGATGTCATGATGCCTGCAAATGAACCAGTGTAAATATCAGTGTGTTTGAGTACCCTAATGATAGCTTTTTCAATAAAGCACCAGTGGGCTTTCTCTCATTCAATAGGTTCTTTAATAGGAATTCAATAGTATTCAGGGAGGGCAGGAGGGGCTTTCAAAATTGTGTCCCTAAAAGCTAATGAGCTAAGGAGTCTTGTAGCTAAGAAAAGAAGTAAAAATAGTGATGAGTTTAGAATAAGTGGGTTGCACTGGTTAGTATTTCTTTGACCCTCTATTAGAGGTCATGACAGAAGGTACTCAGTTGTCTTTTCCTGTGGAAAATTCAACAGAGTAGGCAGCATAATTGGATGACGATGTAAAATGAGGAAGTAACCTAGAGTAAAAACTGTTTACAGACATTTCTCCTTTCTCTTCAACTGCTTTTCTAGACCTTCTTGAACAACTTCCAGACAGCCAAGGAGAGGCTGAGTGCTGCTACAGTCCAAGCTGCAGAAAAGGCTGCTACCAGTGTGAAAGACCTGGCCCAAAGGAGTTTTCGGCTTGCAATGGACATTCACCTGAAAGCACCAGTTATAGTTATCCCTCAGTCCTCCATTTC
Source organism: Irena cyanogastra (assembly GCA_013397155.1). Lineage (NCBI taxonomy): Eukaryota > Metazoa > Chordata > Aves > Passeriformes > Irenidae > Irena > Irena cyanogastra. Next base: position 2,335,680 of record VWZV01004326.1, on the reverse strand, counting down.
CCCCAATGCAATAGTAATAGATCTTGGCTTGATTAAGGTTCAGAACCAGTTTGTCTTGGTGTCCTCAGAAGGCAGTTCACTCCCTCCAGTCATTGACAAAATGGATGTGCAGCTGACAAAGCTGAAACTATCGAGGTACGGTGACTAATTCTCTGTAGAACATTAATGTTCTTGCCTAGAAGCCATGGTTGGTGCTAATGTCCAATATTTGGTATTAAAATGTTAGCCTTTTATCTTAGAGCAGTTAGATCAGTAATAAAATCAGAAACTGTTCTGCTTAGGAAAGTGTTTGGTGCTACATTTGAGATTTTAAGATTTTTGAAAATCTAATGTGTGACTTCCAACTTCCCAACTGTTTTCTTTTTTCATTTCTGTGTTTCAAGGACTACTTTGGAGACAGATTTGTCACATCCAGATATTCAGATACTTCACCCTATTAATTTAAGCCTGTCTGTGAAACGAAATCTCTCTGCAGCTTGGTTTCACAAGTTACCAGTGTTGGAGGTCACAGGGTATCTGGATACAATGAATGTAAGTCTTGTGAGAAGGTGGTGATAATACTTACTATGAAAGCAACCCTTAATATTATTTCTGGGCACTAAGGGGCAACAAGCTGCAATTTTTTATTAGGTGTGGAGTGGATTTTACCAATGTAATAGGATTTAATCCCACCCACATGAAAGTAGTGGTTTGAAAGTATTACATAAATGGTTTTGTGACCACTTCTCTGAGAAAGAATTCTTTGAAGTGTTTTGGTTTTTTTTTCTTTAGAAATGGAATCTCCTTGAGAAGAGTTCAAAATAATGCAAACATTTGCTGTAGTAACTCCAGCTTCCTACCTTCCCATCACCCTTGAGTAGGATACTTGTTTTTTGTGGCATTTTATGTACTGTGAAAGAAAGTACCAGGGACATCTTGGGTGAAAGTGAAATGAAAATATCAAGAAGAGGCATGTCATTAACAGGAATGTATTGAAAGTATAGGTGCATGAAATGCTGCAGTGTATATCGATACAGCACTGCAGGTCAAAACCTTTAATCTCCTCAGACTTTTATAATAAGTGGTTGAAAGAATTTAATTTTCTTATTGAAGGGATGATTCTGCTGGCAAAATAGCTGTAAATAAGCATTCTTCTTGCCAGGAAACATTGTTCTGCTTTGTTAGCAGGTGATAAGTTCAAGGAACAATGTGTTTTTCCTGAGAATTGTGATCTGTAACTTTTTAGGTTGTGTTAAGTCAAGAAGATTTGAATGTCTTTCTCAAAGTGTTGACAGAAAACCTGGGTGAAGCAGAGGAAACTCGAACAGATGCAAAATCAGCACTGCCAAGGGAAGGTCAGAGATGGAATTGGTTTGTCATGAATACTAAGTGTGTTTGCTTTCAGCAGTAAGGAAAAGCATTTATTATCTGGAAAGAAAGTTTAGATCTGAGAGTATGGAGATAAGCTGAGTGTAACTCCTAAACTCTTCTTTTTTGCAAGGACAGCGTTCATACTTTAATACTTCAAAAAACTGGAAACATTACAAGACAAAATTTGGTAATTGAGTTAGCTAAGTTGTCAAGGAACTAGCAAAGCATTGAGATGTCACAGTCATCTTGTTGCCAGAACATGTTTCTATTTCCTTTTCATGCTCTGAAGTTAAGGGCTCTGCTTATGGAAATGCTACTAGCTTATCTTAGGTGAATGTAATCCACCTAAATGAATAAAAGAATTGGATTTGTTTCTCAAGCTAAACAAATGGTGGCAGTTTCAAAAGTTAAGCAATATATTGAATGTTCCAGGTAAAATGAAAGAACTGGAGAGATCAGTTTTGATACAGGATAAGAGTGTTTCAGAAGGAATGCTGTCTGAAAAGAGAAAAATAACATTAAATGAAGATATGATCAATATGCTACTTAATTTTGAAATCAAAGAGGTATGTATCCATCTGTTCAACTTATTCTATCTGAACCCAGTACTCATCTGTTTCTTAGTGGTGGGCTAGGAAGTCCATTTTAAGTTTGACTTGTAAAACAAAAGAAAACAAACAAGAGGAACAGAGCAGGGGCCAAGGGAAATCTTTAGCAAATTGGTCTTACAGGGTCTGTTGATAAAAATGCAAAATGTCTAGATTAATACTATGTTTCTCATTAGCCAAGGAGATAATGCCTGTTTATAACTGCCTGTCATGTCTGAACAGCTTCACTGAAATATTGAACTTATTTCCCTTTCCATATTCAAGGTTGTAGTAACCTTGATGAAGCAGGTTCAGAAGGAGAGATATCCATTACATATTCTAACTGTGCTACAGCTTGGGACCAAAACCAAAATTAGAAATCATGAATTGGCTGCAGCAGCATATCTGAAAAAAATTACAATGAGATGCACTGAAATAAATGGTAAGTCTTCTAGAGAACTGCTATAGTCAGTAGAGTGTGTGCAACTGGATTTATAGCCAGAGGATAGCATGTCCTAAACCAATAATGAGGGGAGGGAAAGGGTAATTTAGATAGAATGAATCTGTTTTAGTGGGTACCGAATTTTACTGCCATTGCTAGAGTTAGAGTTAATGTGTTTGAGTGAGTTGTGTACTTTGAGCAGGAATGGTGTTCCTGCAAAGTATGCCAACTGTACAGTGGGTTTTGATGAGCTTCTGATTCTGTGCTTTATGACTAGTTCTGGCAGCACTGGAAATGCAAGTGCTTCCTTGGTTGGTCAGGTAACAATTCAAACTGACAGTGAAGTGATAACTGAAATAGCCATTTATCCAAAGTAGAAAAATAAGATTTTGAGTGTGAAAACATGAAGGTAGGAATGTAAAGAACTTTGAATTTTAAGTCTTGTTTCAAGAGCAAGATAAGTTAATTTTTACTAGTTTAATTTAAAATAAAGTGAGTATAGCATTTCACAAGATTATGCTTCATGTACAGCTTCTCAGTGAAAATAGCTGTTTACTTTCACTGTTTAGGCAAGAATAGTATCTAATTAGTATGTAATAGAGAATTAGCATGGAGACATTGCATAGGTGGAGTAAAGCTTGTGGAAACACTTTACATTTTTATTTCTTTGTTTGCAGACTCAAAAGGAGATCCTCTTTGTATTCTTAATTCCTCAAGTGAGACAGATGAACATCTTTTGAAAATGGAATATATTAAGGTTTCAATACATTTTCAGTAAAATTACATGGGGAGTAAAGTAGGGCTTCCATACTTAGCCTGTAGATTTGTATTTAAACTTAGCCAGGCCTTCTCCCAAATACCTGTTTTTGAGTATAACATTTTGTTTAATTCTCCACTGCTTCCAAATAGCTCTTGCTTCCTGAGTCAATGCTATTACTGAAATCACTGGCAAGACAAATATTTGTTTGTGTTCTATGTGTAGAGCATAAATGAGTGAAACTTCGTGAAACTTAACAGGCGTGGTGGTCTTTGCCTGTGCAAGTGAAGAGTGACCCTGCAGGTGATAAAACTCACATTTGAAAAGTGATATGTTGGTAGCTTAAAAAAGGCCTTCAAAATTGCATGAGTACTTGGGAATCTGATAGCATTCAGAACCAGTGAGCTCCTCAATACTCTTATCTGGAATCTTATTAATACTCTTATTATGGCATCGTTTACATAGTGAAAAATAAATTAATTTGTACTGGCAAAGTATTAAGCATAAATTGATCCAGTTTAAATAGATTCTAGATGACAGAAACTTTTGTAACTAGCCAGTTGCATTTTCACAAAATATGTGCTATGAAATGTCTCTGAGCAGAGCATTGTGAGTAAACTATTATGATTATCTTGCTTGTGCATTGTTTGAAGAACTTGTTTGTTCAGGCTTCATCACTTTCCTTTGGTTTTTTTTTTTTGTTTTTTTGGTTTTTTTTTGCAATTGGAATAATCCTTGTGTGTGGCCTAAATTAAAATAATTCAGTTAATAGAATTATTCATAGTTATTATTAATTATTGGCTAATTCAATAGAGACTGACCCTGTCCCTTTTTCTTTTTTCTTCCCACCTTAGGCTGATCCTGATGGACCAGACTTTGTTACTACTTACCAAAGTACCAAACAAAACATCAATGTAAGTACTGGATGTACTTAAATTGGTTTTTTTTAAGCTTTTCAAATCATAGCATCTGTCTTAGTTTCTCCCTTTTTTCTTCTCATCAAAGAGAAAAAAAGGGAACAAAACCAAAGCCCTGACTCTTATTGTTAAAACCTACTGCTTTATATTTAACTACTTCAAAGACAAATCCAGGTAGAAAACCAGGATTTTTATTTTACTGAAGTATTTATTGTAATAATTTTTTAAACTAAAAACTATACATTTTTTGCTAGTTAGAAAAATGTCCTTATGAATTTTAACTGAGGCCTTTAGCATGTGCTTTGTTTCTGGAGTTATACACTTGGCAGATAGATAAACCACAGCCTTGTATTTCTGAGCTAGTAATGGTGAAATTGAGATGTGAGCTGGAATGTCCAAGTAGCATTCTCAGGGATCTTGAGTGCAATTAGTCCTTTTACTTCTCCTGAAACCAGCTATTAATGAGAAATATTCCATGTCTTCAGTGACTTCTGAAGTAAGCATGTCATTCTGCTTTTAAAATGTTTCCTTTAAAACAGTGGTGGGTCAAGCTGCTTCTTGATGACCTTGTGTAGAATCAGTGACTGATGCTGTGTTTCACTAGTTAATACTGGCAGGAGTAGTTGCTGCTCACATACTCCTTGTTTTGATTGCAAATTTTGAAACTTAGTGGGTTTTTTGTTGTTGTTGTACCATGTCTCCCAAAACATCTTCACACCTGGTTCTGAAGTTGTCAGCCTAAGTGCTGAATGAATGAAATGCAACAGAACTGAAGAGAGTGTCCTGAAAAGGCATAACCACCTGAGGTGTCAATTTTTAGATTGGCACAGTTCCTCTGTAGCTCTTGTAAGCTTCTCTTCCCTAGCTCCCTCATCTGTTCTGGAGCCTGTGTAGTGTGAAGTTAAAGGAGATGGAGATAGAAGAGTCAAATACTTGTGAAATGGAGCAAGAGGCTTTTTTCCTATGACAGCAGGTCTGAGTTGTTAGGGTATAAACTGCTACTAAATCACAATATGACTTTGTCTCCTTGCCTTTGTTTTAGGTCATCTTTTCGTGTTTGGATATAGTACTTCACACAGAGGCTTTGCTTTCCATCATGAGTTTCCTCACCTTCAGTGTTCCATCAAGTGGTCTTCCCAGTACTGATAAATCATCAGACCACAAGCCTCAAATGAAAGAACAGGAAAAAGGAAGTACTCTCAGATCAGGTAGTGTCATATTAGACATCTCACTTTCAATTTCAAAGGATATTGTTTCTGGTGACAGCATTGCAATCTATTTGGTGGAAAACAGAGCATGCACAACTGTAAAGGGGGAGAAAATAATCATATTAAAAAAACCCCCAGCTGACATTTTTCCTGTTGCTTAATTTTATAAATTCTCCTTACTCAATATAACTCTTCCCTGGGTGGTGGTCTGATTTTTATTATGACAGTTGAATAAATGATGTTGCAGTGTGCAGCCTTCGCAAAAGTTTAGTGTCATAACCATGTAGCTTTGCAATCTGAAAGCTCTAAAGAGTGCTTACATTGCTGAGAAATGAATAAATCAATAAATACTCCTCTGGGGAAGCAAAGAGAAGTTCTGAACTGAAGGAGCGGTGTGTTTATTTTAAGTATGGGTCTTTGTAACCTTGGAATAGTAAGACTTTTTGCATGGAAGCTCCTGAATATTTTGTCAGGTCCTGTGTTGTTGATTCTTGTGCTTGTAGTGCTTGTGAAATTCAAGGTTTTCTAATCCTAAAACTACTGGGATTGAGTCCAGTGGCTGTTACATTTTGTGCTTGTGCACTGTTGCTACAGCTAATATGCCTAAATTGGCTTTGCTACTTGACACAGAGAGGAGCATTTCTCATATGATGAGACAGTGTTTCAAATAATGTAGTGTATACTGCATTCAACAACTGATGCATGAAAACTAGATATTAATGAGGAGAAAAGATCATCATCTTAATGGTTTTTTGCCTGAGTTGGTTGGTGACAATTTATGTGCCTGAAGGAAACTTAATAAATAATTTTTTTCACGTTTTGACTAAGGGTCATCATATTTTTTAGGGAAATGACTGCAGGTTGCTTTTGAATAGTTCATATATTTACAAAACTGCTAGTCTAATATTTGTTTTAAACAGTGGGCTTGTAATATTTGCGGTCCTTGTATGTCTCTCGTGTTTCCTATCCAGTGTCTGGTGATGCAGCCCATGATGATGTCTGTGAATTAAAACTCACTGCAAAGCTAAATGCATTCAGTATTACAGTGTGTGATCAGACCTGTAGAATTGCAGACATTAGAATACAAGGTAAGGTGTTTTTTATTTAAATATTAGATGAAGCTGTCTGTAGCCAGAAATAGGCTGTTTCCCTCCATTCACTTCTAAAAGGCCAGTGTGTGCACTGCAGATGTCTCTAATGTGTTTAAATATATTTTGATTGTATGAAATGATGTGCAAGGAAAAAAAGTTTGACTCAGGAAACAGAGACAATTTCTAAGTGTAGTAAAATTAAAAGAAGTGTAGGCACCATGTTTTACATGACATGAACTTCCATTTTTTGATGGCTAGGTCCTAGATAGCACTGGGGAATTGTATTCTACTCTTAGAATGAAGTTATATTGGCAACTTTGTCATGTGCAGTAAGGCCCTGACTTCTCTCTCAGGCTTAGCGTTAATTGTTACATAGCAGAAGGCTGGATTCTAAACTGTTATTATTCTTTATGTTCAGTAGTAAGTAATTCAGGGGGTTTGTTTGTTTGTTTTTTAGCAGAAGTGTTTACTTAGAAATTAGTTGAAGTGCATTTATTACCTTCTTTCTTCTGTTTTATTCAGGAATGGATGCATCTGTGGGTATGAAGCCTAAAGAGATTAAAGTGTTCTCCAGACTTGAGGACATTGTAATTACAAATGTTGATCCAAAAACAATCCATAAAAAGGTAATGTATTGAGCAGATTGTAAACAGCTGAAGAGACCCAGTTTTTCAAGTGATTTAGTGACAGCACTGTAGTTTAATTTGCTGTGTAACAGAATGCAATGTACGATGTAATACTAAGCAAAATTTATTGGTTAATTTCCTTCCCCTCAGAGAAGCAAAACATTCTTCCATTTAATGTTTAGTTTTTTAAAATTATGTTTGCACTGGTATGTTTAATTCTGAGTAGCAGGGGTTAGATATAAAATGAGCTACAGATAAACAAGTGAGAAGAGGCATGTACTATAAAATAGGTGATTCTGTTTCCTTTTGTGCCTACCATGTGTCCAAGTATTGCTGATAAGTTGCCTTTGATCTTATTGGGGAAATATTTTTGTTTCAGTGATATCTGGTAGTATTAACTATGTGGGCTTAATCTTCTAGGCTGTCTCCATAATGGGAGATGAAGTGTTTAGATTTCACATGTCACTTTATCCAGATGCCACCGCAGGGGAAGCCTACGCTGATATGTCAAGGGTGGATGGTAAAATGTCTCTGAAAGTGGGCTGCATCCAAATAATTTACCTACATAAGTTCTTTATGTCTCTCTTGGTAAGACATTAGTTTAAGGTTTTTTTCTTGACATGAAAAGTTCTTTTTAATGAAATAAAATGCAATTGGCTCTTCTTGACCTGTACCTGGTGGTGAGCTGATATGCAAGCACATAGAAGTATTTTGCTGAAGAGTTACCACTCAAGTTGCACTGCTTTACAAAAGATTGCCAAGGAGAATGATGACAGAAGAAGTAATGAATGGAGCTCATGGTTTTAATAATATTTTAAAAATGACACAGTTAAGCAATGTGTAAGCTTATTAATGATTTTAACCTTTTTCTCTTTTGAAACGGGTGTGGTTGAATTAGGAATTTCATATTTATACCACAGGTGTTAATTTTTCTTAAATTTACATTTTGACTGTAGCTTGCCTTTTTTTGAGAAGCTTATTTGTTTTCATGGGACTTTTTGCTTTTTTTCCCTACCTATGAATAGAACTTCCTAAACAATTTCCAAGCAGCACAAGAAGCCCTGACTGCAGTCACTGTCCAGGCAGCAGAAATGGCTGCTTCCAGCATGAAGGACTTTGCTAAAAAGAGCTTCCGCCTCCTAATGGATGTCAACTTGAAAGCTCCAGTCATAGTTGTCCCTGAATCTTCAGCTTCACATAATGCTTTGGTAGCTGATCTTGGCTTAATCAGAGTGCAGAATGAATTCAAGCTGGTGTCTTCAGATGAATCTCCTCTTCCTCCAGTCATTGACAGCATGGATGTGCAGCTGACTCACTTGAAATTATCAAGGTAAACATGGGGCTTTTCCCTGAGTTGAAGTGTGTTTGTAAAGGAAAAGTGTCCATGTTCTGTGTGCAGCATTCTTCTCTTATTTGGACATGGTAGGCAATGAGAACATACTGAAACCAAGCAAAAAACCTTGCCAAGCTAAGTTTAGAAGTGCTTTTAGATAGAGTCACAGGTCTACAATCTCTAAACCTTCTTGGAAAGAAGGGAATGATAGCACAGTAACTTGAGTTCATCTGTAGTGCATACATGGCTGCAAGTGCATATGAGCTTATTCTTAAGTTAATTATGCCTGTAATTTTGCTAGATTAATATGATATTATTTGGTCTTCTGCAACTAGTCAACATTTTTCCTCTATTGCTTCCATTGTCTCTTTTTAGGTGCATTATATCCACAGATTCACAATCAGATTCTGAAATTCTGCGTCCTGTGAGTTTGACTTTACAGGTCCAGAGAAATTTAGCAGCAGCATGGTATCATAAAAGCCCAACACTTGGTATCAAGGGAGACCTCAAACCAATGCAGGTAATATCATGACTAATAAAAGCTATATCAAAAGTCACACAGATTCTCAAAATTGTCCTCAGCTTAGTTAAGGAGCTTGTAAACTCATTTTAGTTTGTGTCCTTTACAGTATGTTGAAAGACTTCCATCTTGACCATCCAGTTGATAGATTTGTTAATGATTAGTTTTGGTGTAGCTGCACACAAATGGAATAAAATGTGGTTTTGTTTTTCTGGAGGTCAGTTGGAGCTATCCATTGACTCAACAGTCAGTAAGATCATTGAGGTTATTTGTTGAGTTAGCATTTAAAAACAAAACTTGACAATTAAAATTGTTTAATCTGTAACATTCGGGTTATTTGAATGCTTAGTAGATGTATTAGGAATGAAAAAGTTATGTCTAATACACAACAATTTTAAATGATCTTTGTAGAGGGAGGGCTCTATTTTTCTTTTCCTGCATTAACCGTATGGATTTTAATGGGTAAAACCAAACTGGGACACATTTTCCTTGCTCCTGAGCCCTTTCACTTTTTCATTCCTGTATCTGTGCTGTGGCCAAATGTCACACTGGTGAAGCACAGAGAAATAAGAGATTTAAAGGAGTACCAGCAAAATTAATCAAATGTAGGAAAAATATTCTTACACTGGGTAATGTGGGCTAAGTGGCTGCATCTTGTCACTTAGTACTGCTTGTTTTTTTGTGATTGTCATGTTATGATTGGTTACTTATTAAATCTTTGAAGGCCTACTGAATAACAGTTGCTTTAGTGTACACGATGCAAATCTTGACTTTAATGTTTTCTGGTCATGTTTTTGAATTACTGAATTGTTGAGAAGTGCTTATGTTTATCAATTACTCATATGTTTAGTAGGCAAAGATCCTTTACAAATCTAAAAAGTGTTTATCACATGGACTGTTGTTTCTTGTTGTAACTCCTGTTTATAACAAGTAAGAAGTTATATAGGAAAAATGGGGAAATAATTTAGATTTTTTTTGGACAGGATAATTTTGACTATCCAGGTTGTTTCTGCTGGAAGCAGCCTAATTTTTCTCCTCAATGCTTGCGTTCTGTGTTGGATGAAATGTTGTCACCAAAAATGAACTTGTGGCTTTATCACTTTACAGATTGCACTCAGTGAAGATGATCTAACTGTTATCATGAAAATTTTACTTGAAAACCTTGGAGAGTCTTCTTCCCAGCCAAGTACTGTGCAAGAGAATATTGAGGATATGCAGATAGCTAAAAAAGGGAAAGCTCCACATGAATCTGGTGGCTCTGAGGGTATGTTCAATTCAAAGGCTGAATATGTGTAGGCGGAGGGCTGTTTGCAAATTCAAATATCATATATTTCTGAAGTGCTACAAACTGTTTGAACTGGTAGAAATATATATTGTATACATGCAAAGTTATAAATAAGATTGTATGTACTTATATGGAGTGTGAGCTCCTGATGGTCAGAAGTTTTTGTGGTGTGTTTTTTGTGATTAATTTCTCATACAATGGTATTCTTCAGTTTATATCAATCACTCTTCTAACTGTATGTGGTTAAAAAAGAAAAAAGCCAAATCGTCTACCCCAGAATGTTAATGCACAATTATAACAATTGAGAAAAAGATTATTCAAGTAGTGTGTCCTTGTAAACAGTGCATGTCTCTGGATGAAATATTGTTAGCTCTTTGTCAAAATCTATTGTTTTCCCCAAACTTAACATTCTCAATGTCAAAAAATTGCTATTTAACCAATAGTTGAATTGCTCTACTGTGAGTAGAAACTCGAAGGAAGGGTAGTGCAGACTCCTTGAGCAGACTTGGTACTTTGTTTTGTTCTTCATTAAAGTGAACAAATAACTTCAGTAAACTAATGACAGCTTCTTTTAAGGTTTTAATCCACTCTGTGCTAGATAATTTTAGTACGCATTGGATGGAACAAAATTAGGAGTGTGAATTATTTTGAGTAGTCTTCTGGGTTTAGAGCTTTCCCTCTTTTTGTGATTTTCTGTTCTTAATTTAGAAAACCCCAAACACCAAACCAATCAACCAAAAAAAAAGGCAACCAACAACAAAAAACCACAAAACCAAAAGCAAGCCCAGTGTTCAAAAGAAATGTAAAAATATCTTCTTTTCACTGACAGGTGCCCTTATTGATTCTGGACAAAAAAGTGTTTCTGCAGTTCAATCTTCTGTGGAGTGTTATTCATTGCTTAAATTTGACTTCAATTTTGAGTCCCTTTCTGTAACTCTCTACAACAGTGACACGACTCAGGTTTGTGACAAAGCTTTTAGCACACAGGTGGGGTGGGCAGTCAAGGCTTCTCACACAGACAGAACTCAGGTCAGAAAAATGGAGTTATATCAGCTTCATTGGCTTTGTAATGTTTTCCTAATGGAGCTTTGAGCTTTCTTGGGCAGGCAATGTCCTTAAGAAGAAGAAGGTGTGTACATTTCTGAAAGTCACACTAGAATATTACTAAACCACCAAAACCACCCGGCATTTGATTTGGTCATTCAAACTTTGATTCCAGTTGCCCAAAATAAAAATGAATATTTGAAAAGCAGGAATTGTTAGTTTGGACAGTACTAGTTCTATGCATGGTGCCTCTAGAGTTAGTAAGTAGATCCAAGTTGTATATGGCCTGTAATTTCCTCTTGGATATCCCTGAGTGTGATCATCCTCTCTGTGCTGAAATCAGAAGAGAAAGATGTGAAATGTTGTCTTGTTTTTATGACTTAATAAAGTCTGCTTTGTGTAGATGTGGAGGTGCTTGCTTTATATGTCTTTGTGTATAGTGAATGTTATTTGTGTATAATTTTTAAGATGTTCTTGTGCAATGAGCATCACAGAGAAGAAGGACACTGTAATGGGATTTTATTTTAATTTCACTGTCATATAATTCCCACTTATTGCTGAGCTGTTCTTATAGATGTGTTAGTGTGTTGAGAGTGGAGGAATCCTCTGGTAAGGGATCTAGAGTTGAAATATATTGTCCTTCAGTGATTCATTCTGAGCAACTGCTGGCAGAAACAACTTCACTGCAGCCCAGCAGGTTTTTTGTTTTCTCTGTGAGTTTCTTGAACTCATTTGTATGAGTGAAGGACTGATAACAGCAACAGGCTAATCACATCCTTCAATTGATGGATGACGATGCCTATGGCTAGCAGCAAGGGAATGTCTCGTTGTTTTGTTCTGTGGTAACTAACCCTGCACTCTGTCCTTCTGTAGGAATCTCTGCTTTTGGTGCATAGTGACAAACTGTGCCTTGGTGAGCTCCGGCTGCATCTCATGGCATCGGCAGGGGAGATGTTCTCAGATGGCTCCATGGATATCAGTGTTAAACTCAAAGCATGTACCTTGGATGATCTCAGAGAAGGAATTCAGAATGTGACTGCAAGGTAGGTTTGAATGCATGAGAAATGGAAAATAATCCAGCTTATGAGGAAGGCTCTTTCCTTGTTCTATACTTTGCTTCATATGGAATTGATAAATCTCAGTAGTGCTGTCAGTCGTGGCCTGTGATACTCTGTGCTTAAGCAATGAACAATGTAATTTTAATAATGTTAAAGAAGTTTCAACTCTTTTATGTTGAGTTCTCAGGTTATCCAAAACAAAACGAAATCTTGGAGGCTGGCATATTACAGTAAACTGTATAAAAGCTGAATAGTGGGTACCCAGTCTCAACTAGAGAGCTGTGTGCGCTGAAACTTCCATGTGATTGTTATGTGCTGCATGCATGCTTTCAAAAGTGTAGCACACTATTCTTAAATTGAAATTATTCTTCTACAAGAAAAGCCTCTACCCTCTTATTTCTGGAAGAAACACTGCTTGCTTATATAGTAATTCTTCTTTATAAATAGCATAGGGAGAAAAAATGGCAGTACTTTTGCATCTTTGTTTTCCTAGATCTCTGTGTTATGATGTTTGACATGTTTCTTATTAAACTTGTTTTCCAGAATGATAGACAAGAAGGATGACACAAACGACATTTCTATGATTGATATAAGATATAAGCAGGATAAAAATGGAACTGAAGTTGTTGCTGTCCTCGACAAGCTGTACATATGTGCTAGTATGGAATTTTTGTTGGCAGTAGCACATTTTTTCATTAAGTCAATGCCAGTATCTTCAGCTGAAGGATCTGCACAATTCCAATTAAAGCAAGTTGCTTCTGGGAAATCCAAGGCAGATACAGGTCTGTAAAACCAGTTTCCATGCATTTTTTTTCTTTTGCAGATTTCATTCTGAAAATTACTCATCCAAAAGTTTTCAAGATGCTGTCGTGGTATCAGACTTAAGAAATAATTTTATTCTTCCGAATGTGTAGATGGGCCACTGACACAGTAGTATTTCCTCCTTCTGGTTTTTGTATTCAAGGTGGTTTTTTTAACTTATTTTCACAGAGATATCTGTACGGCCAAACATGACAGTAAAAGCTGTGATTATGGATCCAGAAATTGTATTTGTTGCTAATTTGACCAGTGCTGATGCCCCTGCCTTAAAAGTTTCCTTCCAATGTGACTTTTCTCTGACATCTGACAAGCTTGCGCAAAGAATGACTGCTCAAGTGAAGGCCTTCAAAGTGTTGGCCTGTGCTTTTCTCAAAGAAAAACAAGGCAAGAATGTTACTACGGTAAGGAAACCAGTGTTTCAGGATGAAAAAAGTAATTAGAATGAGTGACAGGCATGTCTCTTAGCTGGCATATCTATAGCACTCAAAACTCTGTTTTCATTTCATTGATTATTCAGAAGAGTGCAGGGGCCTGTGCCATTTAAAGGTGAATCTTTTATCAGTCAATGCAGGACTTGAGCACTTAGAGCTCTGTCTAAAACCTGTGCTGTGCATATGTAAATTACATTGAAAGTTTTTTAGTGAAGAAACTATGAAGGGTTTTGAAGCCCAAGACCTTTTACAGTGTTTTTCACTGCCTGTTGGTTTCCTTGTGGCAGTAGAGTCCTGAGCAGCCTTTTGTCTGGAACTTCATTGGCACGTTCCTGCCAAGGGAGCGGTGAGCCACAAAGGTGGCCTGTGTGCTTCGCCTCAGATGTGCTTATCTTCCCTTATGCATTTAGGTTTTTAAGGATTCAGGCGTTTTTACTATGTTATCACTGTCTGTATGTTGGGCTTTTCTCTGGTTTTTAAGCATTATGTCAGAAGCTTTTATTTCACTGCCTTTTAACCTTCCAGTACAAAATGGTGCTTGTGCAAGTTGGGATGTGGGATTGTTGCACTATATGGAATGTTTTTACTCTGAAACATGTTGTTGCTTCATGGGATCAGTGCCTCTTTGGCCTATGGAGTGAAAAAAAATACAAGACCTTATGAAAAGGTTAGATTTAAGGAGTCACCTCAATAATCAAATTGTTTTTCACTCAGGTGTTACGGCCATGCTCTTTGGTCATGGAAAATATGGTGCACACTTCAGGGTTACACAGTATGGCAGTAACAATAGAGGAACTAATTATAAAGGTAAGATTATTAAAATTGTCTTTGGAAGAACAGCTATGTTTCTCAAGCTGGAGCTTGGTTTTTGTTGTTGTGTGGGATTTTTTTAAAAAATTATTTTTAATTATTATTATTTTTTAATTTTTATTTTATTTTGTTTGCATATTATTATTTACATTTTTTATTTCCCCACTAGTTTAATTCCAGAAATATGCATTTTAGAACTGCTCTGTGTTGGAAAAATTCATTGTGTGTTTGTCATTTTGACAGTCCCTTGACCAAAAAGGAATAATTTAAATACTTCAGATTCTAGGATTCCTCCTACTACTTCCCTCCCAAGTTCTCCCTGCTGCTGCCACCACTGTTTTTGGGATATTTTGCAGGAAAGTAAAACAAAAGAAGGTCCATGAATGGATTCCTTTCTTTGGAAATTAAGTTGCATCTCTTTAAAGAGTTTTCATATTTTCTATTTCCATTTATCATAAATTTTGTATTTTAATTGAAGATTTTTTTCTTTGTTTGAGATATCACCAATAATTTTGAATACTGTCGTGACCATTATGGCTGCCCTAAAACCCAAAACAACAGAGGAGGATTCTAGAGGAGCAACTGAAGTTTGTGAGAATTTGTGGCAAGTGAAGCCTGTGGACGAGTGCAATGCTTGGTTTCTTGGTGTTGACATAGCCACAGAAGCAACAGAAACTTTTAAGGACCATGAACAAATTCTGAAGCAAGAGAAATTTGATATTGTAGTGAAATCAGTTCAGATGACCCTGGAGTGTGGTCTGGGACATCGAACTGTCCCTTTGTTGTTAGTGGAATCTACATTTTCAGGTGTTCTTAAAAACTGGTCCTCACTGATGGAGGTTGCTGCTGATATGTCACTGGAGGTATGTGGGGCAAACTCTTAGCAGTTATATGTACTGAATTAATAATGGGTTTAAATTGAAATGCTCTCAGGAATTCTTTAGTCAGACAAGTAAGCATAACATGCTTTGTACAGAAAGTTGGAAGTCAATAGATTTTAATGGCGGTTGTAATGTGAAATAATTTAGTCCTCTGTTTCTGTATTATTTTTTCATGTTCAAGTTCTTCTGTGGGAATGATGAGCTTGGCTTACTTGCATAGTCACATTTAACTCTTCTTGATCCCCCTTTTGTTTGTTTCTCCAGCATTATGTTTATTGGTAAGGTAGAAGTTACACTCTTCACAAAATGAGATACCATTCCAAGATGGTAAAAGTCTCTTAAGGAAGACAGCATGTTAAAATTTCACACAACCAGATATGCAGCTGCTTTTTGCAATGCATTTACTACCCCTTGTCATTTTACCAAATCACCTAATTTTTCATTCTGTTCTTGGATGTACAAGTAGCCTTCTTCCATTGCCATGTGTGCATACCATGGTGGAGTTTGGATGCTGAACTAGGTACCTCTGGGGGAAGTCACTGTGGTTCCATGAGGGATGAGCAAAATAGCTGAAAGGGAGCATCCAGAGCTATTGAGTCCACAGCTTCTACTCAGATTTGCAGTGATGGAAGCAAATTAAAAACTTAATGTTGGCTATGAGTTAGAGGAATCAGTCCAGTGGACCACATTCAGAATATAGTTGGCTCAAACTGATTGTTATTTCATAGTACAATAAAGTACTTGTGGCATTGAAGTTCCTGGTCTGAAAGTCATTCTCTCAAACCATGTGTGGGAAGATAAGAGACTTAATATGTTAACTGAAAGTGTTAAAAAGCTATGGCATTACTAGGATGCTTGATTGCTCTCTAAGCAAGCCAGGGAATGAACTCTTGAAAAATTGTGTAATTTGTGAAAAATATATTATATATTACACTTCTGTGTATTAGTTTTTAAAACTATTAAAAATTAATACTAGGCCTCCAAAACATGAAGATTTGTTGTTTTCTTATGAATATTTTTCATAATAATTCCTTTGTATTTAGATACCTTATTTAATTTTGATCATTTGTTTAGGTTCATTATTACAATGAAACCTATGCAGTGTGGGAGCCGCTTATTGAACGAGTCCAAGGAGGAAAGAAACAATGGAATTTAAAGCTGGAGGTATGTAAAGATACTTGACATTATGTGAAATGCTTTGAATAGGCAGCTATTTTTTAATTTCTTTAAAGTTTTATGGGGCATTGACCTTTTGAATGCTGTTGGAGCTATGCAGTTTTACATGACAAAAAGAATCATTCTTTAGACATCTTAAGGTTTTTCTGAATAATGTGAATTACCAGTGCATGGCCACAATGAAGCATGTAACCATGCAGAGAAGAGAAACTAACTTGCCTTCTGTGTTGGTATAAAATTTCCATGTTTGTTTAAAGCATCTGAGATTGACAAGGCAAAATAGATATTACTTTGCTTGCACAATTGTCAAGTGTAGGCAAGTAGTTTTTTCCTGTTTTAACATAGGAGAAAGTAACCTATAGGTTTGTAATTGTCTAATGAAATTTTTCTTTTAGATGAAGACTAACCCTGTCCAGGAGAGAAGTCTGCTGCCTGGGGATGATTTCATTGTTATTCCTGAGCCACAAACAGCAATTAACATCTCTTCGATGGATACGATGAATATAACAATATCCAAATGTTGTCTTGCTGTTTTCAGTAACCTAGCCAAGGTAACCCCAACAGGCAGAAGGTGCTCAGTTATGTGCTTCCATAGGACATTCTGAATTTTCTTTGTTTTAAGAACTATATTGGCTGCCAGTCAATGGCTTTGCTGCAGCTCTGACAAATGTTACCTGGAAGGGCTGAGGAGTTTAACTCAGACGACTACTTTAGCAAAAAGGTGATGTTATCTTCTGAAAGAAGTAGCTTCTATGTTGGAACAACAAATGTGCCTATGCAGCACTTAAGGAAGTGTCATACGTGCAGGTTGAATGAACATGCAATGCTCTAATAAAGACAGCTGTTTCCTACAATACTCCTTCTGAAATATTAAAACAGAAATTTACTTCCTTTCCATATTTTCTGCTTAACTGAATATTAAGAAAAGTGTGCATTTTAGGATTGGCCTTTAAACTGCAGGAATAGAATGTCCTGTGTGTTACAAATACTCTTTACCCCTATTGTGATAGAATATGTGGTTATGAATGGTCGAGGCTGCTTTTCCCTCCTTTTTTTTCTGGGGTAAGGAAATTTTCGTCACTAAATCAAGCTGTTTTTACAGAATGTGGCTTATGCCTATTTATTTTTAAATTCTGAATGAACAGCAGTTCTCTGATTATTTGCTTACACTGTAAGTCTGTATTGGCAGTCAGTTACTGTGGCTTCTGTGTAACCAAACAAAAGTTTCTAAGTACAAGTTGTGATTGAATTTGGAGCTTCTACATTTTCCTTCTCCGTGTGACTTCTCTGTCCCACATCTTATGTTTCCCTTACAACCTAAGATTTGGAAAAATTCCCTGTGAGGCTCATGAATGCTTATTGTAGCATCAACATTTGCTGCAAATCACAGAATAAAATTAGATTCTCTGGAAGTAACCTGTACTTGCCTGAAATACTACTATACAAAACACAGGTCTTGTATATGTAATTCCTCCCCTCTTTAAAAACGTAGTGACTGGGAGCTGTCTTTTAAAGCCCTTATAGGTATGTTATTGTGGTTATTTATGTATGGCATATTGTATATGTTGTTATTTACAGGCATTTTCAGAAGCAACTGCATCCACCTTTGGCCATTCCTTTAAAGAGACAGCGCCTATCATAGTGAAAAATGCCCTGGGTGTTTCTCTCAAAGTGCTTCCTAGCTCCAATTTTCGGATAGTGGGTTCAGTTGAAAAAGAAAACATGAATGAAATAGAAACTGGTCAGAGCATGGAACTGGAATACTCTGTTCTTGAAGCACCCCAGCGAGGAAGGTTGTCTGCATTGTACCGACAGGAAAGCTCCGTCTTCTCTCTAAATTTAGGTATTATGCTAAGGAGTGCTGTTTGTTATGACAGGCTGTGCATGGGAAGATGGGAGTTAAATTCAATGTGATGGAAATTCAGGTCAAGTGTGTTGTGTTGGAATTACCTTTGAATATTGATGGCAGTTAAAAAAACACCACAAAACAGATACTGGGCTTCTTAAAAAGATAGAAAATTCCTCCACTCCAGTTTTTCAGAAAGTGAAAAGAGTGATTTTTTTTCTCTACCCCTTGGGAGAACTGGAAAGCATTCTAGTGGAGCCATTGATAGACCGTCTTAGAGGCCCCTGTGCCATAGGCCTGTGTGTTCCAGCTCCTGTTAAACAGGATTTCCATTTCTCCTATCACTACTTTTATTTGGCTTTCTGTAGTTACCCAGCTACTTGAGACCAGTTATGATTCTGTGTTTTTAGTTTTGCCAGGAAATATTCCTAAGAAAACAGGTTACAATAGCTACTAATATGTAATCATTTGAGATTTTCCCTTTCTATCACATCTCATATGAAGGTACTTGGCTGTGATACAAAGCTGTATCTGTGTTTATTAACTCAGCCAACAAATTGCTTGCAGTATCTCCCATGCTGTGTATAAATCATAATCTAAAGTTGTGGTGTTGAGGAGTATTTGGACCCTAAAGCTTTCCTTCAGTGGTACTCGAGTACCATTTAAAGTGCTTTTACCTAAGGATGCTTTGGTCGTGGTTGTTGCTGAGTTTTGAGAAGCTTAAGTACTGTTCAAATAGGAAATAGTAGTGTGATCTGTGTTGCTAATAAAGACTTGTCTGTTTTTATGGACCAGAACTTCAGGGATACAAGGAGGCACTGAGCATTCCTGTGGCCAAGCCAGGCCGCCGCCTGTACAGCGTCAGAGACAGCGCCGATCGCCCGGACTCGGTCGTTGTGCAGATCGACGCCACGGAAGGAAATAAAGTCATTACTGTGCGCTCCCCTCTGCAGGTAAAGACCAGCCACAGAAACCAACCCCTGAAAGCACTGCTCTTCAATCAGTCACCTTCCTTTTCCTCCTTAATGCATTTTTTTGAGACCATACTTTTCCAAAATGTTACTTGAAGGCCAGTTACTAAGTATTTTGCTATGTTTGTTACATGAATTTTCCTTTGGTTTTCCCTTTTCTGGTTGGCTTTCTAATATTCTCAGCATTTTACATTCTTCTGAGATTCTGTTTGTGTTTTGCAAGCTGTCTTCCCTTATGCTATGTGACATTTTAAGTCAATTCATGGGACTTAAATGGAGTTTTCTCATATACTTGTGTATTAAGACAGCTCAAGTCTGTTTTCTAGAGGAATTTGGTTAAATCTACTAATGTTGGTTTTCCTCGTTGTTACTGATACTTTTTCCTTTGGAAATTTTTACCATAGAAATGTAATGAAAAATTACTCATTCTGATTGTAGATCAAGAACCATTTCTCAATTCCATTTGTGATCTATCAGCTGGCTAAAGGCTCCAAGTTGCTGAAGCCAATTGGCATATCCAAGCCAGAAGAAGAGTTTCATATTCCTTTGCATTCATACAGGTACATTTTCTCTGCTCTCTAGGGCCAGTCTCTATGACACTGATACACAAATACACCATTAATTTTGAAACCTTAATTTGCATGTGAAAATCTTCCTAACTGGACTAAAATTCCAAAGTGCTGTCTTTGTTAAGTAATTAGTGTGCTTCAAAAGCACTTCAGAATGTTAGCCATGACTTTAAAATGGATGAAGTTAGGTGTCAGTGAAAAGCCATTGTGTACAATTCCTGCTGTTTTCCTACAGGTGCCATCTGTATGTCCAACCAACAGGAATATTTGAGGGTCAGTTCAAGGAGTCTACAACTTACATTGCCTGGAGGGAAGAGCTACACAGGAGCAATGAAGTCAAGTGCTTGTTACAGTGCCCAGCCACTGAGACCAGTTTCTTGCCTCTAATAATCAGCTCAACAGCTGTACCTGATGAACTAAATTTTATTTCAAGTTCTGTGGAGGAGTTGGATCCTGCCTACATTATCCACTTTTCCCCTACACTGACTGTGAGGAATCTTCTACCATACTCCTTGAGATTTTTACTTGAGGTAAGTTACTTTATGGTTTTATTTGTAAATCCTTTGCTTGATTTTGAGTAAGAATGCATTTACTTAGAAGTGAAGATGAATGTAGAGTGGAAGATGCTGAATGTTGGGTTTTGTATTTTCTATTGTAAGTGAATGAGGCAAATAATTCATTCTGGATGTTTTGGGGATTGTTTTAGATTTGTGTGTACCTGACCAGCTCTGCCTTTAACAGGAATCCTGTACTGGATTAGTCTTTTTCTTTTACATTCTTCAGAGATTCTGTTTGTGTTTTGCAAGCTGTCTTTAGCTTCACAAGAAGAGGTATAAGAGAAAGCACCTGTGATTTCTAGAGCTTTTTTTCTCTATGTAGAAAATGCAAATTCTCTCAATTCTGACACTGATTGTTTACTGATGGCTATTGTGAGGTCTTGCTTGCACAAATTGGAAAAATCCTTGAAGGGTGCTACACAGACCATTTCCTCCTGTCTGTTCAGTATTTTCAGTGTCTAGTATTTCTTCATTAAGGCTGAGTGATTTTAGTAAATACAACAGATATGAGCAATTACAACTGCCATCCTTGTTTGATCTGTTTTTCCTACTTGCATAACTGGCTGTGACATTCATTTAGATCTTTCTTTCACTTCTGTCCAATATCCCAATGGCACCATTCCCAGTTTTCCTCACCTCCATTGTACTTCAGTACTTGAGTAATAGAATGTAGAAGAGTGCTGTTCCCTTGATTGAGGAGCTATAAACCAGTAATTCATATTATTTCTGAAGTCACTGTACCTGTACAGGAGTTTGTGCTAATTGTCTTCACACCCCTGGGCTAATCAAGCCTGGCCACTATTCCCTACAGTGAAATAGAGTGTTTATCAGTAAAAATGTTTTATCAGTAAAAATTAGGAAAGCTGTTGTTGTTGAATGCTGCTGCCTGAGCAAAGCTGTGCTACCAAATAGTATGGCAGAACTGGCAGGTTTGTGCCTTGGGGATTCTTTAGTGTGAAAAACCCTGGCTGTAATCTGCAGCATAGTCCAGTGCAGTGTTACACCCAGTATTGTAAGAATGTGAGTAAGAACTCATTGCCAAAATCCGTTGGAAATCATGGAGGAGAGAGGGAGGGAGTGGAAACAGGGAATATCTTAGAACTAATTTGCCTTCCTGAAATCCAGAATTAAGCAGTCTTTACTGCTCTGCAGTTGATCTCAAATTATTCACAGGATCAGTCTCAAGTGAAAGTGATTAGAGATTAGGGCATGGGTTACTGAGCTATCTGAAATGTACATCCTAGAAGAGAATAAAATGTTGGTTCTTGAACCAGCATTAACCTAAATTTTGTGTGTTGAAAACTTGATTTGCCTTGTCTGATTTTGCTACAGGGAACTGCAGAAGCCCGTGAATTAACTGAAGGGAGTGCTGCAGACGTTTTTCATTCAAGGATCAGTGGAGAAATAATGGAGCTTGTTTTGTTAAAATATCAAGGCAAAGACTGGAATGGCCATCTCAAAATTTGTGATGGGATGCCTGAATTTTTTCCTGTGCGTTTCACATCTCATTCTGCCTCAGAGATGACAGTGGATGTTTACATCCATGTGAGGTGGATTGGCAGCCATATGGTCTTATCTGTGTTCAGTCCCTACTGGATTATCAACAAGACTTCCCGTGTTCTCCAGTACCGAGCTGAAGACACTCATGTGAAGCATCCAGCAGACTACAGAGATATTGTTTTGTTTTCATTTAAAAAGAAAAATATTTTTAGCAAGAACAAGGTATGTTTACTTTACTTGGCAATCTTTAGGCCATGCTCTGGAGGCATAAAACACACACACATTTTATATAAGGAATATTTTTCTGTAGTTTTTAAGTCTAAAGGTTTTGACTGCTGCTTTCTTTGATGCTTGGACATTTAAAAGGCACACTGTAAATGTTGGGTTTTATATTACTTACATTCCTTTTGTTTTGATTTTCGTGTGATGTGATATTTGCATGGTCAGGTGAAGAGTACTGCATTAGAAATTTTTTTGGAATATTTTAGATCTTGGAAAAAAATTTGGAATCTTTTTTGGAATTTAGAGTTCTCGAAATAACTTTTTTTTTACCTAACAATGTTTGAAGAAATGGTTGAAAAACTGTTGTTTTTATTATTTCCTTCCATCTCTTCGAGTTTGTGAAGCACCACAAAGTGTTGGGCTTTTTTTTCCCTTCTGTGTGCTGTCATGAGCATGAGTCAATGAGGACTACTCTTTTGATTCCTTTTGCTGTAACATCTTTCCCAGAACTCGATCACAGATGAATAAATCAGGATATGAATAGTGATACTACATTATTAGGATGTCCTGGTTTATGGAAGGTGTTAAAAGCACTGAAGTGTTGTCTTAACTTTGCTATATGTGATATAACTGCACTCCATAATGCATTAACTACAGAATGAAAATGAGTTTACTGAATTACTTTGTGTGTTGTTTTTTGTGTGTAGATCCAGCTCTGTATTTCAACTAGCACTTGGTCCAGCAGCTTTTCCCTTGATACTGTAGGAAGCTATGGATGTGTCAGGTGTTCAGCTAATAACATGGACTATCTGGTAAGATCTGTTGCAGTGGTTTTCGAAGCTCTCTTTGTGTTCTTTGGCTTGACTTTTTACAAACGTGTAATACTCTCTCTTGGAAAACACAATGATGAACGTGCACAGTGGAGATAGTTGTTCACAATTGTTTGCAAGTGTTTAGCTCTGCACTCTGTATTCAAGACTGCATTTCCACAACTAAGTAGAGTAAAGAGATGTGGGGAGTTTTGTTTTCATATACTCTCTAACTGTTTTCTGATGATAATGGTCATTTTAAGTTGTTATGATTTACTCTAGAGGGATTTCTGGTGGATTTTCCCCACAAAAGCTACAGCTGCAAGATTCTACTGCTCAGCCTGTCAATTTGCTCTTGTGTTAGTTGTGTTCCATAATCTGCTGATAGTACTGCATATTTGGTGCTTCTACTTCAGGTGGAAGGAACAGTACTATTGTGTGTTAGGCCTTGTAATTACATTGATGTTGGCTTTTCTACTTTTCCATCCTGACTTTTCTTCTTAGCTTGTTGTTGATTATTTTCTCAAATTCTCCTTGTTCAACAGGTTGGAGTTAGCATCAGCATGAGCAGTTTCAACCTTACCAGGATAGTTACCTTCACTCCATTCTACACAATCGCAAACAAATCTTCTCTGGAACTTGAAGTTGGAGAAATTGGTCCTGATGGTTCTCTTCCAACTAATAAATGGAATTATATCTCAGCTTCAGAGGTAATGTTTCATGTTTTTTCCTTTTGATATCATTGTAGACAAACAACTGGTGTTTAGGTGTCATTTAAGGGAAGATCATAGAAGCTGTCTCTTCTGGTGGGATGACATGGATATTTCACATCCCAAGGGAACTTGAACAGTACAGGTTGCATATGCTGGTACATTAAGCAAGTCCTTCAGTTTAGGTAACTTAGTAGACGTGAATATGTTCATCAGGAGATACTTGGTTAAGAACTAAGGCATGTGAAATAGTGTTAGCCACACAAACCTGTTTGTTTTTCTGCTGGGTTATTGAACGTGTATGAAATGTTAAAGTCATGTGTATTTCTTGTCTTACAGTGTCTTCCATTTTGGCCTGAAAACTCATCTGGTGAACTTTGTGTAAGAGTAATTGGCTATGAAAGCTCATCCAAACCATTCCTGTTTAAAGCCCAGGATAATGGTACTCTGCTGAAACTGGAAGAATTGGTGAGACTGACTTTGTGTAGGCTGCTGTTAATTCTCCATTTTAGCCCTATGGTAGCTTGACTCAGTGAAATCACAAGATCAAAACCTTGTGTCTTAAGTTATGGGTACACTGTACTTCATTCAGTTCTGTTGCATAAAAAAAGTTATGAATCAAGTTTGCAGTGTTGTTAATGTTTTCATAGCTGTGTAGTCGAGTTGATTTACTTGTGACCAGCTTATAGGAAACTGAACAGCTCTATTGCTATTAAGTTACAATGCTATACTGCACCTCTGACATCTGGGCTTTTTGCAGAGGTGTGTCTTGGGTGCCTTCAGTTTGTTTAAATAGGTAACAAAAATACGTTCTATTTGAGGATTTCTTGATAACTTATTATATGTTGGAGACACACAGTTCATGTTAAATTATTTTGATTCAAATGAATAATATTGTAATTTCAGAACACACCCTAGCCTAACATTGGGGAATGTGTTTATAAAGGTACCATGTTCAGTAAAGTTGTTGGATGTAATGCTTATCATAGTTCTAACTTGAATTAATGCATAGCACAAATGCTGGGCTTTGTTTAACTCCCTCTCCAGAATGGGGGCTTGCTGGTAGATGTGAATGTCTCAGAGCATTCTACTGTGATAAGCTTCACGGATTACCACGAGGGAGCTGCTCCAGCTCTGATTGTTAACCACACTCCATGGGACTCCCTCAGATATAAGCAGAGGTATGTGAAAGAAACAATTCACCATTGCTTGTTTAACCAGGGGATGTCCTGGTTAAACACCACCAAGATATCCCATAGGTATCACCAAGAGCTGATGAACCTTCAGCTGGACTTGTCTGGGGTGAATAGCTTAGGCCCTTCATGCCTCACTGCTAGGGGGGTGGAGTAGTTGGTACTGGGATTTGCTTGCACCACTGCCATCAGTGCTTTTAACCAGTGAATGCTGTTATTTTCTCCTTTTCTTTTAACCTGCAGTGGATTACAAGAGGAAATGGAGTTGAAACCAAGGCAAGTATGCCTCTTTGCCTGGACAGATCCAACCAAACCGAGAAAATTGACTTGGGGCTACTCTCAATGTTTTGGTGAACATGACCTACTTAAGGTAAGTTTTGTAAGGGGAGAAGTAAATGCTGAACCAGTTTAGGACTTTTCCAAAATTAAGACTATCTGGGATAAACCTTCCTCAGTAACTTTGCCTCTGTCTCATCTTGTAGGAGACTTATAGTTACTGTCAAGTAGCAAGATTTTAGATGTTTTGATAGTCCAGTATGTCTGTCTTTAATTAGCTGCCCACTTGCACCTTACACTAAAATAAATTCTTCAGAGGTGGCTTGGTTTTTCTGTTGAGTAGCGCAGAGTTAACAAAACTGAAAAATATTGCTAGCTAAAAGAAGGGTCGGGAAAGCAAACTTGAGTTTCAGTTGTACTGGAAATGGGTTTAATTTCACACACCTGAACTCAGACAGAAGCAGTTACAATGTGCTTTACTGTATAAGCACTTCCTTGGGTCAAATTTTTCACATTTAAAAATGGTTTTAGTGTAAAACAAATTTCTTTACTATGTAATTATGGTTAAATTCATGATTCTTTGGGACTTTTGAGAAAAGGGCTTTAATTGTCTCAGTTTTGCCTTACAAATTAAAAATAAGGAGTATCTGCTTTTGAAGAGCAGAGATCTTAGTAATTGTCTGGTTTTATTGTTTCATGTTATATGATTTATTGCCTTCTTCCGCCTTTACTAAGATTCCGAACCTTTTGCTTTGCTCTGAAGGCCTTTGTATCCTAATAATTTCCAGTTTTATTCTAAACCACAATTACTTCTATAATGTTTAGTTTGCAAAAAGTGGAAAAAAATATCCCAACCTCAACTTCTTTCCAGTGTTAGGGTATAAGTTGCAACCAAGTCAGGACAATGCAGTGAACTAAACAAACAGGAAAAATACTGAGTTTGTGTTTGTCTGTAAACTTGCTTATAGACATAGAGCAACATCAGGGATTTACTCATGTAATATGCTTTTCTTTTCCCCCTGATACAGGATGACTGTGGCCAGTTCCCTTACAATGCAAATACTCAGATTCACTGGGTGTCTTTCCTGGACGGACGCCAGCGAGTGCTGCTTTTCACAGATGATGTGGCATTGGTTTCTAAAGCACGACAAGCAGAGGAGCTGGAGCAACCTGATCAAGAAATCAACTTGTCAATCCACAGTCTTGGACTTTCTCTAGTTAACAATGAAAATAAAAAAGAAATCTCATACATAGGAATTACTAGGTACTGCACATGGAAGTGTAAATATTCCTTTGAATAATCAAAATTTGGCAGTGTATTAGAATTTTAGCAATAGAGTTGAAGGGAAAATGTTTCAAGTTAAATTAAGTGAAGCATTTTTAATTAAGATTAAGTTTTGCATTTACTCCTACTGTAGTATTAGAACCAATAGGATTTAACTACCTCATTTTTTTTAGCTTATATTAAAAAAAGACATAACAGGGTTTTTTGAGCCTGAGAAATTAGAAAAATACATTTTACATGGTTTGCATGCATAAGAAAGGTGTAAGTACTCTAAAATTGTTAACTTTGTTATTTGTCTTGCAGTTCTGATGTTGTTTGGGAATGGAAACCAAAGCAAAAGTGGAAACCATTTCATCAAAAGCAAATAAACCTATTGGAACAAGCATATCAAAAGTATCTCTCCAAGAGTGCTTTCCAAGGTCCTGGTTGGCATAAACTGGACAGCAATACTGAGGTATGTATTGAGTTTCAGAGTTTAAATGTTTGCAGAACAAGTGCAACAGTTAAATCAGATTTCTGGTTTGCTAAGTTGGGATTGATGTTGTGTGAAGAAAAACAGAAACAAGAGGCAAGATTTTTATTTAAATAGTTACACATTTTATACAATAGAATGTTTTTGTCTTGTGGTGATACTGAGGCAGTACTCAGGTGTTATCCAGGATTGTATTATGAAGTAAGAATTTCAAAGGATTTTTCTTTCATGTGGTAGAAAAAGATTGCTTAGTGTCTGCATGTTAGTTGTGAACCTATATTTCTGGTATATACCCTAAATTCTTTGCAGAAATTTTCGTTTTAGCTTCTTAATAAGGTTCAGTTCCCATTACTTGATATGGTAAAAGAGTCTGCAGTGTTCAAGGACTCTTGAAATTAATCCACTTACCTGAGCGTGTTCAGACATTAATTATACATACCTGTGTTCCATGCATAAAGAGTGTATTCAAATGGCTAAGTTCAATACAGCCATTCTATAGTACCATAGTCAAGCTTGTTTCCTATACCATCTTTTCATTTGAAAAACATGTATATACCCTCATCTCTTTGAATACTTGAATTTTGACCATTGCAGTAGTGCATTTATAGTACATGGTATCAAATCTTTTATCTGTAGGTCATTGCATTGCATTTCACTCAATAAAGGAGAGCTTTATGCTTCTGCTTCTCATAACTTCAAAGTTTCAGAATCGGGGGGAAAAGTCCGTTGGGAAAGTAGTCAGCTGCATATAAATATCTTTAATTATATTGGTGTAATATGATGAAATAGCTACTTAGATGACACAGAGGTTCCTGCTTGGGACGACTACAGCTGCAATATAACTTCCTTGTCAGACTAACTGGTGGTTTTCACGATTTTCCATGCAGCTAATTAGGTGGAGAAATTCAGTAGCCTGATAGTAAGGAAAAACACAGGGTTTATTTGCTAGTCTGTTAACTAGTAATGTACCATTTATTGTTTCCCAAATTAAACTGTATCTTAGCTCTGCTTTCTTATATTTACAGGTGAATTTTAGCAAGTCTCCAATGGAAATGCGTCTCCCAGTCAGATGCAGCATCCGCCGTAACTTTCTGTCAGGAATTCAGGTTGAATTCAAGCAGTCCCCTCACCAAAGAAGCTTACGGGCTCAGTTGTACTGGCTGCAGGTACCAGCCTTGCTCTGGTTTTGAAACTAAACAGACACATTAAGGCTTGGATTTTATTCATTTATATGAAGAAGTATCTCCAAATCTTATGCATGTGGTGCTTTGCTCACTACAGCAGAGTAGCGGGGGTGCTGTGATGGAAAAGTATTGTAGAACTGTCATCCCAGGATTTTGCAAGTAGGATGGAAAGAATTCCACAAAACTGTGTGCTAAAGTAAGCAGGGTGCTATGATGAAGAGTTTATTTATGAAGAGCTGCGTTTTGGTGTTTTAAAACAGGCCTCAACCTTTTTCAAAATTTGTTTACTGTAGTTTTTACACAGGAGTATAACATTATTCTACAGAGTATATCTAGGGGTTTAGAGACCTTTAGTACAAAAACTGCCTGTCTAATGGGAAGTAGAGAACAAGCATTTAAATATGCTAAAATGGTATGCAGTAATGTATCTACATGTAACATTAATACTAGATTAATGTGCAACACTTGCAGCAGATCAGCATAGTCCAGTCAGTACTAATAGTGTTGCTAAATTTGCCAGTAGAGCACTTTAGCAGGTAGTAGCAAGAAGTGTTCAGTGCTAGAGGGAAATAATGTTGAGTCATCATCATTGCCATCTTCATCTCCATTTGCTGCCCTTCACTGGGGACCCTGGTGCTTTTTCTGACCAGCTGGTGAGGAAGTTACCTTTTATCTTTCATTATTTTTTCACTTCTGCCTGAAGGTGGTTTTCAGTATACAGTCAATGTATGCCATCAGCTGCAGACCTTGCAGGTGACTCTTTGTGGGTGTGAGCCTCGCTAAGCATCCCTTGTGCAACACTTGCAAGCATGTCACCTTTTGTAACTGAATGAGAAACATTCCACAATGACATCAGAGTAATCCTTTTGCTCTTTCCTCCTTCCACCCTAATAAGTGGGGCATTCCTCTTGTACACAATTTATAAACAGTTACTCAAGCCTTCTAAAATAGGAACTGTGTTTGATTATCATGTCACTGAAATATTCCTGTAATTATGCAATAATTTTTTAGGTTGATAATCAGTTACCAGGATCGATGTTTCCTGTTGTATTTCACCCTGTACCCCCTCCCAAGTCGATTGCTTTGGATTCAGGTAAGAGAAAGTCTAGAGTAATATCCGATTTATTTAGCCTTGAAAGTAAGAGCTTGGCAATTTATTTTTAGGTGTTTTTTTTTTCTCTATAGAACCAAAACCCTTCATTGACATCAGCATCATTACTAGATTCAATGAATACAGCCAAGTCCTGCAATTCAAGTGAGTGTAACAGTGAATTATAATTTGATTTTAGAGATGTAATGTATTTTAGAAGGGAACTTTGTTCTCAAGTTTGTTTTCCTATCCAAACCACTCTTGACTCCAGACTGAGTTTTTAAATGTCTCCAATAAAAAACTATCAAGTTCAAAAACGAACTTCCATTTAGAAAATAAGGACATGAAGGGACTGTTATGCCAATTCTTTAGTAATCAGAATTATTTCCTTCTTGTACTACAGTATCAGAGTTGTGTGTCTGTTTGCAGTACAGTGCTGCCCAGTAAGCACTTCTAACTATAAATTGAGAGTTGATATTGTGGATTGTAAATCTTAATATGTGACGTTGCATAGCAAGACTTCACTTGTGTAGGCTAAGCATGTAAATATTTAGGTTAAATTTTTACAAGTATACACTTTTTTTCCCATTTTAGGTACTTCATGGTTCTTATCCAGGAAATGGCACTGAAAATTGATCAAGGATTTTTAGGAGCACTTAGTGAACTTTTCACTCCATCTACAGACCCAGAAGCTGAAAGACAAAGGGTAATGTATGAGAGAAACTGACTTTTGCTGGAATGGGACCATAAGATATTGAGGAATTCAAGTGAATATCAATATAATATAAAATGGAAAAATCACCCAGAAATTTTGTTTGTTATGGGTTGTTTGGGGTTTTTTGCTGTCCCTGGATTCATTAGTACACTCATATTTAAGTAGCTAGTTAACTGTATTTAACTATGATTATTTTTTCAACTGTTTATTTTTATATATATATAAACAGATATAATGTGATTAATTGTGTTACAAATATGGATGATATTAACTTCCTTTTTTTTTTTAAATATTGAAACCAGTCTAAATTAATTCAGCAAGATGTGGATGCACTTAACACCGAGCTAATGGAGTCTTCCCTAACAGATGTGTCAATGCTCAGCTTCTTTGAACATTTCCATATTTCTCCAATTAAGGTATGCAATAGAGAGATTATTGGTTAATAAAACATCCAATTAATTCATTACAGTAAATACATGCCTAGCGGGGATTTTACATTCTCTAGAATTTAATGCTTTGTTGGAAAACTTCCTCTGTTGCCCGTGAGTACAAACAGACCTTTAACCATAAGTAAGTGGGAAGAATCAATGGGTATAATAATGCTCAAAGTAGATAAAATATTGGATAAAGTAATGTATCATAAATTGTATTAAAATACACTTTCATGGGGTTATCTTTGTGTCTCTCTTGAAGCAGTTAAATTTTTTTGGAGCAAGGGAAGAAAAATCATTGGTAGATGAAATGATAGCTTTCCTCAGCTTTCATCACTGGTTTGTTTACAATGATTTGTTTACATGTGCACCACATGATCTGTCTGCTCTGGTTTGGCTTTTCTTTGGTCTTGATTTGTCTTATTTTACTAATTCTGCCTTGACAGTTGCATTTGAGTTTGTCTCTGGCTTCTGGTGGAGAAGCATCAGATAAGGGGGAAGAAATGATAGCCATCCACTCTCTGAATTTGCTGTTGAAAAGTATTGGAGCTACTCTAACAGATGTGGATGATCTTATTTTCAAGTAAGCAAATACAATTGGTTGGGGTTGTTGGCTGGGGTTTTTCAGTTTAATACTTTGACTGCTGTACACTTAATAATTGGATCCATGGTAAACCTTGCTGACTGACTCTAGTGTAAGTTTATACAGCCTTAGGGGAAGGGGAGGAATGGAGAGAAGATGGAGTTTGAGATCCTTTTTAGTGCAATAGTCTTCAGGATTCTCTGAAGGAAAGCAGAGAAGTATTTGAATGAGGAAGGGTATCTGTAACTCTAATGTATGAT
Source organism: Irena cyanogastra (assembly GCA_013397155.1). Classification (NCBI taxonomy): domain Eukaryota; kingdom Metazoa; phylum Chordata; class Aves; order Passeriformes; family Irenidae; genus Irena; species Irena cyanogastra. The sequence continues at coordinate 2,304,672 of VWZV01004326.1, read as the reverse complement.
TACTTGTCTTTCAGACTTGCTTTCTTTGAAATTAAATACCAGTTCTGCAAGAGAGATCAACTGAGGATGAGAGTTATTAGACATTACAGTGAACAAGTAAGCTTATTTAGTCAAGATTTTGCGTAAAATTTTGAGTGTGCATCTTAAAGAAGATTTTATTTTTCTTCAACAAATACTTAGTTGGGCACTCTGCCTTACTTGGGTAGTAAATTAAACACTGAATCAGGCTGAGGTTATGCCATGTGGGACAACAGCTCATAACATTGCTTTTGTTGTTTGCCTTTTTTCTTCCTTCTCATCATTTAGTTCCTGAAACAGATGTATGTTCTTGTACTTGGATTGGATGTTCTTGGAAATCCATTTGGTTTGATCAGAGGTCTGTCTGAGGGAGTTGAAGCTTTCTTCTATGAGCCATTCCAGGTATGAGTTCCTGATTCTTGAACTGTGTCTTTATAAAAGGCTGATTGAATGTACTGGTGGGTTTATAGTTTGTTGTCACTGTACTCCACACCCTGAACAGGCAGGCAGCAGTAATTTTTTAATGTGAATTTCAAAGAAATAACCTATTCAGATGGCCTTACTTTCATCGATGTAAAAAAATTGCTAGTTTTTCTTGAAACAGATGCATCATTGTGTAGTTTTCTGCCGTTCCTAATAAATTTTATTTTTAGGGTGCTGTTCAAGGACCTGAAGAATTTGCTGAAGGCTTTGTAATTGGTGTTAGAAGTCTTCTTGGGCACACAGTTGGTATGTGTGATAGCGTTCCTTTTTTGTGAATTCCCACATAATTTTTCTAGTGAGTACTTAAGGTTATCATACTGTTGCCAATGTTTGTGGTACAGATCGTTCACGCATAATTTGTCTGAGACCATCTAAATATCTGTTTATAGACTGAGCAACCAATGTGAGAAACATTGCACATATAACTGAATTAGTAACATGCTCTGGATAAATATGAAGCATAATTTTAATGGTTCTAAAATGTCTGGAGAAGCCTGAGAAGTGTTCTGTAACAATTACTTTATATTTTTATTTAACTATGTGGCTCTGTGTGAATTCATCATCTCTAAACTGAATATGAAGGGAAATTACTATGAACTTGTTGGCCTCCTGTGTTGTCTGCTGTTAAGCTGTGAAATCTCAGTAACTTTTGCTTTCTGCCCTGTTCCCTCAGGTGGGGCAGCAGGGATGGTGTCCAGGATCACTGGTACTGTTGGCAAAGGCTTGGCTGCCATTACTCTGGATGAGGAATTTCAGCAGAAAAGGAGAGAGGAAATGGGTCGGCAGCCAAAAGACTTTGGGGAGAGCCTGGCCAAAGGAGGAAAAGGCCTTTTACGGGTATGGGTTTGAGATGAGTGTTTGATGTGCCAACCTGCTTGAAAATCACCTGCAAGAAGTTTGATATCTTTTCTGTCAGTTAATTAGCTAAACAGAAGAGACAAGCAGACAATGAGTTTACAGGACACTCAGTGTAATGCATCAGCTGTAGTGGTTGAGGTCATGTTTCTGGTAACCTGAGGAATTGAAGTTAGAATCTTGAACAGGAAACAACACCAATTTCTCCTGTGTATTGTGTAAATAAATAAATAGTTACTCATATTCAACGAATGTGTTATGTAATTAAGGTAACTGGGCCCTTACTTAACCTTGCAGTTAATTCTATCATTCAGGTCTTTCCCTCAGTTATAGTTTTCTTAAAAATATAAAGAGAACAAACAAAGCCAAAACCCCCAGCCAAACAGTGTTTCTGATACTGAACTTTACATTATAAAGTATTAAAATAAGAATGTGAGACAACAGGTTGCCCAGTTGAACTGACAGCATTCCAGTTTCTCATTGGAAACTTAATTATCTTTGTTTTAGGGTGTTGTTGGAGGTGTGACAGGCATCATCACTAAACCAGTAGAAGGTAAGCACTTAAGCACTGCACTGCTTAAGTGGTTTCTCAATACTTCATAGTTTTATTTTGTAATATTAAGAAATATCAATCCAAGTAGGGTGATGCAAAGACATAGCAAGATTTTTATATTTCTTATTCAAATGTGAATTTACACAATGATTTCCTCAAATATCTTTATGTCTGTTATTGGCTTTACTACCTTTTAAACCTTTGTATGAGTTAAGAAGGGGTTCTCTCTGTGATGTGTTTTGTTAAGCCTGCTTTAGTACCCATATTATTGTCTGAAGCCAGAATAAAGATAGCAAAAATAATTAAGTAAAAATCACCAGAAAAAGATTTTGGGACTCTAAAGGTCAGTGAAATCTTAAGAAGCAAATTTGGTTTTATGCCTGAAGTCAGTATTTGTTCCTGTTACTTCGTGAAAATGATAGATGATGAAAAATATCCAGGCTAAAATGCCTCTTATTAATCTTCAAGCTGCAGTGATTTAAATGTTGGGAGTCAATTGTAACTTTGTGGTATTTTATAACTTTTGTGTGATACTTTGATATGTAGTCCTTGTCTCTTGGGTGGATGACCACACCTGCTTTCTGAACACTCCTTTGGTTCTTCCATAATTATGTATCACCAGAACCATGTAATTTTGAGATATGATTTTGTATCATACTTGTGATCTTAGTGTCTTCAGACCATTTGGTTATTACTGTCAACCTATAAAAAAACTCACCTGTTGGCCTATAGTCCAAACTGAAAGTGTGAGAAGGAGAATCTTGCTAACATCTCAGTTCTGGGCCCTTCAGAGCCTGGTAAGGTCTTAAGTGAACAGTGATGTGTCTGAGCAGACCAGGAAGCAGTGGGTGACTTTCCACAGACAGCTCTTTGTACGATGGAACTCTATGCAATGACTAGCTGTGGGCTGTTTCCAATACTAAAAAGTTCCCCCGTAGCTATAATGGTTTAATTCTGTGGTTAAGTAGGTCATTGAAACATTTATTTTTCTGTTTCTGTTCTTTTAAAGGGGCTAAAAAAGAAGGTGCAGCTGGATTCTTTAAAGGAATTGGAAAAGGGCTTGTGGGAGTGGTAGCCCGCCCGACAGGAGGCATCGTAGATATGGCAAGCAGTACCTTCCAGGGAATTCAAAGGTACAGTGCAGGAGGAAGTTTGGAAGTACTCTCTCTATGCTGGATACCAGGTGGTAAAGTGCTCCAGTAGTGCCACATGATGATTTGTTAAATACGAAAAGCAGCATGATATGTGAGGTTGAGAAATGTGCAGAAGCCTGTAAAGAATGTGTTTTATGGTGACGAGGAAATTGCTACTTCGGAGAACATGTTGCAGTGTGGTAGTTCAGGCAGACAGTAACTAATCCATTTTTTCATTTCCCCGGAGGAGAAATGTCAGTTAAATTTACTGTGAAAAACAGACCACTGAAATTTTCAGATTAAAACTTCCCAGTCTGAAATTTGGTTAGCAGTGCACATCAAGACCTCCTTTAATGGGACCTTTGGATAGTGTGTTAATAAACTTGAGAACCCCTAGTAAGTTATCTGCATTTGGGAATGAACTTCTCCAGCTTATTCTGTAGCTGTTTAATTGACTAGTGCTACTTTTGATTTATTATTAGCAGCGTGTCTTTATTATTTACATCTGCAGGGTACCCAGGATGTGTAAGTGGGATGTGTGGCAAGTGAAAGGCTGACTTCTAAAGATATATTGGTGAAACTCAGGACTGTATTAAGCTTACCAGAATCATGTTGCACTGTCTATGGCAGGGTGGCAGAATCAACTGAAGAAGTGTCAAATCTCCGTCCCCCACGCCTGATCCGCGAGGATGGCATCATCCGGCCCTACAACAGGGTGGAAGCTGAGGGGTATGAGTTATTTGAGGTATGTTTTGCATTGTAAGCACAGTTAAAATTCTCTTCAGAGAATTCTAGGGTTCCATAAAGGATTAAGTTGCAATCAATCTGTAGCAGTCATTATCCAAAGTAAAAATTTGCCCCATGCTATTTCATAAAGCAAGCCTGGATAGCAGGGGAGGCCCAGTGCTTGGAGTAAGCTGAATGCAAATGGAAACTGCAGCATTGCTGTTACATGGCCTTCTCCATTTTATGCTCTTTAGTCACTTCTCATGCTTTGGAAGGAGGTAGTAGGATTAAGAATTATTAGGATTAAGATTTTAATACGTGAAAAACTCCCATTTTGATAGTTCCAGATTTTTGTCTTCATAACAAAGCTGAGGTTGGTTTACAGACTAAGCAGCTAAGCAATAGACCTTGAATTGCTTGGTTGTATCAGCAGTTAAAAAAACTGCATGAGTTTTCCAAATCCTGTTGTTTGGTTTTTCCTTATGTTGTTCAAAACAACAATCTGTCATAGCTACAGGCACTGTGTGGACATTTTGCCTGCTTTCTCATGTGGATGTGCCTAACATATGGAAGATTAACAACATGAGTTTTCAAGTTCTTGATAGTCAGAATCTGATTAATTTGTATTTTAGACTTTGTGTTCTTAATACTTACCTTTAAATGCTTATTCAGTTGCTAATAAATTAGAGTAAAATAACTGTCTACATTAACATTTTAAGACCAAAACTTGGATATTTGCTACTTGCTTGTACATGGTCTTTTAATCCTTATTCCCTGTTCTATTTCTAACATTTCTTTTCTTTCTCCTTCTCTCCTGGCATGCAGCAAGAACTGGAATAATGGAGTAAACATTTTCCATATTTCTTGTCTGTTTCTCTCATGGTTTTTCATCTGCCTTAAGTATTTAGATAAAGGGCATGATTGCATTTACCATGTCCTCTCCCCTTCTTCTCTATATTTTCTGTGTCGCACTTGAATAAAATGGTGTTTCATGTTGTCCAGGCTCAGAAAACAAACTTGAATAACCATCTTCAGTAAGATTAGATAAATGAGTCAGATGGGAGAGACAGGGAGGGTTTGTTTCCTGTGTATTTATTTTTCTGAGAGTGCTCAGCTCCTTATGCATGACAACAACAGAAGGCACTTGGAAAAAAGAATCACAGTAGGTTAGATCCTGAGTTCATTTGTTTATTGGTGCTCTCCTAGAGGTAGGGCTGTGGACAGAGGAGCAGAGCAACATCTGGAGCAAAATTTAAAATAGTGATAGAGAATGGAATTTATTTCTGGGAAAATGCTTGTAATTTCATGACCTAGAAGTATTGTTTTCATAGAAATGCTGAGAAAACCTGTACTTGTTTCTATACTATGCCATAGCCCTGTCAGTTGCACATCTGCTGATTCACTACTCCTTCAGGTTACTGCTACTGGTTCTTTATGAATTTGCTCAGTTAAAACATACAGCCAGCTTGCTTGACTCTGGTTTTGTTCACAGAGTCTCCAGGGGCTTTGCTCTTCAACATAAATTAAGTATAAACTTTCAGCTGTTAACAGGAATTTACACACACATATATAAATAAGTATATATGTATTTCTATACTAAGAAATGCCATAAATTTCATTACTAATACAGCATCTTAGAAATTAGCAAGCTAAGCTTAACAAGCTGTTGTCAGAGCAAATGTTTTGCCTATCATACGGGAAAAAATGTTGAACAGAAGCATCTTTGCTGGTAATGCCTTTTAGAATGTCATGGTCAATTTAAAATTGCTCAGAAGAATATTTAGTGAATTTTTTAGAGGATTAAATGAAATTAAGTTGTGATATACTAAGCAGGCCAAATTTTTCTCCTTGAGTTTTTTGGGGTTTTTTTGATTCTTTCTTTTTACTATGTTTTTTACATCTAGCAAAAAGGAAAAGGTGGCACAATCAACACAGAACATTTGATATTATGCAGTTCCTCCAGATCTAGTATTTGTATTTTTCTTAAGAGGTGTAGATTGGAACTGGATAAAAGCCAGGAATGAATCATCAGTACAGTTCACTAAATACAGTTGGTTTCTTTCAACAAGTCACTTAATGGAGAGGTTTAATTAACTGTTCTTGATTTTCATGCTAGAGGTCAGTGTTGGGAAGGCTTTGTTTTCTAAGGTAAAGTTAGCAAGCAATGTAAAGCAAGACAGGACAGTGCCTTTACATGAAATTGGATATTTAATGAAGAAATGAGTCAGAAAGTCAGTTCTATGTGCATTTACAAATTTAAAAACGATAGGTACAAGTGCTGCTTATTTTTGGATCCAGTTTTGATCCTATATTACAAGTAGTTTAACCAGAACCCACACCTTCTCATCTACTCTAACTACATTTAATGCATATGTCCCTTTGAAATAAATACAGGCTCAGAGAGTGGAAACCTCGTAAGGTTGACTTAAGGAACAGATGCCTCAATGCCATCCAGTGACTGAATGGAAAAAGGTTTTACTTAATTACATTTGTGTGAAATGGAGGCATTAAAGCTTGTCTTAGAGGAGCAAACATGTAGGTTTTAAAAGCAAAGCTACTTATTCCACAGGAAAGTGAGGTTTTGGTGCAAACTGAGGACCCCAGCCAGGTGGAGTAGATCAGTTGAGTTGTGAAAACTTGTTTCTGCAGTTGCTTGTCCCAGAAGTGCTGGATCTGATGTTTGTGGGCTGTCTAGGGATGTGCTCAGTCAGCCCCAGAGCTGGGAATGAGCTGTGCTGAGGTGCAGGCTGTACCTCAGCTCACAGGGTAGGCTGGCTGGCACACAGTGTGTTTTGTTACACACAAATGCACAGCATGCCTGCAGATCTCAAAGGACAAATAGGGCAGCTCTAGGAGAATGTTTTCCAAGGAATCAGTTCTCCAGAGTTTTAGTCAGGGTCTGAAGAGTGTTTGAGCTGAGCTGTGCTGGAGCAGGTGCTGGGGGCCTTTGGCATGGTGGGGCTTTGCCTGTGCTGTGCCCAGTGGGGGCTGCTGCTCGCCCAGCTCCTCAGGGCTGGCATGATGTCACTCATACATTATTCAGGGCCTGTGGCATTACTTTGTTTCATTTCCCAGTTAAAGCATGGAGCTTTATAAAGAATGCAGAACACCTCATGAATAATTGAGGCAGGGTGGTGAGACAGTGTTGTGTGGCAGAGCACAGACTATGCTGGAAACTGCAGATTCTATTTCTGCTTGACTCACTGTTCTGCTGTGTAGATTTGCATTGGTTCTTTCATTTCCATGTAAAATAAGAATGAGTTAACTTCTTCAAAGTGCTGTAGTATGCTCATAAAAGTAACAGCTTTTGATAAAGATGTCTAAATTTTAGGAGTGTGTAGATCATGGAGTAATTTACATCAAGTGCAACCCCCTTTTTACATAATGCCGCTACCATTGTGCTGGCATCTATCAGGTGTATTGAGAATAGCTCAGAAATTCTGCATCTTCTAGGCACAGGCCTCAGTGGGAACTCTTACTTTGGTAACATATTGCATGTAAAATCTAAAAGTACTATTGGGATTGTTTCTGAAGTTATGAGAAACAGGCTTTCTCTCCAAAGCTTTGAGTTTGAATAGAGAAACTTGCTTATGAATAAATCTGTTTAAATATGTGGCATGTCTAATTTCTTCATATTCAACGAAAGGATTCAGAATATGGATTGCTGCCTTTGAATTACAGTCTTCACATGGTGGTGGGTTTTCTATTTCTTCAGTTTTTTTTTTTTTTTTGAAACAGCTAAGGTTCAGGTATAAAATCTGAGTTCATATTTACATTTAGTCATGTGCTGCCATGTTTCTTCTAATGTTTTGAAGAGGCTTTGAGATAAGCAGTCTTTCTAGCATCTTTTTTTCCTTTCATGTACATTGTACAGTTTGAGAAATTTTTAAGATGGTCAGAAAGGGATATTTTTTATAGAAGATGTTGGTTGACCCTATGGTTTTGGTTACTGAAAATGCTGGATTAAAATGTATTTTGAAACATAACATCACTAGAGAGCAAGTCCAGGAAAACACTATGCTGTTGATTTCAGCTCTTGAATATTCATCCACTTTTGAGATTAAAGGATTTTTTGGAGTCAGTTGTGATGTATAATGATATTTTAAGATACTTGTTGAACTTTGGAATATATGAAAATAAAATGAAAATATAAAAAAAAAGTCCAACCTTCAATTGATTCTTGTGTAAGCTGGTCTTTCAATTTTGGTTACTTAAAATGCATAGAATTAAACTTGTTAATTAAACCAGACAGACAACTGTGGAGTCAAGTGGATCCTCTATTGTCATCTCATTGGTTTTCTGGGTCCATCTAAGGAAATAAAAAAGAAATGGCTATTTACAAGAAATAACTAAAAACACACTGAATTCTTAGTCCTTCCTCTTTAGGTTATTGTTCCTAGTTTGTCAGAAATGTGAGGAATGAGAACTCGAGGAATTTACTATTATAGGGGCTGAATTCCACAGTAACAGCTGTAAAATGAACTGAAAGTTATCTTACTTTGCTCTGAAGAATATCAAACCAGTTTTGGGGCACGTGTTTGCTAAAGGTTGATCTGAAGTGTGTGCATTCTGCATCCAGGGATTCTTCCTTATGTTTCCCCATGTTTCTACACAGGAGCTGCCTATTTTCCCCTTAAAACAGGTTTTATCATAGAAAAGGTGCTTGTATTGACCTGGAGAGTACAAAGCTAATATACATTGACTTCATACTTACATAATTGTCTTGCTAATTTTTGCTAATTAAACACTATTTATAAGTGTCTTTTTTTTAAAGACTTATTGCACATTAGGAAAACCAGTAGTTGACCCAGCTTTATTCTCATGCCCACTTTGAGGCTGGGTTCCCACTGGTAGCATATTATTAGTTTCATACTTTTATCTTTTTCTGCATGATGTTTTGATGTGTATTCCTCTCCCACAAATACGTTCAGGTATCACTCTGTGAGTCTTGCTGCCTTTAATCCAGTGTTCTTGGGAGCTTGATGTGGGAATGACTGAGCCAGTTCTGTGCTGGTCTGTGTTGTTGATGGAATATTGTAATCCTGGTGACATGCTCTAGGAAACATTATACTTTAGTCAAAGAGTACGTACAGAATGGGAAATCTGAAAAAAAAATCAATGAATAATTGCCAAAAAATCCTGGGAGCACTTCAGTACTTCTAAACTTTTTCTGTGTTTGTAAGTTGTCACTTGAGTTGTGGTTGATGAGTAATTTAATCTGCACTTTCATACACCTTTGTGTTTTGGGTATTGAATAGTCATATCTGCTCAGTGCTTCAGAAGCTTGATTTCGAGGTGCACTGAGAATTTGTATCTTGATAATTTCTTTCTGAGGGTCTGAGTCATGTGCCTTATGAAAATGCATGACCTTTGCAAGGTTTGCACTCTTGAATGAAGCCTGCAGCATGGGGTGTAGCAGAATGAACATTATTAAACAATTACTAGCACAGAAAGGAAATCAAAGCTGAAGAAATAGTGTGATACAGCAGTGTCAGTGTTCTGCCTTAGAGTGGAATGGATCAGACTTCTCAGTGACTCAGCTTCTGAACTGAGAGCACTGGGAGAACCTCCCTTTGAAGAACTAACAATGAGGTAACTTTTCAGAAGGCTTTTGAATTCAACACACCAATTTGATTTGTGGCTTTTGGTGGTTTTTTGTTTTGATTTCTTTGGTTGTTGTTTTGGTTTGGGATTTTTGTTTGTTTGTTTTTGTACAGCCCCAGAATTATTTTCTGTCTCTGCTTCAGAAGTTGCACATCAGAAAGTTGGAAAGAGAGGTGTACCGATACCACTGTGCAATTCCAAGAGGCAGAAGAGCAAACCTTATTGTTACCAACAGGTATTAAATTTTGAATGCTTTCTATAAGGGCTTGACGTGATTTCCACTTGAGGATTAGGCATCTGGCTAAGTCTAAACTGATTGCTATTCTCTGCTATTCTCTATTTTCCTTCTCTATTTTCTTCTTGATTTTTAAAATATTTTATTTCCTTAATGGAAAATGTAATTTAGTTGTGATGTCGATGCTGGATACTAATTTGGGAAGGTGGTTTACTCTGAGATCAATGACCATTTCATCATAGTGGAGGGAAATATTCTTTGATTTTTCAAATTAGCTTGTTATAAGTGTTTGCAGTCAAGTTAACAGTTTGATAATACATGTTTATAATTTGTTAATTAAAGAATATTCTAAATGAAGTCATAAGTCTACCAGCATGAAAATTATTATTTAACCAGTCTGACAAGTTTTAGAATTCAAGATGTTGGCAGTTATGAGTTTGAGGACTCAAAACTTTCTAAATATATTTAGCTAATGAACAGGATTATGATCTCCACGTTCCACAGGTCATCAGTTTGCACATTGCATGAATGTATGAGAGAGGCTCATCCATGATAAGACCATGGAGGCTTCCCAGTGTGGTTTTTTTAATAATTACCAGCACACCTCAGAATTCAGGCTGCAGATGGACAAGATTTCAAGGCACTGAGCAAGGCCATGAATGATAATTGGGCAATTTAGTTGTTTGCAGCCTTAGATAAATGTGCACTTCTCTCTTTATCCCAGTTCTTGGCCTGCTCATACTGTGGGATGTCTTAGATCATCTGTGACTTTCAAAGACTGTGTTGTCTGGTTGTCCCAGACTGTGTTAAGGAAATTTGGGTCCACTGTGGCTCAGTGGATACTTGTAATCTGCATAGAAAATGCCTTCTTAAACAAATGCTTTCATTTTGCTCAGTTTTTCTAGCAAAGTTCTAGTCCCAGGGAGAAATTGAGTATGAACTTTTTTTTCCTTGAACAGGAGAGTGATATATGTGAAAGAAGTGGAAATCTTAGGCCATTTAACAACAGAGTGGGATTACTTATTTGAAGAATTCACGCGTTATCCCTCCTATGAAGCAAATGTTTTAAAAATTACTGTTTTGGTAAGAATAGCATGTGAATTTTCTTCTATTTAATACTCACTAGAGGTCCATACATGCCTTTATCTTATTTATGGTTCTTACTGCTAACTAAGGGACTGTGTGACAGGATTTACTGAAAGTTTCTTGAAAGTATGACAGTTGGGTTGGTCAGAGACTATGTTGAAATCTCACCTGAAGCTGGCATTCAAACCATTTGTGTATGAGATTCTGCATTCTTGTTTTGTGAGTCATCTGAAGCCCATTTTTGTTCCCTCCTGCAGCAGGATCAAAAGATGTTCCAAAGAAAGGACAGTACAGGTCATGAATGTGTAAAGACTGTTCAGCTTTGGGACGAAGCTACAGCAAGGGTATATTCTCTTTTTTTAAATCTAATCTTCTTATGATATTGTTAACAGTTTTTGAAACTCAGCATGTAAAAAAGGTGGTAATGCTCAGAGACTTGTTAGAGAATAGGCTGCTGTGCCTGAGGACCATTTACCATAGTTGTGTGTAGAAAAATGTGTTTTGCCAAGAGTTTTACCAAGAGACCAGATAGTCCAAAGCATTCAAGAGAGTTTATGCAATAATAATTTCATGTCGAAGCCACATAGTCTTGGGGTTTGTATGTTAAAGCTCATTAAAGGAAAATGATTCCAATATCTAAAGTACTAGGTTGTATTTAATTCCTTACAGTCTGTAGGATTCCACATAGCTCCTCATTATTTCAAGATCACCTAAGCCAGTACAAGTGCAAAGGCTTGCTTAGATTCCTCCCTCCTCACACGTGGTTTTCCTACCATTTATCTCTAAGTGTTCCTATTGGTGCTAGGGAGGCTGGGGTATTTTGTGAGCCTTTGTTCTGTGGATGGTTAGATCTTGTAGGTAACTTACCTAAGCTGATCCATCAATTTGGATAAATTCCAGGATACTTCAAGAATAGAAAAATTTACCTAGGAGACCATGTGTGTTACTGTAGTGTTGTATCAGGTGATGAGAGAGGAGGTGTTCTCTCTGATACCAAATGTGAAATCAATTAGGTCCACAGCGTCTTGGAAGCATGCTTGAAATTGTAGCTCAAGTAAATGGCAAGTCAGCAGATGGAATCAGAATCAGGACCAAATTGCTGCTATTAAATTGATTGAGCCTCCTAAAATAATGGGTTAGACTGGGAAGGAAAAAAATTGCTATAATTTTGAGGCACTTTATATACTGGAAGAGTCTATCTTAGTTCTTCACTGTGTCTTGTCTAAAAGTGTTCCTTCAGCTTTCTCTTACAGCATGTCGTCCAAATCACACTTGGCATTAAGTAATTTAAATCCTTTTAGCTTCTCTGTATCTTAGTGGCATGGCCAAAGCTGGAGCATTGCACAAAACACACAGGTCACACTAGAGGGAGACTTCCTTGTGTTTAATTACCTTTTTTGGTATTATTTCCTAACTGCACTTTGCTTTGTTAATGTTTATGCTGCTATCTATACATGAAAAATTTACTTTTCTGCTCTCAGCTGCAACACTACCCATTTACTTTTCGTGGATTTCTGTTTCTGTTCATCAGTTGAATATTGTGCATGTGAATCACGAGCTAAGTATCTAATTTAGGCCAGCCTCTTGTGTGTGTGGGTTTACATGTTTATTGAATTTTGTTTTAGTAGCATCTTATGGAAGAAAAGTGCTACCTGCTTTAATGGTTTTGTGTTTCACTGTGTTGTTCTGCAGAGGGTTTGCTGTGCCATTCAGGAAGCCCTGACAACACGAAAACAGGAGAAGCTGGTGAAGAGAGCGTCCTTGCACTTGAGGAAACCTTAAATGCTGTCTTGATAATGACAGGATTTGTCGGGTTTGACATTTGGTATGCAATTTTCTCCCTAAAATTGATTAGAAGCAACATGGAAACATTGGGCAAAAAGTAAAGATAAAATATCTGAGGTCTTTCAAAGTTAGCAGCCATCAGCACTTCAGTTTTAGAAGTTGTACATCTTTTGGAAACAATGGATTTCTAAAACATACATTTCAGTTTAAAAATTACAATTTTTGATAAAATGTTTTCCCACTCTGAAATTTTATTTTCTGCATTTTTTAATGTCAGAGATGCTAAAATGAAGTGGTTATCTTATTTGCACTCTAAGGTTATGGTTTACACACCGGTGGTAGTAGCTTTGGTTCTGGTGGTTTTTTCAGATGAAGCACTTCTGTTAGTGATTGAAAGAAATTAAGAACTCTATTTTAGACAAGATCTAAATTCTCCTTTAATTACTGTACACGATTTAGCTAATATAATTTCATCTCTGAGTGTTTAATATTAGAAAATACTGCATTGAAGCAATGTAATAATGAGTATGTATGAAAGAAATAGGCTATTGTTGTCTGGAAATGTTTACTTTGAAATGTCACATTGTAAATGAAAATCTGCACTTTAAAAATGGAAAACATTATTCACCTGTCATGTGCCTGTTTACGGTTTTGGTTGTGTCACTGTAGCTTAAAGAATTCTCCAGGAGGAACAGCACACTGGGTTTAGCACTGTATGTCAAAAACTTAAATCTAAGAAATGAGCTCTCCATATTTCAGTGTATAGGTACTCCACTGAAGAATGCCATCTCATTAAGCGAAAACTCACTTCTGATGCAATGTTTTTGTTGCAGATTCTCTTCCTGAAGGCTGTTAGCATTCAGTTTAACACAATATTTAAACACAAAGTGTATGCCTGGTGTGAATAACCCCATGAACTTCTTTGAGGCAAGTTCCATTCTTCACAGGAGGCACATCCTAGGTAACTGAGTCAGGACTCTATGAGCAAACAGATTTGAGTTCAGTCATCAGTGCACTGGGAGCTTTTGCGGCCAGTCTTTGGCTATCAGATAAGAAAATCAGTGTCCTTGCAAAAACTCATGAAAATTTGACCTTGCCAATTTCCTTTTCTTGGAAACAATAATTTCTCTTTCTTACTTCTATTTTGTGCTAGTTAATTGATGTAGATACCAACTTGATGAACTAAAATGACAGTATTTTTCTACAGATCTGTAGAGTGCAGCAGGCCTGGATTTTTAAAGTCTACACTTAAGGGCTGGTGCATTGTGTAAGTGCACTCTTAATCTGTACCTATGAGCTCACCAAAGTTAGAAAGCTTTAAGACATTTGAAAGCAAGCTGGCAAACACAGAACTTCTAGAGAGCATTGCCCACATGATTTTGTTGTTGTATGCACATGGCTATTAATCCACTTTGCTACAAGGGAAAAAATGTGGTACAGCTTTTACTGTGCTATCACTTGTTTTCTAGAAAACGCTGCTCAAACAATAAATAAATTAGCTGTCCAGGTTCTATGTATATCAAGTTCATGTTTTTAAAAAAAGACAATAAATTTTTATATGCAAGTATTTGTACTATGATGTTAATTTTGTTGCTTCTCAAGTGCCTTATGTGCTGTTGGTTTGCCTCATGTCACTAACACTGTAAGAGAAAAATCAGAGTACAAAGGTGCTGCAGAAGAGCCTTCCACAGCTCAGCAGTCTCTGCATCTTTTTTTCTGACATTTAGGGACAGTTGTATGTGTACTGCCTCTTAATTCATACTTAAAATAGGTGTCACTTCAGTCTACTTCATGTCTCTTGAGACAGTATCATGTGCCTGTTTTTAGGTGAATTGGAGCTTAAAACAGTTCTGAAGACACCTTTCTGACTCCAGTCATCTGCTTGATTCCCTTATATACTTTGGTGAACTTTCTGGTTTGAATTGTAAACAGGAGATACTTCATTTTCTCACTTCATACATGATTAGGTTCAATGAACAAACTTCCTATTTAAAATAATCTGAAGAAGCAGTAGTTTTTATTTTGAAATGGACATCTTTGCAGTTGGGATTGCTAGCTGAAATTGAGCTGGTAGGTGACCTCCAGCTGCAGTGATGAATGACCTTCTTTACCACTTGGATCAAGAGGACATGAGAGAGGAATTCCATTTCTTGCTTAAATGAAGATGGATGTTTGGGATGAGTAGGTTTCCAGTGCTTGTCCTGGGCTTGCCTCTAGTGTTCCATTCCACTTTACCATGCCTCCTTCTGTCTTTGCTTTGTTTTTAAAGAGGCCTTTGGCATAGCTGCATCCTCTGCAGCTGCAGATGCTGTTGGCTCTACCTGAGCTTTGCTCTCCGACTTCGGGAGCTTCCTTTTCCTGTTCCCTGCCAGTTCTTTTCCTTGAGCTGGTGCATTTTCTTGAGGTGCTGGCTGTGGAAGATAAGGAACGAGGAAAGTCTCTTGTCTAGTCTCTAACTGTGTGCCCAGCATAAGAAGTGCAGAATTAAATCCTGTTTGTATGATCTGTTGGGGTAAGAGGTTAACAGTATGTTTTCAGACAGTCTTGAGTGATGAATTTCAACCAGGTGCTGTGATGAAAGTGAAAAGCTTTTTCAAATATTTTGGTGTGGGTTTTCTGTTTATTTTGTTTTGTTGTTTGTTTTGGTGGGTTTTTTTGAAGTATCTGGCAACAAGATGCTTTTCCATGCCTTGAAAATTTTATGCCTCTGTGAAGCTCTTGAGTTTTTCATTATAACTGGGCACACCAGGTTTCCAAGCTCTGGACATCTTCCTAGCTTTTTCTTTTCAGTAAGCACCCAGAAGCTTTTTGCTGTCTCAAAGGCTATTTTTTAATGAATATTAAGACAGTAAAATTAGTGTTAATTAGAACTCCAAGCATTTAGGTCAGGCCTGGGTCCTTGCTTTGCTTCATTTACTCCTTTGCTTTCTGGTTCATCATAGGTTTCTCCAGCTCTTCAAAAGGGTTTTTTCCACAAGATGTGGATGAATGTTTAGTCCTTGTGGCTGTTTCTCAGTCTTTTGCTCCAGCTGTAGCCTCCTGAAATCCTTCTGAAACTTGCTCAGTCCTTTGTGCCATGCCCTCCCTGCCTCAGCATGCTCAGTTGTCCCCTAGGTAAAGAACAGTACAGCCTCCTCACTGTAGATCTATGACCTAGTAACCATTTGAAAAAGACAGTAGCAGAAAAATGATAATACGGTCAGGTTGTTTGATTGAAAAACACATTAATATGCTTGTGCTTACATTTTTAGAGCCACTTAATTATTTTAAAAAAGAGAGAATGATGTGAGAACTTTTGGAGTAGATAATGGCTATGTGTGCTTCTTCACAGGAGAGTGCTATCAATTCCACTTAACTGGAGCTTTAAGGAGCATTTCACTTTGATAATTTTCCTTGAGTTTCTGCCCAATCTGGAGATAAATAAATATTCACATGCTGAAGTGTTGTATTTTGAAAATGCAATCAGCTTCTTTAGTAATTTCTTACACGAGCCTTATCCATTTTGCTGTTAACTGTTCAAGGGGATTTCAGGCTCTCTTTCAATGAGAATTTCTATTGGGTTTTATTTAGACTTTTTCCTCTCAAAGTGACCCTATATTCATTGACTACTGCCAGTCATTCTATACAGAATTACAATAAGCCAACCACTTACAAATATTTATGTGGAATTTTAAAGAAACAAATAGCATCACACCCTTCTTAGAGCCCCTCAGATTGTGGGATATCATTGCAGATGTTTGCAGCCTGAGTCCACGTGGTGCTGGACAGCACTCTCTGGCTGACTGTGCCTGGACTGTGCAGTCTCAGGAGATGCCTTCAAACCCCTGCTGATCTAGGGTTCTGTCACAATAAGAAATCTAAAATACCCCCTCTCCCTCCAGCACCAAAGAAAATTCCCCAGGAGAATTTGGAAAATTACCCAAAATTACCCATTTGTGTTTCCAGTGATGAAATATATGCAGCAAAAGAACTTCATACCTCTCACCATCACATTTAACCAATTTCTCAAAATTTGCAGAGCCTGGAAGTTTGGTTTTGTGTAGGCACAGAATAGGTGTAGGCACACAGTTTGTGGTGATTGGGAGTGGGGCTGTGGCTGAGCCTCATCCCCAATGGGTACAGCTGTGAAAAGCAGGTGAGCAGCATTGACAGCAATGAGACCTGGAGTGCTCAGGTGTGCTGAGCAACCACCAAAGGGAACAGAGGCACACAGGTGCAATGCATGAACATGTGGGGTATAAAATGTTGGGCTAAAGAACAAGAAGGGCAGATGCCTGCAGCCTTCTGAAGTGATGTGGGGTTACTCTGTATGGGTGAGTGCTCAAAGCCTTCTGGAATTATATGGTGATACTCTGTGTGTTTGTGGCTGACTTGACTGTGACATATGCTGTGACAAATAGGGTGTAGTTTAGTAGTAAGAGAATAAATAGTTTTGAAGGGGGTAAATTGTGAAGTTGAAGGAGAGGATAAGTAATTCTGCTTAACAATCAAGTACCAGTATTCTTATTTCACAGCTGGCAGTAAATAAGTGTTTGTTGTCATGTAGTAACACAGATTACAGTAGGTGTATCCTAATCTTGGGCTATGCTTGGCAACAAGGATTATTTATATAAGGGTGCTTTAGGTCACTCACAATATTGAAAAAGAAAATTAAAAAGATTTTGTTTTAAAAGTGTAAACTTAATTGTGAAACCTTTTGAAACTAGCTAACATCTGTTTGGAAAAATAATTCTTTCAACAGTTTATAAAGTTGCATTTTGTCAAACCTAAGCTTGAAGGCTTAATTTAGGATAAATGCCAGTAGACTGACCAGAGAAGTTTTAATGTAAGAAACAACTAGGGGGATTTGAGAATCAGCACATACAACTTCAAGTTTCATTGGAAAAATCAAAGCTTTTTTTTAGGATTTGTTTACAAGCTGTTGGGCTTGTTTATTAAGATTTCCTCGATGAAGGTATGCTTTGGAGGGAGAGGGCAGTTCCCAGTTAAACCTGTGATGCCACATAGCAGGAGGACAGCTTGAGGTGGGGGGAAAAGTTGTTTTACAACTAGATGGCTAATTAAATTTTGTTCCAGGTATGTGAATGTTTGTGTAGTTTACTAATGAGCCTAATGCAATTCCATCCCTTGGATTATGGATCTTATTTGCACAATCACTAAGTAACAGTGAGGCAAATACACAGTTCTCCAGATTTTAGCATTTATTATCTCTGTACTGCAATTTGCTTCTGTTCTGGATTTTTCTACATATTTGTCATTAGCTTAGGTGGTAGCTTAATCTAGTTACCTCAGCTGTCTGAGGGAGAAAAGCTGAAATATAAAAGCAGAAATGACTCTTAAAAGGAAAAACTGACCTGTTGAAAGGAACACATGAATTTAAAACTAGTTTCAGTTTACTGTATCATCACGCTTCCTGTAAGTCACCAAGTAAACCTCTAGTTTGACAACATTTTATATTATTTATCATGAAATGAGATTGGTAGTTGTTTATCCTGATCTGGTCTCTAGATTGTATAGAGACTAGGGGAACAAGGGAGATGGGAGGAACCCCATAATATTGACATGGTAGGTTGGGGGTGGAGGAAGGTCAAAGCAGGATAATGATAAATCCATGAGATGGATAGGCCTTCTGAGGTAAAACCCAAATTATTAGAAAGCTAATTTGGTGTCCTGCCACAAATTCCTTTTACATCAGTAACTGGGAAAATAGCTAGTTGCAATGACCAACTGTATTGGAAACAGTAACTTTGTTAGATTTTAACAAGGAAAAGAAGTTTTTCCTTGGATTTCATTCAGAGGTAGAACCATTCCCAGGTACCTCACAGGAGTCAGCAGATGGAGCACTGAAAATGCACTTTATTGCTGTAATGACAGCACTCAAATTCCAGTGCTGGTGTGTCTGTGTCCACATTGATTTTAGGCTCTGCTGTTTATCAGAAGCAAGTACAGTAAAGATGTACAAGTCTGGAAAACACTTCTCCAAAACAAGAGGCTTGAAAAGCAGGGAAGCAGTTTGTGCACTAAATAATGGAGTGAGTTTCCAGGGATTTGAAACATCTGCCCACCAGGTGTGACATACATTCCTCTCACATATAATAAAAGCTTTATAGCTAAATCACTGAGCTGTACAGGTCTAGTCTCTGCACTGATAAATGTGGCCCTGAATCTGCCCTTGGTTTAGTTGATGTATGAGGACTGGGTTGTGCTTATGAAGCTTCCTCTTGTGTTTGTCATCCTCACCTCTGGCTGTGCTTTTCCTTTCCCTGCTGGAAAGAAATTTGCTGTTGACTTGTCAAGATCTATGATGTTACACTAAGGTGCTCATCAGGAATCCAAAAAGACTCCTGCAACTGATCCCATGGAATTGTTGCAGGTTGATTCTCAGTAAAAACAGCACAAAGAGATATAATCAAACAACAAGAAAATGCAGGTTTAGTATAATGAGGGACTTCAAACAGTTGAACAGCTAGCTTTTTAGGACCTTCTCCACACTTTAACAGAGTGCACCAGCCTTGGGTAACTGATGCTGGTAAATATCAAGAGTGGACATTCTCTAAGTTGCTGTGGAATTTAAAATATAAAACGGCATATTACTTAAAACAACTTTGAGTTAATTGCAAAGATGTTTTAAAGTTGGGCACTCGCTGTGGCACAGCAGAAATCTGTGTGGAATGGCCCAGATGAGTGTGGCAGGGATGCCAGTGAAGGGATGCTGCTGGCAGTTGTTGTTGCAGTAGTTACCCACAAGATGGGGGAAGGAACCTTTGTATTTTGCTGCTGTTCTCTTACATCTTACCTGCCCACCCCCCTCCTGCCTGGATACCACACTTTGAAAACCACCTGCTTGATGTGGTCAGTGCAGAGCATGGAGCAGTAAATCAGAGCCTGTTCAAGCTGTAGATCTAAATCTGGAGTTTTACAAGAGTTGACAAAACATACTACCATGATCATTCACATGTTATTTCTTATTTGTACATGGTGTAATAAAGAATCTGAGTTGGTGCAGAGTTCCATGGGTACAGATTTCTTTAGGGAGGAGAATTTTAGTGTAAAAGCTTTTCTCTGTGGTTTTTACTTATGTGTTCATTCTGTTAATGGTATTATTGATCCATAGGTGGCTGTGTAAAAGGCAATGTCTTATTTTCCCTCTCTGTATCTGATAAATTCAAAGAGATCTAAGGCAGCCCAAGAAGCCATCAGAGGACTCTTTAACAGGGTTGTGTACTTGGTGCTGTTTAGCTAAAGTTAAGAAAAATCTAGTTTTTCTTAGTACTTTATGGTAGATACTACACCTTTTTCAAATACCATTTAAAAATCTTAGAGTAATACTTGCATACAGAACAAAAATTAAAAATCAGAAATATTATTCTGTACTTTGGTCATGACTTCTGCTTCTTGCTTGAGGGACTGCCACTATGAGCTGCTGATCAAGAGAATGGCTCCTACAACTGAACCACAAAAGCTGAGTGAGGACTCATTCTCACACCCCTGAGCTTCCGGGGCTCAGAGTGTCATGGATGTTCCTTTGCAGCATGCAAGAACTTAAGGTGCATAAACTCATTTGCCCTTTTTGTGTCTGTCTTGTTTGCTGCAAATCGTTTTTTGTCTGTTTTTAGGATCCTTTCCTGTTCCTTCTTTCTAAAGATTGCTTCCCAGTTCTTTGCAGAGTAAGGCTACCTAAATTTTAATAATTTGTCTGGATCTTTTACAGGCAAAAAAAATATTTAGTGAGAGAAAATATCCCTGGAAAGGCATAGGGGAGAAAAGACAGTCTTGATTATAGGGGAATTACACGTTCTGAACCAGGTTGTTTCTGGTATTATCAGGCAAAGATTGCTCTCTGTGCTGGATTCTGAGGGCTGCTCAGATCCTCCTGCCATTGCTCACAATTTCCTGACCTTGTAGCATTTAAGGCTTGTAAGCCAGGGCTGAGAACTGAGGAGAAGGTAGGAGAGAAGGAGATGAGGCACTTGCAGTGAGATTGCTGCCTTACTCCTTCTGTAGGCTCTGCCTAGCTGCTCCCATCCTAGCCAGGAGCAGAAAATACCTTGTAGCCCATCTAATGTAACAAGTAACAAAGCAAGTAACAAAGATTGTACTTTAGTTCTTGGTTTTGGCCTTTTTATTCATGGAATTCTGCTGGACCTTGTGTCTGGGTTGATAGCTGTCCTTTTTTGGGGAAAGCTTTAGGCTTCCATTGGCACAAAGACAAACTGAGCCAGCTGTGGTAGCACTGACACACTTGAGATAACCTGAGTGACAAATTCTGTATGGCCTCTCATTTCCTTCTGATAATTTCTGTGGCCTGGTCCTGGTTAATCTGGTGACATTTGAAGGATTTGGGAGCTTAGAACAAAGGAAAAATGGAGAATGAAAAGTGGAGAGACCTGGATAGACCAAGAGACTTGAGAATAATGTTCTGACTCCAGTACTTGCTCTCAGCTATCTGTACTCAGAAAGTTTAAAACCTGAATATAACCTAGATGTCATAAACATTTATATTTGACTTGTAAGATGTTCTTTAAAACTTTGCCTTAGATAGAGATAACACTTTCTTTTTGGCCATAGATAAAATTCAATGGAGGTGTTCTTCAAGTTTGTTCTGTAGATGGATTACATGTTCTACCTCTAGCTTATGTTGGCTGTTTCATTGCAGAAGTAGGAAATGCTGAAGAATTAGTATGTATTCCTTAACTCAAGTTACATGGTGAGATGGGGAGTTTGATTTGAATGAAGATTTAATTGAAAAGTGACTCCTTTCTACAGTGTTTCCATTTTTGTTGACACTGAAGAATTGAGTACTAGAAAAGAAATAAAAAAAAAAATTCAGCTGGAAGCTGAAATAGTCTGGTTTTGGAGTGTTTCAGTGCTGTCTGATACGAGGTTCAGAAGCTTTATTGGTTCTGTTTTTCTCTGTGTGCTGAGGCTGTTCTGTGACCAGCTTCTGGGGCAGATGGATAATGCTCCCATTGGTAAAGTGGAGTCAACACAATGTCCCAAAACCAGAGGCAGGAAGCAAAGAAAGGAGTGTGACATTCTAGCAGAGAGGCTGTTGGCAGGCAGGCTGTTGATTAATCCACCAGCAGATACAAGTGTGTGGCGTTTTGAAAGGCTCCTGCCTGGTGAGCATCAAGTAGGCAGTTAAACCTCCAAGTCCTTGCAATGACATTGGTCAAACAGGTGCCAGTGGGCAGTAAATAGGCCATGATTTAGGATCCAGTCACCAGTGTACCTAGTGAAGGTAAAGTGATACAAAAGCTTTGCAGGATGGAGTCTGTGAAAGGTGTGAGCGTACCTATGCATTGGGAGCAGGGCAGCTATCCACTGCTTTCCGAGGAGATTTGGGAACAAAGACATCTTCACATTTCATGTTTATAAATATAAAAAGGAAATGGTGGGAGAGCACAGCATGCATCTGAACTGGAGCTGCCTGAATTTCTAGCAGTTCAGTTAAGAGACTCATTGTGCATTTTCAGTGCAACCTGAAATAGATTCGGTTCGTGAGATACAGAGCAGTACAGGACAGAAGAATAGCCTTGTCCTTGCAGTACAGGTGAATGCTTTTATTACCAGCTTTTCTTGAGAAAATATGCTTCTTTTTAAGCATCCAGGTGGAGATCATAACATAAGTGATTGCCTGCATAATGTATTATTCAGCTGTTCCACCAGGCCTACTTTGTTACAGATGATCAGGGCTTGGGAAAAACCTCTTTCAATTAAGACAATTGTAAACCCCATTTTTTGCTTTCACTCTGGACTAAAATGGGAAGAGGAAAGCACAATATAGTCTTACATTTCTTTCATGAAGTTACAATAAACGTTGGAAGAGTGGATCATAGGGAAAGTGATTTCTGTGTTGAAACTTGTAAGTACTAAAGGATTTGTGTGAATGATGAAGGTGCCATGTGCTAGTGAGTACTAATTCATATGGTCTGTTTTAGAATATAGTGGTGATGTTAGAATATGAAATTAAGAGGTTTATGTCTTTTGCAATCCTCTCAGCTCATAGAAGCTAAGTGACATGCAAGATGAGGTAGCTGAGACCTCCAAAGAAGTTGTGACAAGAATAGTGTATTATGGAGCATAAAAACCATTTTGAGCTTGGAACATTGGAATGCTGTGAGAGTAGCAGACTTCTGCAACAAGACATATGGAAGGTATCTTAGCCACTTGATAAGCAAAGCTGTAGGCACTGATCAGAATGATTTAAAGTTTCCTTTCCCAGGTGGTTGACTTAGGCAGAGCTGGGGATGGCAGTGCTGCTTTGGGGTTGGTGTGCAGTTGCTAACCTTGACTTTGAAGGTGTCCTACAACAGAGGTTTTAATGTGCTTTTTAAAGCCTCACCCTTAAACACTCTGGCTTCCCATCTGGCAAGTAGGATTGCAGTGCTTTTGTAACTGACTGGTATTTGATGTTTAAAATTGTGAAGTAATCAAATGTAATTAGTGTAAATGCTGTTAACTCCAGTTAAATCTCTGTTCAAGGGTTTCTGTGCATTGACAGAGCATGTGTGTCAGTAACAAGGGATGATAGATGTTTGTTGGTCCTTTGATGTTTTATAAACATCAGAAATATTAATCCCTTTACACATGCTCATTTTGGCTGATGCTTGTAAACTAAAACATGCCAAATATATCGCTCTCTTCATACACCTTGCCCCTGACTTCTGTAACAATTAGAGTTCCTGTGGGGCACTTTAAAATACAATAATAATTGCTGCTCAATATTTTAATAAAAACATTCCCTGATATCTTAACAGGCGGATTATGTCAAACTGGAATTATTTTTTAAAGAAATAGATTTAAAGACAAAGTGATTCTTTGCTATCCAGACCTCCTGCTCGTTGCTTGATCAGATCTAGTTCCCTATTACAGCAGCACACAAAAATTGGAATAGTTGTTTTTTGAAATGTGTTTTTTTCTTCAATCCTTGTGAAAGTAAAAGTTTCAAACTTAAGAATTTTTTGGAAAGCTCATTGGATATCTTGAGCCAAACCTCTCAAGGATGGCAAAAAATTAAAAACAGTGGCTTGTTAGCCTTCCAAATAATGTGTGCAAAAATTTAGGAAAGAGCGTTCTTGTTCAGTTTTCATAAATGAAATATTGTGTTACTATTAGTGGCAGGGAAAGCTGATTAGTTAAAAGGGTAATTATGTTGACACATTGATTTGCAGAAGAGTTGCTTGGGTTCAGTTAAGAAGTGCAATCAAAACAAGAGATTTCTGTCCCTCTTCCCTCAATGAAGAACACTGGCACATCAATGGGGGCACCAGCCTCCCACCTTCCAGGTAACCATATGCTGATCAAACTTTTCTTTCTTTGATTGTGTCATGAAACCTTCAAAACTTAGTGGTTTTGTCCTAATGGATGGTGAAGGGAAAAGTGAAAAAGTATTACTGGAACAGGAATTTAGGCCTTTTTCATAGCTGTGACTCTAAGCTGGGTTTTAGATTCCACCTGCTCCTCTTATGTTTTCCTATTAAGCCCTAGGAAAAAAAATTGTGTGCTGAGTATTTCAGTCTTTGCATGATACTGTGGAATGGAGAACATGAGGCAATGCTCACTTCTCCTCAAGATACCAATATTCTAGAGAGGCTGGAGCTATATTTCTCCTGTGTGGGTGTTTGAGCATTTGAATTGGCCATCTGTAGGGACAGCAAACTGCTTAAACTTTGTTTTCTTCTTTGTGAGATATTTCTGTAACAGTCTGAGAATTAAAACAGGGTTCTGATCTGCTGAGGAAATGGAGGTGGCTAGCTGTTTCTTTTTAGAAAAGATGTAATACTTATCTGGAGAAATTTTCTAAGAACTTTAGAAGCATAGTAAATAAAAACATGGACTATTTTTAGGTTATATGTAAAATCACAACTCTTTATTTTGTGCATTTGAAAGTCTACATTGAGTTAGTTAAAATCATAGTTCTGTGATAGTAAGTAAATTCCTCCAAAGATTTTTCACAAGGCTTAAAAAAAGCCTTAAAATTTTAAAACCCCAAAATAAGCTACACATGTTTTACTTGTTTCCATCTTGACTACAGTCAGTGCTGAACCAATGAGCACTTTTTATTATACCTGCAATCTCACTCAATGTGCTGAAATTCACTTTCTAAGCCATTTGTTTCATATATGTTGTAAAAAAACTGGCTTCTGCTCTCATTAGGCATAGTTTTCCCCAGACTTATTTCTAGTTCACGATGAAGCTCACAGCTTTTCTCCTGTGTAGAGTTTCTATAGATACATGTCCATTAATGAGCCATCATGATGTGTAAGAGCTCCATGGCTTGCCTGGCCACTGCTTAAGTTCAAAAGTTTTCATGAAAAACCCTCAATTACAGAGCTTTCTTTTGTGACAGTTCCTTATCTATCTCAATTGTCTTCCTTTCCAAAGAGACAATGATTTAAGATTTGCTCTAAATGTACTGTAAATGATGGATGGTACCTGACAGTTGCCATTGTTTATCCAAACAGAATATTATGTGCAGGAAGGGCTGAACAGTTAGTCTGGGTCTCAGTTCTGTTTTGGGCTGAAGCTAGTTTTGTACACAATGTGCATTTTTCCTCTTGACCACCTAGAAAGGTGTTTTTCAGTGGCCTTCCTTTTCACTAGGAAGTGTTAGCACTGGCAGATGTAAGAAAGAAGTTCTGACACCCAATTTTAACTACCCTGCAAAAACTTTGGTGCTCAAAACAAGCCTATGGAGGGGCTGATGCTGTTAATGAAACCTGATGGTCAAATTACTTTAAAAACAAGTTTTTTATGGTTTGGTATTAAATTCTATCACAAGAACCTTGTATTCTGTCTGTGTTCTGTGCTAGTCCACAATTCTTGATGGTGTGGAAAATAGGAAGCTTTAAAGAAATCCAGAAACATTGAGAAAGAAGCAAATTGTCTTTTCTTCTGGTCATATTTAGGTACCATAGAGAGACAACTGCTGAGTAGTTATTTTTGTAAAAGTCCACATTTCAGTTGCACACAGGCAGTGGGAGTGGAGGCTGTCTTAGGGAGACATTGTTCCATGTGGAACAATCTGTTTGTAGGCAATATCTTCCAGGCTGGATCCTGCACTAGCCTCAGGAGAGAAGCTAGCAATCAGGTGCCATTTAGAGGGATTAAGGCATTAAATTCTGGTTTTTTGCTTTGTTTTTGTTGCATGTTCATGTTTGTTTCATGAAGTTCAATTAGCAGACTGTAGGAATTCGATCTTGGTTAATTTTCTATTGCATCTGTGAAAACAGGAGCACATAGTGACTGGGTTTGTAGGAATATGAGCTTTTGAAAACCTATAAAGAATTTCCTTATTTCAAGAGAACATTTGTTGCAGTGATGGCAGCTGAATTTTGTATAATAGGGACAGTGAACTGGTTTGGAGATTTCATTACTCAAAATGGAGGTGAACTTTAAAACCACTTTTGTTGTGAATAATTGCTCCGTTTCTGGTACGGAAACACTGACAGGTTAAAAAAAGGTAATATCTTCCTATGAAGACAGCAAGTCCTACATGCACACCAAGTATATCAGAGCAGTGACACTGCCACAATAAAGTAAATACACCACTTAAACTTCACAAAAGGTTTCAGCATTAGCTGATGCTTAATCTGTTACAGAAAGAACCTTTGAATTTTCTGCTATATTTCATCTGAGAAAAGCATGGTCAGAATTTTTATTGATTTTTTTTTTTTAGTAATTCCAAACTACTGTAGCAGAGACACTAAAATGCCAGGTTCCACATTTGTGCCATGTTTGGCTCCCACTCAGTGTGTTTACAGCTGGATGTGAAAAAGGTTATTTGGTTTTGACAGGAGTGAAAAGGAGTGCTACAGCTTCAATGCAGCTTTCAGAATGATCTCATTAATTATGAAGGGATGTGTAGCCATATGCTCAAATGGCTGACTAGGCTTGAACATCTCCCATTCTTGCTGGAGCCCTTGAAGGTTGTTGAACTAAATGCAAACTTAGTTTTTTCACCATACTGTCCCCCCAGCATTTGAGCTATCATAAGCTGATCCAAATCTGAGATCTTTCACTGCACCTCCAGTGTTCTTTTCACAGGAAAGAGCAAGAACCTGAGAGAGGCATGATGTTTGAGTTGGAATCTGATAGCATCATTATAGCTGAGGCCTTCCTGAACCTGGATCTCAGAATTCACAGCAGCTTTGGTGTTATTAACTGTTCAGTGTGAGTTGGGTCAGCAGGTACTTTGTACCTTATTTGATTGTAAAGAGTTGTCTTTTTGCTTCTTCTCTCCTTCCAGCTGTCCACTCTGGACATGGCTTCATTCTCAGTGGTACAGGTATCTAGTAGCTATTTTGCCAGTTATCAGGGCCAGTGAAACACTAAAACACCCCCAAGAACTTTGCATTACAGTTGGAGCTGATAGCAGATAGCTGGCAATTCCCCCACGTACCAGTCCCTGCCATGTGAGTAAATACTGTGGTGGCTTCAGTAGCAATCATCCTGCTGCTGCTGGAGCTGAATGTTTGTTCTCTTGTGGCATCACCACTGTTTGTGCAGCTCTGCTTGTGAACAAAGCAGAAAAGTGTTTGCAAAGTCCTCCTTCACCTGGTTCAGTGTTCTTGTCCAAGGCACAGTCTGGCCCTGCAGACGGTGGGACTGGCACAACCAAATGGGCAGCCTGGGGGCAGCAGGGAGGGCCAGGTGGAATCCTCCTGGGGCCAGGATGAACATGGAGGTGCTGGCTGGAAGCATGTCCTAAGCAAGGCAAGTGAAAATGGTTTGGTCTGTGAACAAAGGTTCTCTCTGCTGTGTGATGGGTTGTTTTCCTAATCAGCCGTGATCAGGAATACAGGAGCTGTATGTTCTCTTTGTAAGTGAATGTCATGTAGCAGAGAAATACCAGATTACCTCTTGTTTTCTCCTAGTGGAAACAGAGTGCAAGAACCCCAAAATTAATTAAAGCAAGAAGCTGGAGAACAGAGCTAAGAAATATGTCTGGAAATTAAGGATCTAGCCAGTGAACTAAAAGTCTTTTAGTAGATAAAGACACACCAGGGTAGCCAAAACATAATGGTTCTACCCACAAAAAAAAATATACTGCATTTTGCAGTGTGAAAATTTGCAATATGCTGTACCTTTTGTGGTGAAGAAATACAAATTTTGCCCCTGTAAATTGATGTACAAGTTGAGATGAATATGCATTAATGTAAATAATAAAATAGGCAGAACTTGCCATGAATTGGGTGTTTGTTTTTTTTTTGCATAAGCTTCAAGTGTGCCATAAAGATCGTATTCAGTAGTGTTGACAATTCCAATAAGTTCAGAGACACTGTAAGGCAAAGCTGAAGAGCACCAAAGCTGAGTGTCTCCTAACTGTTCTGTTAGGTAAGCTGAAAGATAATGTCACTGCTTCAGGATGGGGGAACATGAGGTGACAGTAGGATGAAGATTAATCATCTGTGGCCATAGCACACCCAACTGCCTGTCCAGCACACCTTTTGTTGTAGGAAACTTGCCAAAGATGATTTATAGGAGTGGTTTGCATGGTCTGATGTGGCAACTGGCAAGGGACAAGTCTGATTTCTGATTAAAACAAAAGATATATTTGAAATAGAAATTAGGCTGGTAAGACAATCTGGTGAATAACTTGGAAATAGTATAATTTGTACCCGTGGTAATCTATTCCATAGCTCATATTGCAGCTGCTTGAGCAGCTCTTTGTGTGTTTGCAGAGTTATGCAGGTAGTGAAGGTGTTACGCAGTGTGTGATCCCAGTGACTTCCAGCCTTGCTGACTTGTAGTGTGGTCATATCTGAGCCATAATTCGTGTTTGGCTTTCATTGAAAAAGCAAGTCTGAAGCTTTCGTTCATGTTCAGCAGCAGATCCAACTCGGTTGGCTCCATTTGCTGTCATCAGTTCTCTGCTCTGCTGTCCTCTCCTCTTTTTCTGCTTGCCACCATGCACACCAAAGAGGGCTGCTGGAGATATGGTGCAGCCTTCTACCCTTTCTGTTTAAAAGCTCTTTTATTGATAGCTACTTTACAGTGATGTGTCAGATGCTAAGTATCTGTTCAGCTGACAAGGGCTGCTTTCAGCTGTCCTGATGGTGCCTGTGGTGTAGATGCTGGTGGCAAAGCAGGCAAAGTGACACAAGCTGTTCTCAGTGTCCAGCGGGGAAGATTTTGGTAAGTGCTATTTTACTGAATGAATCTTGATTTTGTTACTGTAGCTGACACAGGAACCTGTGGCAGTGCTGCTGTTTCACTCACCCCATCTTATTCCACCCACAGTGTCAGTCATTACCCCACAGGGAAGGGAATGAGTTTGTCCTGATGACTAGAGGCAATTAGAAACAAGAACAAGGAACAGGCATCCCTTCACAGAGGTTGTTGAAGGGGTTGACTAGTTTCACAGCCAATGCCCTGTAAATTAAGTGATGCAAAGCTTCCTGAAGGTGCTAGTTATGAGGATAACCTTGTAAAGATTACGAGGTGTTGGTGGTGTTAAAAATAGGAGACCAAGTAGATTCCTGATTACAGAGCTGGTAATCTATTTATCCTGTGGCTGTGAGTAAATCAGGCAACACCAAGAGGAAGCCTCAGCTGGCCACACAGTGGTTCAGCAGCTTGTCTACATACCTGCATGTGCTCTGTTCCTGCTAATAGGAATTCAGTGAAAGCATCAAGGAAGGCTGAAAAAAAGTTTTCCTGGTGTGTTAGTGCTCATTCCACAAGCTCATCTTTTGAACCTGGATGGAACCTAAAGCCAGTTCTGTTTCTCTGGATGTGCATGAAGGAAGCAGACTTGGCTCTAGGGAGGTCAGGGGGAGGAACAGCCGTGTCCTTGCATTTGTGCTCCTTGTAGCTTTAGAAAATGTTCCTTTTTCCAAAAAGAAACAGGGACATGGAACACAAGGGCAAGCTGCTTTGAGCAGCTTTGAGGTGTCACGAGGCTTCTCCTTCTTCCTGTCCCCAAACGAGAGAGAGAAATGCAAAATGCAGAGTGTCTCTTTGTGTTGTGGTGTGCAAGACAAATTTGCAATGTTGTCTGGCATTTCTTTGTGTGTGAACCTACTTCCTTGAGCAAAGGAATCTAGTTCAGTAAGGACTGCATGCTCTATCAACAGGTATAAGAAGATATAAATGAGGACTAACTGAGAAAGTAATTTTTTAGAAGTTCTGAAATATCACTACTTTCAGGGAAGGTCCTTAGTAGGAATTTTTTTTCCAGCTTTATCTATAAAATATGTATAAAAATGCAGTTACTTACTCATTTTATGGTATTTTAAATAAAAATTCCTGCTTGATAATTTAAATAAAAATTCTGTAGGGTAGCAGTGGCACAAAGAGTTTCTACTGTAAAAGTTGAACAGTAACTTGAAATGCATCTTTGCATTGTAGGTCAGACATTCATGTGATGTGGTCGTGACTATGTTGGTCACATTCATTAGCTTGCAAGGTCCCTCAAATACTATGATCCTTAAAGGAATCTCTTCACAGGTAAACTACCTGTAGGATGTTTTATTGTAATACATGATTATTGTTACCATCTAGCAGTGTGTTCCTTGGAGTTCTGGGGTCTTTGTCAAACTGATAATTCTCTGTATAAATC
Source organism: Irena cyanogastra (assembly GCA_013397155.1). Taxonomy (NCBI): domain Eukaryota; kingdom Metazoa; phylum Chordata; class Aves; order Passeriformes; family Irenidae; genus Irena; species Irena cyanogastra. The sequence goes on along the minus strand of VWZV01004326.1, from coordinate 2,274,628 downwards.
TGTATTTCTCTTGTAAAAGTGAATGAAAACATGATCAGAGATAAAAACTGAGGAAGCTTGAATCTTTACTTGACAATTTTTTAAAATAATCCTAGCAATACAGTTCTTAAAAGCATTGATTTGTCCTGGATTCGAACTGGATTAATTGTCATTCTTGAATGTGAAGGAGCACTGGTGTAAAAATGGAGGAAAATGGAAAAAAAAAAAATGTTTTGTGGTTTCACTTTTTTAACTTGCAACTATCCTAATTTTCTAAGGAAGAGTTATCACTGGTTTGTCTCCAGAACAAAATGTTCATGAGTGGAAGTACACAGGATATATGAGGAGTTTAAAAACCTTCAACTGGTGAGATAAGAAAATGTTTCTTCATGTAGTTTGTCCAGACGCCTTTTCTCTACTGTGTGATGCAGTATATTGAATTGCATGGAAAAGGGAAAAAGCTTACCTAAACTTTATGCTTCATGATTGAGAATCTTGGGTAAAAATACTCTTGGTGACTTCAGTCACTCTTTTCTGATTGTTGCTTTACAGTTTTCTGCCATATACATTCCAAATTTTCAGCTGCAATAAATTGAACATCTGCTCTACTTTGTTTTTAAGAAAAGCTGAAAATCTGTATTAAATAATGCCCACAGCAAACGTGTTTGCCTTTGGCTTAGCCTCTAGCTTGAAGATTGTCCAAAATTTGATGTTACTCAAGGAACATGATTTCCATGGCTTTGCCTTGTTAATGCTAAAACATTTATATACACTGTGTTTTGGGCTTATTAATAAACTCTAGTTGTGTGTGACTATGCCAAATGGGGAATTTTCCTGGTGATGCTGGAATGGATTTCCCAGTCAATGAGGCTGCACACTTACTCTAAGAGATGCAGGGCCTGACTGCTGTGTTATTTGCATAGTTATTTCTGACTTGGGATATTTTATCTCTGTCTGTGCCAGCTGAGTGGCAATAGCTGATCTGAGGGACACTTTCCTGTCTGGAAAGGTCACTTAGGAGCTGTTATCCTGTGATGTTGGCCAAAAGAAGCCAAAACAAAATCCAGCTCCACAAAAATCCCAGAACCAACACTGACTGCCTGGCCTGGGCTGTTCTGTTGGATTTGGCTATTCGGAGTCATCTGACATCTGCCTTTTAATCACAGTGTCTGGGCTGTCTCACACTCTTTTAGCTGTGGTTGCTAAGTGACATACTGGGGTGGCATTTCATCTTAGCTTTGGTGCATTATGATTACATCATTAATCTCTCTGTCCCAGCTACTTCCACTTATCTAAGATTTGGCTTATTTTCACAAATGGACCTAATGATTGCCATTAGTATTGGCAAGATTTGGCAGCTGCAGGTTTGCTTAGAGCAAAGTCCCTGGCCATTTTTCCAGTAGAATGTGATCTTCATTAATGCAAGGTCATTCCCACTTGCTTTTTTCATTTGTCCACATCCTAGCAGGTCATCTTGAATAAATAAACTAAATTAAATAAGTCATATTTGCTTTTCAGTTGCACTTGATATGCCGTGATGATATGTAATTTTGCAAGTGCCTTTTCTAAGAGATGCCTGCAAACAGCAGGGAAACCAAATGCAAGGTCATGTCTGTCCACATTTCTTTTAAAAACTCTTATCCTGGAGTCTGTTCTCTTCCAGCCTAGCACCCTAAGGCTCCTTTGCAGGGGAGCTGGAGAAGGGATGTGCCTGTTGCAGTGTGTTCTTCAGGCTGACAAATATGATTTCCATTGAGCCATTGCAAAGATGTTTGGTACCTGAGCCACTATGAGCACTTGTGTGCCATGGTAAAAAACCCTTCCAGCTCTTTTTGAGGAGTACAGAACCAGGCTCATTTTAGTAATGACACTACTAGCAGGCAAACATAAGCCCAGATGTGCCCAGGTAGCCAAGAAGGCCAATGGCACCTGGCCTGGACCAGCCATGGTGTGTCCAGCAGGACCAGGACAGTGACCATCCCCCTGTGTTGGGCACTGGTGAGGCCACATCTTGAAGGCTGTGGCCAGTTCTGGAAGCTGAGGTGCTGGAGCAAGTCCAGAGAAGGGCAGCAGAGCTGGGAAGGGGCTGGAGCACAAGTCTGATCAGGAGCAGGTGAGGGAGCTGGGGGTGTTTAGCCTGGAGAAAAGAAGGCTTGGGGACCTTCTCCCTCTCTACAGCCACTGAAAGGAGGGTGTGGTGATGTGGGGGTCAGTCTCTTCTCCCAAGTAACAAAATGAGAGGAAGTGGCCTCGAGTTGCACCAGAGGAGGTTTAGATTGGACGTGATGAACACTTTCTTCAGGAAAGGGGTTGTTGAGCATTGGAACAGGCTGCCAGGGGAGTGTTGGAGTCACCCTCCTTGGAGTTATTTAAAAGCCATGTAGATGTGGTGCTTTGGGACATGGTTTTGTGGTGGGTTTAGCAGTGCTGAGTTCAAGATTTGAACTCTATGACCTTAGGGGGCTTTTCCAATCTAGACAATACTGCCATGCTGTGATTCTAAATGATTCTGTGATGCTGTGTGCTCTTCACCTCTCTGGCTGCTTGGACCATGAGAAGAGGTAATACTGGGAGCTGTGGGTACCAGGGATGTCAGCTGGTTTTCAGCCTCCTCTATACAATGCTTAAGCAAGAGAGGGGACTCAAACAGACTTGTGTCACCTCCAGCCTGGGACAGACTTTATTGCAGAAGACCAATTGGCCAGCTTGTAATCCATCTGAAGTCTCCCCTGTGTTTTTCCTTCAGTGTAGTACAGGTTTAGCAGTCAAGTGGTCATGAAGAGTGATCCCAGAAGCAGCTTACAGAGCTTCTGGAGATGGAATGATACGTTCTTTTTCTTCTCAAGATAGTAGCAAATTGTATGATTTGGATGAAAGCAATAATTAATTCAGAAAATGTTTTTATCTCAAAACATAGCTTTTCTACTGCTTTCTGAAGTCTGAAACCAAGTGATAAGAGGTCAAGGAAATACCTGCACCAGGGATTTCAGCTATTTAAAGTTCCTTGTTGAAATACTTGAAAAAAAGTCCTGGTAAAAATGAAAAGTTAGCATCGATATGGGAACGTATCTTTCTTAGGCAGTGACAAAATAAATGGCTGTTAATTCTTCAGTCTAAGCAGGAAATGGTGGTGTCACTTCATGTTGTGTATTTCTTCTGTGTTCACAGAGCATTTGGTTAAAACAGGAAACCTGGTTTAAAGGACACAGGTTAGTTTTAACTTGAAGTTAAACTAGTTTACCAACTTTTGCTGGAAACTCAGATAACTTTAATGCCCTGTTCAGGCATTGTTTACTTGACAAGCTTGCAATGGCTACACTGCTTGAGCTCCTAGAAGACAAAATTTGTTTCATACCTTGAGGGTGCAAAGTCCCAGGGCAGCAGATGGCCCTATGATTATTATTTCCAACCTGTCTTACCTGACCATTCCTTCCCTGTATGAACAGCTGTTTCATTCACTTCAGTGCAGCCCAGCCTGAGTGGCTATTTTTCTTCTGCCCTTTTCTTTGCACACAACATAAATCTCTTCTTTCCTTTGACCTGGCCTGCAGTTTCATCCACCTGTGCATGCCTTCAGCAATGTCAAACTCTTGCCAGATCCACTTCCCTTTTTCTAGATAAATTCTTTTGAAACTAAACTTTTTTTTTTCAGCAATGCTGAATAGATAGAGTCTTCACTTCTTAGATACTCACCCTGGGAGTGCTCAGTGGGTGTGAGTTTAGTCCACTTACTGTTTTAGTGGACTCAGCCCAGTTATTGAGTGCTATCAGGCCATGAGTGTTAACCAGTGAAATGGGCCCACATTGTGAAACCTGCAACTTTATAGCTGTGCAAAGCACTTCATATAGACCAGCGAAGTTAATTTTGTCTCTGATATTGTAAAGGTAAATGTTCAAATTAGAACATGTCAAAATTAAGACGTTCCCAGACAGCCTCAGGTTGGCCTCCTTATGAGAAAAGGCAATTTAAGGTGATTTTTAATTCTGTAATTACTTACCTTTTCTGCAGACCTCATTTCAATTACTATGCAGGATACTCAGAACTCCACAAATGAGCAGTTTTTCAGTGTTTCATTTTATCCTTCTTGCACAGGCTCATGTCCTATTTACTGTGCAGTACTCACACTGTACTGAATATGGAAATAATGATTTCCATGAGAAAATTCATCATTCACAGTTAAGAATTTCTTTTTGGAGTACCACTTCTAGGTAAGATGAAGGCATTCCTTTCAGTTTTGGAATGGGCAGCTGGGGCAGCCAAAAGCCTGGTACATACTTTAGTGGATGATGACATTTTCAGAGCCTCAGTTACCCATCTTTTGTTTTTAACTGCAGGGACAGCTCTTGTAGTGATTAACAGTGCTCAGATTCTGTGGATCACGTTACTCAAGATGGACCCCCACAAAATGAAAAATAAACAGAAACCAGAGAGTTTCTGCCTTGTGTAATTTGCACAGCATCGCAGATTCCTGGGGACAGAGCCAGCAGCAAAAACCAGAGGGGGAAACATGACAGGAAGTTGGTTCTTTTGTGTATCATCATTTTCTCCTCAAGCTTTCCAGATCCTCTCAGAAAGGAAGACAGGGCAAGGGGATGCTACAGGCACAAGCTGTCTTCCTTTTTCTCTCTGGTTATTTCCTGGACACTGTAATTTTATTCCCTGAGTTATCATTTTGTTCCCTGCTCCCGTCACAAATTTAAGGACTTGCAGATAATGCACACACAGGCAAAGAAAACTTGCTGAAGTTGCACAGTGGATCTGAGCCTCTTTCCATCTAGTTTTTTTAGGTTTCAGTCCCATGGAAGTGTCCCTGTTATCACCTCCTAACTTGTAACACAGCACATCTCTGTTGTTGTTGTGACTGTATCTTTCTTTTGTTATATGGATATTTCTTCCCCTCATTCAAATGTCTTGATTCACAACCAAGTGTCTGGCTTTATCCACTTGGAAACGCTGAGAGCAGTTTCTTTTAGGTAACTTGAAATGCAAATAAGGATATATTTGAAACAAACTAATCCCTAAAAAGACTTGATGAAGTACTTGTAAGATTATTTTTCTGAAAGCTGAGTCAAGTCCCACTTAAACATCAAACTGTCTTCCTGCACACATTCTACACAAAATAATGAGTAAGTGATGCTCTGAAAAAGCATCACCAGACACACTGCTGATTATGTTCTGTGGGCTTTATTTTTAAAGTAGAAACTGTTTTACTAGATCTAATTCTCTGTCACAAGTAAAAATATGCATTCTCAAAATAGGAATATTGCATGGCAATTTGAAGATCTAAAAGATAGTAGCTTTAAAAAAGGAGAAGTTGCTCCTGAAGAAGTGTGTAGACCAGCCACCTTAAGCTACAATCTCACTAGTTTATAGGTGTGTTCTACCTGTAGATCTGCTTCTCTTTGAGTGCAGAAATATTTACCAGGAGTACTAAACAGCTGGAAAACTGAGAGGGCTTATAATTTTTAATATAAATCCAGTTTTATTCATTTCTCTGGAGGGAAGAATACACTTTTTGCAGAGAAAATTGGGGAAGAACAGATGAATTTGCCTGTAGGTTCTAAACAGAAGATCTGGAAATCATTGAGTGTCTGTTCTTCAGAATCTCTGGAAGACATGTAGTGAAGAAGGTGATTTATTGCACAGGTATGCATGAGAGTTAGCAGGATGGAATTTACTTATTTTTTGATAAACATGGTAAATTGAAAAGTCAAAGATGGTGCACAAAGGTGATAGACCCATTTTAGTATTGTAGTTGGGTGGATGATGTATTCCTTTCATCCTTCTAAAGATATAAATTTATATTGATAGAAATCAAAGGTTCTTTCCTGCAATGACCTGGATTTCATTTCCTGTAGAGTAATATACTTGTATATTATAATAACATATATGTTGTGTATATATATAGTAATATACTTGTAATATAGTAAAATTCCATCTGCAAGCCCCTGTAAACCCTTGCAGATTACTTAAATGTGAAAGACAGACCTGTGAACATGAGAGAACAACTCCCATGTTATTTGAGCTCAGCTACTGTTTCTAGGAAGACAAAGTTAATTTTCTCTGTACTATCATACTGTGAAATCATAAGTGAAAGAGCCATAAATGGTGAAGAGGTATTAAAATTAAGTAATTAAAAAAACCCATAACTTTTAAAAATAACTAAGTTAGGAAAACAGAACTAAACTTTAAATCTTCCACTGCAGGTACAAACTTGTTTTTTCAGGCTTAGCTGTTGAAATTTAAGTGCCTGTTGAAATTCAGCTCAACAGAGATCTTTAATAAGCACGCATGAAAAAAATTTACAATTGGAAATATTTTTTAACATAAACGCAGATTCTTTTTTCCCAAGAAGGACAAAGAAGGCTGAAAAAGCTGTGTTAGGTTTTAATACCCTGCCTGAACTTATTTCCTTGAGGTGATGACAGATAATACAGTTCTTACATGTAGAAATAGCTATGGAAATGTTACAGAAACCATTAAAAGTGAAAATAAGGACTACATTTAGAGTATTTCTCTTACTCAGCAAGCATTATCATTTAATTTTCATGGTAAGTTTCATCCAGACCATAATTAATTTTTTTTAAGGACCACATATCAAAAATTGCTTTTGCTTTTTTTGGGAAGTTACAATATCAGAACAGTAAATCCTGAGGGCCTGATAGCCTTCCTAACATACTAATTCAGTCTGGTTATCTTAGGTTTTGTGGTAACTGTCCTTAAGCCTCTACTGGCACAAAACCTGAGAATTCCTTAGCATGAAGAATATTCCTGAACACTATTCCTTAATATTTCTGGAGTCAGATATTTGAGCAGATAATAGGGCTATTTATTTGGCAAAATTTGATATAACTTCTTAGATACTTCTAAGAGTAAAATAATACATTATCAGTGTGTTTCTTCTGAAAGCAGGTGGCAAAGTATGGCCAGGGAGCTCCTAGTGCATGGCCAGTAACTAAAGCTGCCTGTGTTAGCTGCTGGCTCTGTGTGCTGTCAGAAATGGAGGCTTATCTCAGAATGCCATGTGCTGTGGAGCAGCCCTTCCTGACTGGGATTCCCTGTTCCATAGGAAAACTTCTTGTGAAATCTCACTTGTGACCCTTTACACAGATGGTGGATAGATCCCTGTACTTTGTGAAGAGCATGTGATGAGTTTTTCATGCATTCTTCATGCAGCAAAAGAACTAGAGTGGTTTCACAGTGTGAAAAAATTGATTATCCTTAATAAAATCTGTTCAGAATTCATTCACATTCTTCCTAAGGTCAAGCTTATGGGCAGAACTGGCAAAGAGAGGTTTTCTGCTCACCTGCTGAGCTAAACTGCCTATCAGGTGTTGGTGGCTCCCAGAGGAGAAAGTCTGCCCTTTTTGTGGGCAGAATCATGTACTGCAGCTTTATTTCATAAACTGCATTGTTCTGGGACAGCAGCTAGGAAAAAGAGAAATTCCCAGTTAGGGCTTACACGTGCAATGTCCTCTTGAGATGCTGTTGAACTGACTGAGATCTGCTGGAACTGAGCTCACTGGATGCCTCTTACCTTGACTTTCATGAAATTGTTCTCCTAGGATTTTGCTAATTTGTGTTAAAAGAATCATGAGCTATCTAGGCTTAACACATAATCAAACCAATGTGTTTTATGTGTCTGCCCTGACAAACACTGAGCCAACTTTGTCTTTTCAAGGTGCAGAAAACAGAGGACTGAGTTAATAGGAAAACTCCAAGTTGAAATTCAATTCAACAGAGATCTTTAATAAGCACATGTGAAAAAAATTTACAATTAGAAATATTTTTTTAGCTTTTAACTCATAACTTTTTGAACTTTTTTAGGTCATATATATTTTTTTTGTTTAAATCCAAATGGACTTGTCTTAGTGGTTTAAAAGTGTGAATTTATATCTCTCTTTTACTGCATCTATGCTACATCAATACATTAGCATAAGGCTGAAGTAAGAATTAAGAAGGAAAACTTTAATATTAGAAGTAATATGAAATGTAAAATGCAAATGAATATAAATGGGAATTAGGGAAAGAATAATACAACCAGGACACCAATCTTTTAAAATTAGTGTTGTGAACTATTACAAATGATTGATGTTAATGGAATAATGTGAGCTCTCAGGTTTTTTGAGGGAAAAGTTCTCCTTCTTTATTTATTTGGCAAAATTGAAGGTCAGAGTGCTTGCCCTTTAAAATGCCAGCCCTGCTAATGTTGTACCATTTCCAACTTTCATTACGTGGTGAAAACGTATTGAGGAAGACTTCCAGTTCCATAATTTAGAGCTTTTAAATTTCATCCCTGTGAAATTTAAAAGTTAAAGGGGAAAAATACTAACAAATCTGCTTTTGAAACTTGGACCTGGAGCCTGTGTTGCCTTGAACAATTCTGTTTTTAGGGGTAATTAGTTATCCTGTTGGTACCTGTTAGAATCATAGCGTGGAGGTTATAGAAAAGAGCAGGGGATGAAATACAAAAACTATTTTAAAACTGTCATCTTAGCAATGCCAAACCAGTATTTTGTCTTGTGTATGCTGTTAAACTCAGAGATAACCTTGTGTTCTGGAGAAACCTCTCTATCAGAGACCATATGTAAACTGCCTGCAATTTTTTTCCAAAGAATACCTCAAATAACAAGACATAATCCTCCCCTCAGCTTTCTCTTTAAACTGGTTTTTCACTTTAAAATATTATACCAAAATTTGCTGAATTCAAGCAAGATGCAGCCTTGCCTTCTCCTACTTGCAAGGAAACATTTGTAGCTCTGTGTTGCTGCATCTGTGGAAGGAGTTAATTCAGCTCTGAGAAGCTGTGCTGCCTGGGTGGATGGCCCTGTCACCCTGTTATCCTGGTGTACTTGCATTGATACTGTTGACAACGGAGAAATGTGTGTTACAAAACATTTCCTACCAGATATTATTCTTCTAGATGCAGTTCTCTCCAATTAGCCTGTCTTCTTTCCTTGTCTGAAAATACAAAGGCACGCAGAACATCGAAGGCTGATAAACTGTGATAACAGTTGCATAATGACTTTCATAAAATAACTTTTACCATAAAAATAGCTGTTCATAATTGCTTTTGGGTATTTGAGTTTCTGATTCTTCTTGGATCATTCTAATTACTTGAGGTATTTTTTGGAGAGGTTTTTTTTTTTTATTTCCTTCAGGCATGATGATAAACAGTTTGATACTCAAATGTGCAGATTAAACACAATTGATTACACAGTATTTTGTTGTTCAGCTGGATGCATATCACTCATGGCTGCAGGACAAGACAGCTTTAAATCTCTTGGGAGTTACTGAACAAGATTAGTATTTTTATTCTAATATTAAAGAAAATTACAGTTCCAAAGAAATCCATGTAGCTGTGATAGCCATGAGCTGTGAGAGTTTAAATGTCATCATGTTCCAGCCCTATAGGAGGGTGTGTTGTGAGACATCCTGACTGCAGGGTAATTGCAATCAGGCAGGTTTAGCTGTGTCTGCCTTGGCTGTGGCAGGGGTTTGCAGAACCTTATCTCTTCCAGTAAACCCGGTGCCATCAAACAAACAACATAGAATTATATCATGATTTTCTGTTATCAGTTGTTGACATGCTGATATAGATTAGAACTCGTGTAACCCAAACTGTTGAGGGTCTCTGTGTCTGTTCATAACAAGTCAGTTCTGGCAGTACATTCCTTTTGCTCTGTTTCTTCCCATGGGAAATGGACCATCTCCCTTTATGAAGTTTTGGTTTATAATCCTGGCTTGGCTTTTTGTGATTATCACCTGAATATTGCACCCCCATGCAGAAGAGAGTTGCTGAGTATATTTGATTTATATGAGGTTTTGACTGGACTTTGTACACTTTCTCTTTTTTCTTTTTTTTTTTTCCAGCTCAGTTCTTACTTTAAATATACAGGAAGTCAGCTTATCTACTGGTAGCCATATAGCATCTTGTATTTGGGAGATTTTTAACAGTTTCTGTGGGATGTACACAAAAGTATTGCCAGCTTCTGGAAGTCTTCAGCATGGAACAATGCTGTTCTTTTACAGATTTTTCTTTTTGTTCTTTTCCTGCTTCTTTTAACAGACTTGCTTCTGTGTATCAGCTTGATGCTACAGAAACTTTCATGTTGCCAGGCATCATGAAAATTATTGCACTGCCAAAATCACAAAAACACAGAATTGATAGGGTTGGACAGGACTTCTGGAGATCATCCAGTCCAACCCCCATATAAAATATCTAATTCCAGGCATAAAGTATGAATGCCTTCCTTTTGCTGGTCTCCTAAAGTACTGTGTTATATCTACAGCAAAAAGTGCTTTTTGGTTAATGAATTATTAAGCTTTCTAATTTTTTATGAGCAGCTACTGGGATTGTGCTAGTGGAGTAAGCAAATAAAGTGTGTTCACTTGTAGTTTGCACTGACAGCTGTTTTGGGAGCAATAGAACAATGTATTTTGTGCTGAAAATAGGAAATAAGAGCAGCAAAGACTGGCTGATACTACCAGGCTTCTTGGAAGTTTAAATAAAACTAGTAAGTGTATTTGCAAAGGTTATTTCCCTTCCTTGACAGGAAGAAAGGATCCAGCGTATTTACAGCACCCCCTTTTCTAACAAAATGTACCTACTTTTGAAATCTTACAATAAGTGCCAGTGCAACTGCCATCTGCTCTTACTCTGCCTGCCTTTTCCATCTGGGTACAAACATACTGCTCTGGATAAATGTAATTCCTTGGTCCCCTAGACCCCTCATCTGTGGCAGCACTTGCATGATGCTGTGAGCTGGCAGGAGTTTGGTCGGGAGGGAGCTGTGGCCCTGCTCCATTATTGACTGCAGTGGGAGGAGGTGCTGAGCAGGCACTGAGCAGTCCAGTGAGGTGTGTGCATTTAGAAAGGGTGCAGTGGTTGCTTTGGTGAAATGAGTTTCCATACCCACAGCTGATTGCAATGCCTGCATTGGCCTATTGTCATAATCCTGAGCATCTGCTGTGGGGAGAATAAATGTACAGAGGAGCTTGTCTTTATGCCTTTATGTTTCTAATGCTGACTAGTTATTAGACATATTGCTGAGAATTATTAAATATGAACTGTATTTTGAGCTTTGCAAGTTTCTGTTGGCTTTTCCCTTTTCTTATTTAAGGGGAGTTAGTCTGAGCTCTTGAATTTCATGTATTGGTTTTAAGTATTAAATTGATTTCTTTACACTCTCTGCCACAGTAACTGGAAATAAGGGTTCATTTTAGAATGCAAATTGCACCAGGGTTATGAGTTTGTCACCCATGGCAGAGAGTTCACAAACTGGTGCAAGTCGCTTGACAGTGAGACAATAATTTATGTGACCTGGGAACCTGGCTGCCCATTCCTTAACCCTTCCAGCATTCATGTTTCACCTCTGCATGATCTTGCCATGCTGTAGCACAATGGAACATCGTTTGTGTGAGGGGTGTAACTGGGTTTTTAAGGAGAAGTTTGGAGGGAGCACAGCAGCTGTATGATGTACTCAGATCTGCTCTGACCCCCTGGTGTTTTCAGTAACAGATATCTAATGCTGGCTGTGCCTCTGGCTGTGGGGCTGGGAACTCTGACCATAGCCATGTCTCATTGGGATGGCAATTTCAGGGTGGTGCTTGGGCATCCACAGTGAACCAAAGCCTCAGCAGAATACCTTGGGGACCTCTGCAATAGATTCTTCTCCTTTTTCCAGCTTGCTGGGACTCCATCTCTCTGAGGGACTGAGGCTTTGTTGGTATCAAACACACGAATAAAAACTATTACAGGAGCTATGTAAATGGCCATTGAATCATCTGTGTCTTACTCAATGAATACCTGCTTGAGTGAATCACTTTCTGACCAAACAAATTCCACCTGTATCTTTTCCTTCTGATGTAATTTGTGGTGCAGTTTTCAAAAGCCTGGCACTATCCAGTTTAATGTGAGAGCAAGGAAATGGAATCTGTTGGTTCAAGTTAATAATACCAGGTTACTTTTATACATAAAGTTCTATATAAGTAATTTGTATGATGATATACCCCTCCTCCACCTCTACTCTTCCATTGCTTCCCTTAGTTTCCTTCTCTTTTTCTTTAAGGTAATGGTCCCAGTCTCTTCCTCCAGTTCAATCTGGTCAGTTTTGTCCTGTGATTGAATAAGAGACAGGCTAGCCAAAAGACTGGGCTAGTGCATCCAGAATCATTAATTCAGTCAGTCAAACAAATGGGAGGCAAGAGAACAAGAAGCAGTGACCAATTGGTCACATGGCAGGGGATCTGCCCTGGAGCATGGAACACACTGAGTTCAGCCCCTGAGCTGCATGGTCACAAATGCCATAATGATTTCTTAGCATGGCCCTGGCTGTGGTAGCTCATGCCAGCCTGCTGAGCAAGCTTGGCCAGGCTTCTTGAGATTCACAGATAAGATTTATTCCTGAAGCCTGACCTACATGAGTGTGTATCTAAATGTGTGAAAGCTGTGATTTGATGGCAAGCAATGAAAGGTCATAGAAAAAGCAGGCAATGCATTTAAATCAAAATGATGAAGCTGGGTAATTTCATTAGCAACAGTTGTATTTACTGGAAGTCACAGATGGTGCAGTTTAGCTTATGGCCAATTTGTTAAGACAAAATAAGTATAAAGAAAGAAATATTCCAAGTGAGAGGTGGTTAAAAATTAAATAGGCACCAGATGGCTCAAGATTGTCCTTCATAGAAATTTGGTGAAAGAAGACATAAACAATCCAAAAGCATTTCTGAATGGGACACTTAGAGGCTGGCTGGTCCTTTATCAGAACTAGGTTGAAAAGCAGAGCAACTAAACTTCCCTCATGTGTTAACATTTGACATCCCAGCAAAATGTTCTATGTGAACTTTCAAATTATTTTCTATCTGATACATTCTTTAAACTGAGAAACAAAATAAATGGAATAACCAATAAACGTTTCAGCCTTCAGCTGCCTTTAAAATAACCTCAGCTTTTATTTAAGATGAGGAGAAATTTCACTGTGCAGTGTATGTTTATGCATCTAGATGTATGATGCCAATACAGGAGCCTTTATGCTCAGAGAAATGGCAACGTAGTTTAGTTCTTGCTTGCTCTGGAGAAATGTTAGCAGTTGTTACAGTTCCCTGATGATAGGTTACAGCCCTAGAGTGCATTCCAGCTTTCTCTTCTGGGTTGCAGTGCAATTATTTTCCTGGCCCTGGAAAAATTCCCTTTCTACATTTATACACTTTATTTATTCACAAGCATGTACAGTGAGTTTTGGGAGTCAAAAAGCTATTAATATTTTTTGCTTAATGTCCAGAGCTGCCAAAGTTTGTTGTTAGCATTGATGCCTTTGAACTCTTCTGTAAAACAAATAACAATACTGATTCCCCATGTTTCTGGGGGCAATAACATGTTTTTACTTTATAGAGTGCCTTGATTCTGTTTTCTACTCATGGGCACATTTTGTCCATAATAAAGTACATCCCTGTGCAATACCAGTAAATTCAGCAGTCAAAAATAAAAAAGGTAAAAATATTGCAAATGATTCCAAGGAAAAGGAGTCAGCATGTGTCTCTGGTTTTATATGGAGCACTAGACATAGGTGATATCAGAGACACAGCAGAAATTTCTTTAAAGCAAGCTGCATATATGGAACTGGTTTTCCCAGGAGTGGGAGTGGGGGTGGGAAAAAAGGAAAAGCAAAGAAAAACAGCCTTGAATGAGAGAAGCAGCTGGAGACTGTGTTGACTAATTAATGAGCAACATACACTTAAGAGCTTTTACTCATCCTGCACCAGCTTTGCACATTTTCTACTGCATGTTGCAGTCTCTGGGTATGAAAGCTCAGCAAGTGGTGCCTGCTTGCAGGGAAAAGGCTACACTTGAAAAAGATGGCTGTACTCACTGAGGAGAAATGAAAGCATTTACAAATGCCCTGGAAAAGCCTGGAATGGTCCAGATGGGGAATATGATTTGAAGACTTTCACAATTAAATGAACTCCAAAGAAAAATCAGAAGTGATCCAGGAGCAGTTTTTCCATGTGCCAAGGTAACAGTAATGGACATGCACCAACCATGGCCTTGCCAGGGAAGTACATTCTTCTATAAGAAAAGTTTGGTTGGTTGGTTTTGGGTTTTTTGTTTCAGCTGCCAGAGTTGCATCTGTAAGCAGGATGGTGATTTACAAGCATGGCTTTGTGTTCAGAAAGATCATCCACGTAAGGGTAGTAATGATTTTTAAAAGTTATTCTTTAAATACAAAAATACAAAAAAAGGATTTTGCTAACCTTGGCTAGAAACAGCAGAAACTCTTTATTCTATATAGGTGCAGGGCTTTCTGTGTGGAAGAAGAAAGGGGGAAGGGTGGAAAGGCAGGCTAGGAGGAAATCAGGATCTTAAAAGTGTGCACTCTGAAAACTTTGTATTCAGCTGCCACCTTTAAGTTATTGCTGCTCTTTGCAAAATGGTTCAATCTCAGTGCCCAGGCAGTGAGTCTTCTGCTGTGTTTCTGAAAATCTGTCCCTTTCTGCCCAGGTTAAGCCTGCTCTGACTGTACTCAGCAATGGTGAAGCCCAGCAGTCCCTGCTCTGGTAAATTCTGACCCTGCCAGGGCTGCACTGCCACCCCATCCAGCACACCTTCCATCACCCTCACTGTCCCAGCAGGTGATCCTGTTTGTAAACATGGCTCTCTTTCTTGCTTCCAGGCAAACCCAAACATTCCTGAGCTCCCAATTGCCTTGGTTTTGGGGCTGGGGACTAACCCCAGTTACAGGAGCTGTGCTGAGTGTGATTTGTTGTTACCTGTGTTTGAAGCTGGTTGTGTTCCATAGTCAGGTAGCTCCTTGTTGCCAATAGCCTTTGTCAGCAAAGTGTGGGGACAGCAGCACAGGGGGTGGAAAAAGAAAAAAAAGACCTGTGGGTGAGCAGCAAGAAGAGTTGGGGCTTTGTAGGTAGTTGAACAAATGCAGATGCTCTGAAATTTATATCAAGTTGCTAAATGTGGTGGAAACACTGCAGCAGAGAAAGTATAAAGCTGACAAATTACATAGCAAGAAATTTGTCAGTGGAATGAATTTTCAACTTCACATCCAATTTCTTACTATTGCTGTTTCATGATTAAGCAGATCAGATGCTTGTAAGTTTAAAAAAATGGTGGAGGTGAATTTAAACCAATTGAAAACTCTGATACATCCTGCATGTCAGTAGAGAACAGTTGAGGGTCAGCTGTAAACAGCTGGAAAATGCTGTTACCCACCATGTTTGTAAGGAATATTGGAGGGGGTGTTCTGTCCTGGTCTTCATCTGTGGTTACTTTCTGGATTTGAAGTCCTCTATTACTTAGACCATGTCTGGATTGTTAATCCTTGGTATCCAGAATAGTGCAGGACAATTCTTGATTCTCTTGGTTTTTTTATTGCATGTTTGAGTATTCAGGAAACTTCTTTAGCTGAGTAGTTTTATTGTGCTGTCTTGTTAGATGAATATGGATTTTTGTAGCAAGCTTAGGCCTCTAAATGCCTTTTTTATGGAGGTTTTGTTTTCAAGTGTCTGTTATCTGTCCCAGAATGGTAACATAAGGTAGAACTCTTCTTATAAAGACCAAGGGAAAAGATAATTTGAGAAATTTGTGTATTGCATTGACCAAGTTCCTCACAGTTAGTGGATTTGCCTGGTAATGGCAGTGTTTGGCTTGTGCAGTCAAAACTGAAGGGAAAAAAGCCTCCTTGTGGTGGTTATTCAGCCTGTCTTGTGGTACTGCCATAACAAGTCCCATTCTGTGCCAGCAGAATAAAACTCTATTTAAATCTGTTAAGTTGAAAGCACCTGAAAGGAATTATTGGTCCAATTCATCATTCCCAGAGGTGCTTACAGGCAGCATGCTGTGGCAGGAACTCTCTGTTTATAGCCAGAAGAAGGTTCAGGAGCCTGACTGAGGAGCTTAATTTAGGTGAGTTATGTGAAAGGTTTTTTCTGATTACTTTGCTAGTGTGTGGGATATGTGCATGTAGCTGAAAACAACAGGGGATTTCATGTACATCTCATTTAGCTGGTGCTGTCTGGGTTCTTGTACAAGGAAAGCCTTTCCTGGCTGATGATTAGTCCTGCAATAATTGTTCTGCTCAAAACTCACTTTGAAGAGTTCTTAACTTTGCATTACTGACTCTATTAATACCTATCAGAGCCAAGATTGTGAAGTTTTTCTTCTCAGGGCACAGATTTACAAAAAAGTGGGTTTTTTCCTTTTTCTCATCAGATTAGTTATGATTCTGTCCTTTGTGGTCTACAAGTGTCAGAGTTGATCAATAGGAAGTTGTGTTTCTATAGGTTTGTGTGTTTGGAGCCTGCTCAGTTTCACTGACCTGCAACCTGTGGCTTTGCTCTGTCACTGAAGCTCTGCCTGTGTGCACATCAGCAAAGTGATCTGGAAAACTGAACAGTTATCCTCAATGTCCACTGTGTTTGGAGTTTTGCATTAATTAGCTAATATTCACTAGCTTTGTGTTCAGCCTGTGCTGATCTGTGTAAAACCAGTACCAGGCTTAGAGTCAGGACCTGGAAACCATGGCATGAAAATCTTGCAGTTCAACCTTTGTTCTCTCAGGGGCTGACTCAAGCTTAGTTATATCCCCCCCACTCCTCAAAATTCACCCTAGTAACCAGTTCAGAACTGGCAACATTATCTAGGAACATCGATGCTTGAGATGGAAAGCCTTGATAAAAGAAAATTCACAATATATTTCATAAATAGAAGTATATAATAACGTAAGTTTTCCAAAGTCTGTATCTATTCTTTTCCATAGAATACAGTGTTTGAGAAATTACAGCAGCTCTTGTATGGAGTTAGATTGACCAGGAAAATAAAATTTGTAGCAGTTGAAACCAGGTGGGAAATTACAGGCAGGCAGAATAGGAAGGCAGTTCATGTTCTGAGATTGTACTGGCACATTCTTGCTCCTGCCAACGTCTCAGGAAGGTTGATGGGTTAAAGGAGAAGAGTTCATGAAGAAGCATCTGGATCCAAACTCTGGAGAGACCTGGTTTGCTCCAGGGTTTGTGAAGCCACACAACTCAGAGCTCAGCATGAGCTGCCAGGTTTACTTCACCCCTCCTGCACAACAGAAGGGGACCTTTCTTTTTCTTCTCTGGAGGGCTGTGTGTTTCAATAGTGCACCATCATTTGATTTGATTATTTTTCTTTTCTTCAGTTAATTCTTTTTCAAGGTGAGAAGATCAAATTCATAATGGCAAACTATCCAGAAGGAGCTGTGAGGAGATGTGTGAGCTGGTAGATACAGCAGCAACTAAGAGCTGTCAGGCAGCCACAAAAACTGACATGTGATACTTAGTACTTTAAGAGCAATTTACATCTTCTAAGGACCATACTATATAAACACTAATTAATCTCTAATTAACTTATCTATATGTATTAGCCAATTAATCTCTAATTAGTTTATTTGCAGATTCTTTCACATTGGGAACTAATTTAGGTGAGGCGTAAACCTCCTGGGACTAGTTCTGATCTCTCAAAGAGGTGTAAGTCAGGAGGAGGTATAAATCCATTCCAATGCAGTCACAGGGACACAGCAGTGAAGAACTGCTCCAAGGAATGGATAAATAAGGCTCTTTGGAGTTCAGAGAGAGATGCTCTGCAGTGCTGAGAAGCAACATCAAAATGCTCAGAGTTAATTAGCCAGTGTTGATGGGATTTGATTACAGAGTTTGGTTATTTTTAAAATTTATTTCTTTACAGAGTGACATACTACTAGAGGATTAAAAGTCTTTAAAGGAGTGTACAAAAGTGACTACCAAGCCTGAGCTGACCAACTTAGTGCTAATGCACCTGTTATGTGTAGAACTCAGTGATGAGAGAGAGTGGGGAAGGAAAAAACATCATAGCTGAAAATCTCCTTCAGAGTGATACTTCCAGTGCACCTTTGGCCTAATGATCCCAGGTCTTAAGCTCAGCTGTATTTTAAAAGTACAGAAACAAAGCCATGTCTGGTTTTTAGGGATGTCACTGTGTGTTCTGCAGTTACCCTGTCTCTAGAGTGCTGTGTGGATAAATGTGAGGGCAGCAGCTCCTTTCTCCAGCATTTGGAGAGGCTGTAACTGCTTTGACTGGGTCCATGGTGTCCTTTTGCAGGTTTCTTTGCCATGTGCAGGGCAGTGTAACTGCTCAGGAGCCAGCTCACCACAGTGGTGGCCCTGCAAGGCCAGCCTGGCTTTGGCCCTGGATGTCTGTCCCCTTTGGAGCAGGCAGGAGCCAGTGTGCAAGCAGCAGGGGAAAGGTGTTGCAGCTCCAGCTCCCACAAACATATTGCTTTGTCTTCTGGTCATGAAATATGAATATAAAATCTGAGCTTGGGCAGAACTGGTATGTGCCATTTTATTTCCTATGCCATTAGGAGAGAAAAATCTGTTAGTTCTTAGAGAGTTCAAAAGGTCTTCAGATGAAAAGCCCTCCTATCACTTTTATTGAATTAGTTAAATCAGCTGGAGCAGCTGGATTGCCCCTCACTGAGGCTGCAGGAAGCAGACTGCCAAATGCTCGCACTGGTGATGAAACTGCTATTTTATTTAGATGTCCTTGCAGCACAGAGCTGTCTGACATCATGTTTGCAGCCTGCATGCAATGGAAATAGAAGAAATCCTATATATTTTGGAGGTAGTGTTCAGATTCACTTGTAATAATTCACTGTGTTGCTTCAGGGCTTCCATATTGCTTTGGGCATAAAGCTGTATTATAAATTACAGCACACAAAGCTGAGTTTGACCTACCAGTTGATGCATAATAAACTGACTTAATTCTGAATATTAACTACATATTGTGGCCTAGAGGTTTTTTCGTCTCTAAGTGTAGTACTGAATTATACAAGAATCTTTTTCTCGTGGGTGAAACCTAAATATAAATACTTTCCTAGTATTAATACCACACAGAAAGGTGCCAATGGCAGAATATTTTAATCCTAAATATTTCTTATGGTAGCAGAAAATAATTTCTGAATATTGCCAAATACAGGACGTAATTGTTATTATTGAGACTTTTCAATAAGTAAGCATCAGGAAAATCTGAAGGATTTTTTTAGCTGTCACTGGGCATAGAGAAACACTCTGGCTGCGGTGGCATATTGTTCTTTGGAGTGTCCAGACCTGCCTTTCCAACATGTATTTTAATGGATCCTAGCTCAGGTCTAGACTTTTGCCTTAGGCTGAAGCTTATGATAAACAATTTTGGCCCTGGTGAAGATGTCTAAAATAAAAAAGATATTAAAAAAAAATCTGAGAATTTAAATTCCACTCACAGAATTTTTGCAATAGATCAATAACACATGATACTGTAATCTGTAATATACTTGCCCACCAATACAGCTAGAGATATGATTTAAGAGACTGAGTCAAAATGTGCTCATTTTATGTGAAAACGTTGCTGCAGAAAGCTACAGAGTAGTTCTTCCAATTACTTCATAAGTATTTAACAAAACACAAATGATTGTGAAAAATCCTGGGCTCCTATGTTTTTTTATTAAAAAAATCCTCACGTTATACTAGAGATAAATGTGTGTAGATAACATATAGGATTTTCTGTAAAGTTCTTAGGCATTCAAAGGATTTCTCCAAAAGAAGCACAATAACAATATGACGTGCAGGTATTTTATATTCTTTAAGAATTTTATCTCATACATAGGCAGTTATTGCCATTTTTTTTTTTACTTTTAACTATTCATCAATGCAGTCAGACTTCTAAGAACTGTGGCTGTAACATGAATCCAACAGTATAATTGTACATCAGTATAATTCCAGGTTTGGGTTTTGTTGTGATGGTTTCTCTGGTGTTGTTAGCTCTGACCTGCAGTGAGTGTCAGGGCTCAGCTCCTTTTACCAGGCACTCCTGGGATGCTGGGACTTCAGCACATGCCCAGATCTGCCAGGTGCTGGAGCCTCCCTGGGGATCTCTGAATCTGCCAACTAGTCTAAAAAAACCCCACATTGGGGCAGTATAGAATTCTCCAAAATGCTGGGTGGAAGATAAAAGAATTTGAGTGGATGTAGCAAAATTTGAGTGAAAATAGTAGCAAAATGTGTGCTTGCCACAGTTCTAATCAAAAGCTCTTCTGCTGTTTAATTGGAAGGGAATTACAAAGTGCTGCTTGGGCAGTGTGCTCTACTTCTGTGGCAGAACTGCAAGAGGTGTCTTAATACTTTTAAAATTTATTTTTCATTGAATTAACATTAGTACTTAGTGTCAAATTTGCTAAGGTGCTCATGGACCTCAAGAAGAATGAAGGCCTCTATATTTTGTGTAAAGACACCCAAAGAAACTGTGTCCTTAACTGTGTCCTACATATCCACTCAGATTTGATCTGAGGCAATGTGGCCATCATTTCTCTTCAGGTGCCACAGTGGTTACCAACACCACCCAGCTTTTTGGTTTTCCTTGCTTTAAACAGTTCAGGTGGAACACAGGTGATGCAAATTTCTGTTGAATGCTAAAAAGCATTTGAAAAGTTGTGATTCAAGAGCACATCAGATAGCAAGTCATCAGAAAATTGTTTTTAAGGAAAAAAAAAGCTAATTTTAAAATATTCTGAAAATAGTCTTGAATTAGCTTTCAGCTACTTAGATTTCACACATACACAGTGTTTCTGTCTGTACAATTTCTTACAGTATTTTATCCTGAAATTAAACCCAGTGATATTACTTCATTTTCAGCAGAGTCCTGCTAAGAAGCATACAACAAACAGCAGTACCCCCAAACACTTCCAGATACACACTTCCTCCATCATAAATATTTAAACTTCAATCATCAATCAAAACAACTGCACACTTCCTCTGAGTGAGCAGCCACTTAGCTTAAGAACTCTGGTTTTTTAAGGAGACCAAAATCAACAACTCAACGAGTGCTTTTTACAGACTTCCCTGTGATCAAGCCCTTGTCTCTGTTTTGCAGAAGGGAGAATCACAGATAGCTCCATCTTCTAACAATCCTCCAAGCAGCAGCCAAGTTAGCTTGACATCTGGAACTTTTTTCTAGAGGTTGTTTGCAGTTGCAGCTATGTTATGGAGACAGGATCTGGGTTTTCAATGAGGTACTTGACTGTAAGAAATGATGATATGAATGATTGCGTGTTTTTCTTGTCAAGGAACACAAATATTCTCACACAGAGGAAGAATATTTTGTTATGTATATGTAACCATGACAGCAGAAAAGCTGAAAAACTGATGTAAACAAAGTTTAAAAAAACCCCAACCAAACAACTTCTTTCATTTTAAGACTGATAATGGGAAATCTGTTTAAAAAACCCCAAACTCTGCCCATTTGAGTACTTCAACCTCAATGCAGTTACTTTGCAGGAATGAAAGTTTCTTGGCTTTGCTTTTAATTCTAGCTCACTGTTACTTTAAACCTGAAGCTTATGCCTGGCAAATTTTGAGTGAAGCTCGTCAGTGGCAGCAGGATAAAATTGCAGTGATGAGTTCTTGTCTTGGCTCCCTCTTGCCTGGCAGGGTAGAGTGTTGGTTTGTTCTTTTATTTATTACACGTTGGCAATTGCATTTATAAGAAAATAACAGCTGATATTTATGTGGTATCTGAATATATGTAGCTTGTTGCAGTCAGATTTCATCTGTTTGTGCATTTATTTAAATTGTACGTGTGAGGCAGCTGATGGTGTGGCTGTATCTACTCTTGAGTGCATTCCAGGAGGGTTGGGATTTCTTCACAGCCTGGATGGTGAAGAGACAGAGAGACTCTCCTAGAGTATATGAGGCCTTATCTTTTAGCCATAAGTCCTTATTTTTGCACTGTTCCAATCCAAAGCTCCCACAGAGTCCCGAGATTCTGTGGTTTCCAGGCAGATGATGGAGTTAGTGAGGCACAAAGTGAGCTCATGTCCTGATCTTCTGCCTCCTCTCTTGCCAGAGAAGAATTCAGCAAGTTACTGACACTGAGCAAGTTTGTAAAAAAAAAAAAAAAAAAAAAAAAAAAAAGGTTGGTGTTTGCAGAGCAGTGAAGGCTCTTGCCTTGCAGCTGTGTTTTCCCCATGCCTTGGGTACTGTGGTTGCCCAGGCAGGTCTGGGTGTGCCCTGTCTGCTCCTCACAGGCACAGGGCTCTGCAAGGGTTACTGCATGCCAGGTCCTGAGCTGGATGCACACAGTGGGGGCACTCTCTGGGAGGTAGACACTCCTGTTTGGAGCCATTCATGAGTACTGGGAGTCTTAGATGTTTACAAATCATGGCCTAAGAAACAACAGACATATGTATGTGTGTGTATATATATGGCATGAGAGACAGAATCAGAAGTTAATCCAAGCAAAATTGGATTAACAACTTCCCAAAAAGGAGTAGCAGGCATCAGCTCTTCATTCTTTCATGAGGTTCTGAAGTTTTGGGAACTTCTCATTTGTGAATTATCAAGAACTAGGTCTGCATTTGTTAAATTAAGCTCATCTCTGTTTCCAGCTCCAGAGCATGCAGAACAATTTGCTGTGAGACATTCAATGTACAGGTGGCCTTGAAGGCAGCCCTAATCTATCTGAATCCTTTCTCTAACAGAATAATACAGGCTGTGGGGAGGAGAGGCACAGCTGAAATCCTCTCAGCACACAGGGGGACTCTGGGAGGTTTGCTTTAAACCCCAGGCAAGTTCTCTGCCCACTGGATGGCACAGACCTACTCCTGAGAATTTGGCAGCTGTAAAAAGAAATGCGTTGGTTCTTCATGTAAGGGCTTTTCTGTCTGCATTGGTGCAACTGTGAAGTGGAATTTGGATTGGATTTTATCTAATTGACAGGTTGTGAGCCCCCAGGAGAGCTGGTTGAATGCTTTGGGACCAGGGTGGAGCCCACCAGGACTGGTGTAAAGTAGCCTTAATTTCTTCATGCCCTATGAGCAGTAATGGCCTAGCTGGGGAAGTGACTTCCACTGGTGCCCTTTAAATGGAGCTGATGATGTAGAAAGTGTGAAAAAAATTGTAAATAGAATAAAGGAGAACCTGACACTGGAAGAAAGGCAACTGAAGTTGACTCAGATATTTCTGGGGCTAAAACATTGCTGAGGGGAGTAGCTAAGGTCAAAGAAAGGTGGTCTGAAACAGGAAGGAATCCTCCAGTTCCTTCTTGATCAACAAAATCCTGATTCTTCTTCACTTGTGCAAGGATCTGTATGACTCCTGTACGTGCTTGACCTAAGAAGATTTGCACAAAGCTGTGCAGTGCCCTCCACTTTGGCAGAAGGGGCTGCTGGAATAGAAGCCAGGGTGACTGTTACAGCAGGCTAACAAAACCAGAGGCATTCCTTAAAAATAAAACCAACTTTTTTTTTTCTCATGAATAGAAGCAAAATCCTGTAGCAGTCAGTCAGTGAAATATTTGCTGCCTTGTGTTGCCTATAAAGTAAAATATTTATAACATTTATAATGTATTAGATGAAAATTGTGTGTCAAGTGGCACTGCAGTTTCCACAACTGCTGACTCCAGTACTTGTCCAGTGGGTCTGATTTGCACTCTGGTGGGCTGGTGCAGAAGACAAACAAATTCCTTGTGCATTGTAGGATTTAGTTTTAGACTCCATGCTGCTCTGTTCTGTACCTTCATACTTTATTTTTGTCATCATGGGGATCTTTGTAAAATGGCAGCCACTGGATGGGGAGGAGGCCTCAGGAACGTGTCCAAATATCATCTGCTGCAATTCTAGGTAGCACCATTTGCACATTTTTCTGAAAGACAGCAGGGAATGGCCCAAGAGCTCTAGATGTGCCAGAATGTGGATAACTGAGATTTCATGTAATGATGAATTTAACATTTCTTCATTTAAAACATGTTCAGCAGAGATTCAAAGGTAGCTAGTAAATTCTCCAGATATAACCCTCCCAGCAGTGATAATTTCCACCTATCCTCATCCTTCGAGACAGACAATACTCAAAATCAGCATTTGGTTTTGGAATGTAATCTCTTACCAGGAACTGGAACTAACATGTCCCTGAAGCTCTTCTTGTTTGTCTTGTGCTGCTGTGGCAGGAACACTCAGTGGTGAATACTGGCTGTTCTGCCAGCTGGAGGCTGACACTGAACTTCTCCAGGATAGAAAATGTGGGGAAGTGGAGATGGTGAGAGTGCTGATAATGCCCAGCCCCCTGTCTGGTGTGGTTGACAGCTGAATGTGAGACAGAGCCTGCAGAACCAGAATTGTTGGCTGTTTCTCAGCATGCCATCAGCAGACAGATTCCCATGTGTTTTTAATGATGTCTCTCAGCTGTTCTGCATGCAGCTGCTGGCACAAGGCTTTGGAAGAGGCCATGGGCACTAACAAGGAGAGATGTGCTCCATGGAGGGACTTGGCTGGTGACAGAATCAGGATCTAGAGCTGGATTGTGGATATGTGCTCAGAAGGCCCCAGGCATGCCCTGTGAGGCACTCTGCTCTCTGTCAGGGCTGTCTTCTGCTGCCCACAGGACAGGCAAAGCTTCCCTTTGGTTCACCTCTCTAGGTGAGCCTTGGGAGAGTTGTATCAAAATCAAAAATGCATATTAAGTTGAATTTGCTTTTTAAATATTGTGTATAAGCAGCTCAGTGAATGAGTTTACGCTGTGATTAAACAGTGTTTGAAGAGGAAAAGATGCTGAAAACAGCAAATATCCCATTGAATCTGATCTCCTAATGGTAAAATAGTGCTGTCTTATCAGTTCCTCAAGACATCAAATGTAGGTTAAAAATCTTTCACTCTAAAGACTGTGAAACCAGAACTTGCCATATTTATTTTGCAATATTATATGTTTATTCAGAACAAGATTCTTATATGGAATATTTGTGAATGTAAATGTTACCTTTAAAAGACACTTCATGATTGGGGAAAAGGTAGTCTGCCTACACAGAGAAAAGATTATCTCATGAATGATCTCAACAGATATTTAAATGGTAAACTAGTATTTCTGAACTTTAAGGAAAGAGATTAGGTAAGGAATCCAAGGCTATGAAATCTATTAGATGCTTTACACCTCTAATTAAAAAATAATAGTGACAAAATTTGTTCCATAACAAGGGAATGGTCCCTGTAGAAGGGAAAGCAATACCTTTTCCTCTTAGTTGCACAGCATGGTTCCAGACCTGTAAGCCAGACTGCTGAAATACAAATTTAGATACACAGACATTGACAGAGATGACAGATTCTCACATCTGGAAAACTGGATAACAACATTCAGTTCATGTAGAAGGATGAAAATTATGCTTTCACTTCTGATGCATGGCATGAACTCTAGATGAGCAGATACAAATTTCAGCTTGTATGAGTCGCCTATTTAAAAAAAAAAGAAAAATACTAGCTCAGAGAAAGTGCCTTTTGGTGAATTCTAAAAGAATTCTTATGACATGTTTAGATTCTTTTCCCATGCTGCTTGCAATGTTGATCATCTCTGGTGGAGTAAGTGATAAAGAACCATCTGACTGAATGCTAATGTTTTCGAGCTGTCAAGCAGTACATTATCCAGTTTGTTGTACACTGTGCACATGTGCACCTGCTAATTTGAAATGCTGATCCACCAGAGAGAATCCAGGCTGCCCGAGGAGTCAGCTCTGACCCATTTCTTTGATATATGACTTGGTCTGTCTTTGATATTAGCAAAGAGGTTTTCTATCCACTTGTAGTTTGAGCGATAATAGCTTAAGGCCTGAACACTGTCTGTGACTTCCACTCTATTGTGAGAATCTGTACACCACACAAACCCAAAATACAGGCAATGTATAAACTTCAAAGGAAAAAGAAGTAAGAAGATAGGAGAAGCATCTTTTCTCCAATCCTTCGAGGTTAGAACAAAAAGCAGTCTACTAAAGATGAGCTCACAAAAAATGTCAGACTTGGTATATTTAAAATAGAAAAATGTGACATTTTTCCCAGATTAAAACATGTTAATGGGAAAAAATTGCAGCCATAATAAATATTGTATGAAAAGCTGCCAAGTAACAAAGCCTTGACAAACTCAGGAGAACAAGGAACTTCAGTTGATGCTGCCACTTTATTTTTGTATTATATTCTGTCTGCTCTTTCTGTGTATGCAGAACTCTTCAATGTCAATAGGAGTTTGGCATAAAGGCAGATTAATTTAGATATCACATTGATACCTGTCTTCTAGAACAGTGTGTGGCCCTGTGGTGCTGTTACCATAAGACACTACAGACTCTGTGGTCTCATGTAGAACCTATATCCTGTGTGATCCCATCACACATTTTAATAATTTCCAATTTTTTTTTTGTGACTGACCAAAAAGACTGGGGAAAACGCCCTGGCATTTACTGTCACAATGATTAATCTTTTAAGAAGTAAAAGATTCTTTAAAAGAATGTATTAGTTTTGAAATGAAAGGTGTTAATATACAGGAAATGAGGCAATATTATTGAGAGTCATTAAAAGAGGTCAGACTTTGTAGAAAGAGTTAAAAACCAAACCCTTTGAATTGTATCAGTTAAACTTCAACTGTGTCTCATAAAAGCAGTAAATCAGGACGAATGCTTTGGACATTTAAAACTGGATATGGGTAATTGACATCCTATATGTGGAATGTCTCATGGACTTTCAAGCTGGTTCCCCTTCCATGGACACGGGGATGCTATCACAGGTGGAGTTCAGCTGGCTGAGCATGTGGTCTGAAGAGGGGATTTCTAGTCTGCTCATGATTTGGGCATGTGCAGGTTAGTTGAATAACCTGGAGTGTGTGCAGAAAGCAGCCTTGTTAAAGCTTCTAACACAAGTGTTCTGCAAGCATCCAGAATGCCCCAGCTGCAGAACATGGAGGGTCACTTGGCTGTTTGGCCACTCTTGCTTGAATGCCTTTTTTCCCAGGTGTTGACCCCCTGCCAGGATGTCACTCTGTATGTCAGAATGCTTTCTTCAGGTCTGAAAATTTGAAACTTATCTGGGATTTGTTTTCCCTGGCCACAGGAGATGGCAGCTTTGCCTCTTCCCTTGTACATCTTCCAGACTAGGTGCAGTGGTGATCCCTCACAGCTTGCCTGCTCAAGTGGCAGTGTGGATCACCTGGGTGTTTCAGCAGCATAAAACTCTGCTTTCACTTCTGATGCATGGCATGAACTCGAAATGAGCAGATACAAATTCCACCTGGAAGAGGCCACAGGTTCCTCATGTACTCCTTAGGCTATGCCTCCCCTCTTTCCATAGATTTTTGGCTTGAAAGTGCCTTTGTATTCATTTGTGAAGCACTTCTCTGTAAGTCCAGCAGAGCTGCTGTAGAGGAGCCTGCACAAGTTTGTGGGAGAGAAATCCTTGAAGGATGTTAAACACACAGAAACTGCTCTAGCTCAGGAGACTGCCAGCTGCAAATCCCTGGGGGCTCAGCTGCAGTCAGGGCTCCAAAGCAGCAGCATTTATTCCTGTTCTGCATTTCCACTCTGCCCTGGGGACCTGCTTTTGGTCCCCAGTGAAAGCAGGACTCTGTGCCATGGGCTTTGGACTGGGTGCAGTTGCCCTCTCTCAGTTATCTCTGCTAAGGAATCCCTCTGGCACCTTCCCACCATGGGCCAGCTGCTTGCCAGGCCAAACGTGAGCAAGGCAACCCAACTACTCAAAAAAGAATTCTCAGGAAGATGCAAGTGGAGCTGTCCAATTGTAAAATCTGACTTGTAAGTTGGACAGAGGCAGTTTTGTGATGATGGAAAGAAGCAGTGCTTTGAATCAAAATAAATTTAAGGCTATCCTTTCTATTCTGTG
The DNA here is from genome assembly GCA_013397155.1 of Irena cyanogastra. Taxonomy (NCBI): domain Eukaryota; kingdom Metazoa; phylum Chordata; class Aves; order Passeriformes; family Irenidae; genus Irena; species Irena cyanogastra. Next base: position 2,246,962 of record VWZV01004326.1, on the reverse strand, counting down.
CCTTATTCTTTTAAAATATTCTGTGCTATTTTCACTTGAATACTGATTACATTTGCAGTATTTGGTTAAAATCTCTCAGATATAGGTGTGTCTTAGAAAGTTTTCTTTCTCTTCAGTAATTTGCCTTCTGTTTTTCTGGTGTGCTCTAACCATAAAAAGCAAATAAAAATTTTGTATTTCTGAAGGAGTAAAGCAAAAAATGCAGTAACCCACTGATTAGAAAATAATAAAGATATGGAGGTTAAGTTTGAAGGGATAAAGAATATTATATATTAAGAATATAAAGAAATATTAGGGTAGTGCAGTAAAATAAAGAAATTAAATTACATATATATAAAAGGTCAGATAATTTTTCTTTTTTTTTTCTAATGTAGGATAGGGGAGTTGAAGGGCACAAAACAAGTCATATAAAGACTATTTATTCTTCCCAGATGTGTGTTGGTATCATTCCTCCCAAAGTGTGTGGGAATGCTGTGTATATTTTACTAGAAATACTTAGTTTTGTCCCCATACTTGGTAAGAGATGATATCCACAGAGGTCTGACCTGTCCACTGTTTTCTTCTGCACAGTGAACTTGGAATCCACATTTAAGTATTCACTGTCTTTCTGAATTATACATGTAATAGTCTGCTCAGTGAAATGTAAAGCCATCATAATAGTCTTAAAACCCAAATGATCCAGATTCACCCCAGAATGGCTGACTGAGCAATTGTAATAGCACTGCTTGTGTGTGAGGATTAGCTAAATTCTGCTCCTTTTATCCACAAAGCTGGATGAGTGTGCAGTGTTGCTGTCCACTGCCTTACTAGAAAGAGATCTGTCTTGCTCTCTGATTCTTGTTTCTCTGGTGTACTGACTCATACCCTTCTTAAAATACCTCTTCAAAAACCCAATGCAGTCCCCAGAGCTGAGTTTCAAAGTCTGTGTGTAAACACAGCCACGTTTACAACGTGGAGAGCCAAATTTCTTTGTGTGTGACAGATCATTTGCATTATCTAAATAGTGAGTAATTCCTGGAAGCAGGGTTCCAGTTTTAGTGTAGAAACAGCGTGGAAGTTTCACAGTCCTGTGCTTAGTGATCTTTGTTTTCCTTCTGTTGGTGAGTAATGTAAAGTGGTGAAGGACAGACCATAACAAGAAGAATTTACAAAAGAGTTGAAATTGTAAGTACAGACAACTCTCTCTTTTGTATCTCACTGTGCATAGTTCAGGTTGTTGCCCAACAAGAAGCCATCTATTATGGCTGCAAATGTAAAATAGAGGAGGAGGAGAGCAGAGAGAGAGAAATTAGGCAGCACAGGCAGGGGAGCAAAGCCTTCTGATACTGCACTTCCAGACTCAAAACTTAGATTAATGAGGACAGAGCTTCTTAGATTGCTTTGGAGTACTGCACACAAACTTCATCTGAAAGGAAAAGGACACTTTCAGTGTAACCTTCACTCCATAATTCTGAACAAGCTGCTTGCTAGCAGTGTAGAAAATTTCAAATGTCTCTAAATATTAGAGCATCAAGCCAAACAAAGAAAGAAAAACTTAATAAGGTGTTAGCACAATGTGAGTGACCTTCTTGATGTGACATTTTGTTGGCATAAGAAACACCTCCAGCAGATGTTTAGTAGTTAAAGCTATTTGAGAAGACTTTTTTGCAGAAGTGTGAGCCAGATCATTTAAACAACATACAACAGGCTCTCTACCCACACAGGTAGCAGCAAATTTTTATTATAAGGATGTATAAGAAAAAGGAGGTGCATTTCTGTCAGAAGTGGGGATGCAGAGCCCTCCTCTCCTGTCTCCCTCGCTGCCTGTGTGCTCTAGGGCAAACATACCTCATTTCTCCTACCTTTAAAGTTGTGGGGGTTTTGGGGTTATTTTGTTGTTTTTATTTCACATCATGTTAGTTTAAAAATTTATCCATTGTGTCTGAAATGTTTTGAGCATCCCACTGAAAAATAGGCCCAGTCTTATGTTTGAGGGCACAAGCAGCCTGTCCTTGGCTGAAGGGCATTTTCCCTGAGGTGTTATTTTGTGTGCTATGGCAGGGGTAAGACACAGTATAACCTTTGTGCTGGCAGAAGGAAACTTGCAATGGCAGGTGGTTTAGAGCTGTGTAGGAAGTGTATCTAGCCATGATGATTTCAGATTTGAAAGCATCCCTTGGTGTGTCTGCAGAGGGGAATCATCCTCCCAGTACTGAGCCTGGATGCCTGTGTGGGGTCACTCACTCCCATCCCAGTGGCATTCCTCAGATGCCAGGCTGCTAGACACTGGGGACATGAAGAATCCCTTTGTCTTAGATCTGAAAATGCCCTGTGGACCTAGGAAGTCCATTCTGAATAGCATGTCTTTAAACTCAGTATATTCCTAGGAAAACTCTCTGGGTTTTGACCCATCCATTGCATTTGTATTTCCTGATGAGGAAACTAGAACTGATCAAGAATTTTCTGGAAGTCTAGATATGCTGTATTTTGTGGGAAGGAAGAGAGTGGATACAGCTTGAATCCCTTTGGATTGCTGTCCTGATCAGAACATACCTTTAATGAGCAGCTCGGTGGAGTCTGGTGCCTCTCAGCTTTTGCCAGTGCCCTGGAGGCTCTGCTGTTGCCTGACACATTTGCATATGAAAGAATTTCAGTATTCGAGTAACACAGTAGAGTTTTCCTCTCTGGCAGGAGAAAGAGCAGAACACAGGTCACAAAATTCCATGCACCGTAGCTATGGTACTTGCTTGAGCTGGGTTCCAAGTGGAAAGGCTTTGCTGCCAGGGTAAGTACTGGTGTAATCTCATTTCTGCTGTCACTGCTTGGGACTTTTCCAGAGCCATGGTATCATTTAGCTTTTCAATGTGTTTATAGGGAGATCTGCTTTGACATGCCTCATTTTCCTAGTTTAATTTTATATTGCAGGCTCTAAAGAAGGGAGAGAAGCACTGCTTTGTTCAATTAATAAATATTTTTAAGAGAAAATTTCAAGTGACATATCCCATTCTTCTTTTTTAAATGGTGTGTGGTGAAATGGCTTCAGAATAGCAGGGGGAAAGTAGAGTCTTTTTCTCCATGTAAAAAAGTGAAATGAAAACAAGCTGCAGCACCTCAATAACTCTGCTAAAGAACAAATATTAATTTCAGCTGAAAAGCTTTAAGTAGTGTGGAGAGTATAGCATAATGTATCTATATCCTGTATTATATGTGTGTATACATAATACAGGATTTGTTTGCTAGTTTGGATGTTATCTATTCCCAGAGAGACAGACCTCTGTTTAAGTAAGGTCACTTGGCAGTACAGAGCCAATGTCAAGATCTCCCTACAATCCCTGTTGTTAGCAGAGAGCTCTTGTCCTGTGAAACAGGAGACTGGGAAGTGTCTGTCTTGCACAGCCTCTTCTCCCCTGTACAGCCCCTGTGGGGAAGGTTTGCTGCTTTACCCCTGGATTTCCATGGGTGCTTTTGCCCCTTTTCCCCACAAACCTCTGCCTGTGGCTGAACAGTTGACTCCTGAAATTGCTGGTGTCTCTGTTTCTGAGCCCAAACATGGCCCGTGTCAAAATGTCTGATTCATGAGCACCATCAGAAATCTAAAAGGCTCTATCCAAATCAGTAATATTTTCTATTTGAAGGTGAAGTGTTTTCTGCTTCAATCCCTCAGCCTGGTAACTGGAAGAGAATTCCTTGAGCCTTAGAAACTGAGCTCATTGGCCACGCCAGCTTTAGGCTGGAGCTGCAATTACAGCTAAAGAGGTGACTGGGGAAGGAAGGGAGCAGGTGATTTTTACATATGATGTGTTGAAATAGAAAAACATAGCCTTGGTCCATGACAAGCATTTTAAAGAATGTTGCTCTCAGCATTCAGTTCACCTTATAAGGATCTTGATTGATCTGTTCTTGGCATTGAGAACTGCAACTGAATGAAGCCTCAGAGTCTGAGATGCCTCCCAACACTTGCAGTCACATTGGTATCACTAAATGTTCTTAGTTTCCTGCATGGTGCACTGTTCTTGTATGCTCTTCATTGAAAACTTTCCCAAAGCATGGTGTGAGGCAAGGTGGCAGGCATTGTTCTTACAGATTTCCTCTTTAAAGTATTATTTTTACTTTGCTAGAAGAAAAGTTTGAAGTGCAGGAGTAGGAGAGTGATGAAGAAACTTGTGGCAGAGACAGAAATGGAGACGTGTAGTCTGTGAAATCCCTGTTGTTGAATGAGTAGAAGGTGTCTGCAGCAGTGCTGCTCTGCATTAGCTCTGTGTGTGGCTGTCCATGAGTGAAGCTGCTCTCTGCTCACCCCTGGCTGGAGGCTCTCTTGGGTCAGGTGAATACACTTCTGAATGTACCTTACTGCAGATTTCTTTCCCAGCATTGTATCTCAGCTTGTTGGAATTTTCTGAAGTTCTTGGCCATCACCCTCTAGAAATAAGCTGTACTACCTAACTGTAAATCAAAAACAAAATTATTTTTCTCTAACCATTTTGGAGAAATACATTTCTAACTAGAAGTCTTCTCACCACATTTCTGTTTACTATGGTCAAAATAGTCACATGTCCCTGCATTTAGGTTGTCTGAGGATTAAACCCCTGACTCTTTCAGCTTCATATATGGTGAGGATTTTTCCAATGCTTCTGATCATTCTTAGTATTTGCCACTCATAAAGCACTCCATCATGTTTTCCTACTTCTTTTCAAAGTCAAAAAACCCCAATCCAATAAAGGAGATTAGATTTCTGAATTGCATCTATGGAATCAAAATTACTTTCCTAATTTATTTTCTGTATAATGTATTTTGCATCTTAGGGTTTTCATTATCTTTTGTTTGGGATTGTTTCTTCATTCCTCTGTCTGCAAAGATGTACATGTCTGTCATGAGGCAATGCAGAGCCTGTAAGATGCTGCTGGGATTCAGATTATTCCTTCCAGTGTAGAGTATTTGGCATTTAATTGCATTTGATCTCACGTTTGACAATGTTGCTTGCTCACCAGGCTCCCTCCTAAGAGCTTCATACTCTTCCTGTCATGATTAACCTGAATAATTTCATGTAATCTGTGTATTTTGTAACTCCATTCACCTTTGGTGTAGCAGAGGGGATCTGGGTTGGAGCAGAATACTTGAACATGCTGGAAACCATCTTAGGAACTGAGTTATCAAATCAGTGCTGCTTAGCTGTATATGGAGGACAAGATTTTTGCCTGTAATTTGAATTTGAAGTTAAACCCAGGGTATAAGATTTCACTGTTCAAATGTCATTGTTGACATGCAGCTCAAAGAAGATTCAGAGTCTATAATGGCAGCTTTCCTACTCTTTATATGATTTTTTTTATAGAATAGATTTTTAAAGAAGTGATTCAAAGTGTCATGAACACTGACACTGTTGTAAGAATCCCATGTTGATTTTCTCAGGTCATCAAGAGGGAGGCTGTATTATTGTTCTGGTTGTAAATGATGCTGCTGCATTGCTCATTTCCTGCTTTCCTGTTGCTCTTCTGAGACTTTTTCAGTTTGTGAACAGTCTGTGGTGTACTTAAACTGGTGCAAGTAAAGGAACTGGATTGGTGAGAACTCTTTAGCTTTCCAGTTGAAGTTCAGTACAAGAAGTGTTTAGGATTGTATTATCAAAATGTCAAAGAATCAAAGGGAATTAAACGCCCTGATCTGGGTCCCAGGGAAATCAAGAGAAGCCTCATTGGCTGGAAGTCAGTGGTTATTTGTAAGCTAGAGAAATCACAAGTTTTAAGAGAATTGCAAACCAAATAAATTAAATAATAGGACATCTTGGTTCAAAGCTTTTCTACCTAAAAGCATTGACCTGTCTTTGTTTGACTCTCTGCATTGTTCTGTATGTTTTAGTTTTGTGTATGAAGTAAACATTGGTATCAGGGTGTCTAGTCATGAAGGTCCTGTTACACAGAGGTACACTTAATTCTGCAGAAAACAAAGAGCAGTGCTTTATTTTAATGCTCTTTGTATAGACTCCAAGGATGATGTTTGTGGCCCCACCTGGGGGAAAGAAATGGGAAAAAGTACAACTGTGTTGAGATTTTACTGAACTTGAATGTGTAACTTCATTCTGTGGATCATTCCATATTTTGTGTGTTTCATTTGTTATTATGTATCTAGTAATACCTGAATAGTGTCTTTTATAGCAAAAAAGATAATTATGAAGCATGAGAAGGGAAAGTGTTCTTATAGAAACACGAACCCTGTGTAACAGTCACATACACAAAACAGGGCTAATGCCTGGTTTTATCTTTTCCCTGAAATAAGTTGCCTTGAAATTCCTCTTACAGTGGTTGCAAGGACTCCTGTATATCCTTCATGGCCACAGAACAGAATATTTGCTTTCAAAGCTTGAATGTACAATAAAAACATGCTCATGAACCTGCCCTTTACCAGACATAAGGGAAAGAAAAAAGGAAAGCTAGTGTGTCTGCATCTCCTGAGATACTCCTCACATTCATACTACTGTGTGATGCTCACATTCATCTTATGCACATTTATGTTGTGTACTTGAAAATGCAGGATTTACAGGAACCCTGCCTATCTTTCATTAGGCCAGCAAGTGTAGCTGGAAGAGGAAAAGGGCTTTTGTGACAAAACCTTTTAGGTTTCAAACTTTGCTAGTTGGTCTAGTGGAAGATCCTACCTCTCCCTATTTATTACTGTGTTTTGCTAAGGAAAAATACCCATGTTTTGCTGGGCTTCAGGATTGTAGAGGAGCTGGTTTTGCTTTATGTCAGTGACCACAGAGATCTGCTAGGGCAAATGCAGGTAACATTGCCTCCATCCAGTAAATATAATGAATAAATTAATTCAGTCAGTTATTCACTGAAATATTCCAAATGCAAATACAGGGAGAAAGATCCCATATGAACAACTGTGGTATATGTGGTGAGTTTATCACCTTGCACTCTGGTTTTTGCAAGCTATCAAGAACTACATAAAATCCTGGAGGAAATCAACACCCAAATAGTGAAAGTACTGGAAACAGAGTTGTGGGAAGCTAAAATCTTTGAGAGTGGCACAGATAATGTGTCTCTTGGTTAAAAGTATTGAAAGAGCAGCTAGCCCCTGTATTCCTAACACATAGTACCCAGTTTGTTCCACCTGTCCTACAGCTTTCCCAGGCTTTGCCAAGCAGCCTTGTTCAGGTTTGCCTTTGCTGCTTTGCAGGTGTGGAGTGCCTCTCAGGGCCAGTCTTGCCTTACATCTGTGTGACACCTGGATCTAAAATCCTGAACTTGTCATTCTGTGTGCAGCCAGCAGGTCACCCAGCCATGAACAGTGTGAGTGTGGCTCAGACTCTCCTTCTGCACTCCTTCTCCTCCCTCTCTCCCCCCTTCTCCCTCTCCCAGATCATCTCTGTCTGCACCCTTCCTCCCTGCCCTGCCCTGCTTCTCCCATCTCAGTTGCTTTCCTCAGGATGTTGAATGAAATACTTCGGTCTAAAAAGCTTGAGTGAGTTGTGAAAAGCTTTTTATTACCTGCCAGAAGTTACTTGTCTTTGCAACTCTTGCAAGCTCTTCTGGTTATTTTTACTTGCAGAGTGTTTTTTCCCCCATTCTTCAGCTGCTGGGCAAGATGGCGTTCATTTGGCTTCAGTTCTGACAAAAGATAAATGAGCTTTGGGCCCTCAGTGATTCACTTTGGCTGCCAGAGGGTTCCAAAATAGCAAACTATTTTTCATAACTGCAATGTGATATGAAGTGAGTTGCAGCAGGTGCTCTAACATATACTACAGCCGTCTGCAGAGTGGGGAATTCATTAAAGTTTCCTCATTTGTCCAAAAAAGTCACCTTTCTGAGTGGCTAGCATTCTGTCTTTGCCAGCTGCAGGTACACTCTCCTGGAGCCAGAAGGAGAGAGGGGTTTCAGTTGTGTAGGAAGTACACATTGAAATGGAACTGGGAAGTTAATTTGTTCATTTTGTGGAGAATCATTCTCACTTAGTAGATTCATCATTTACTTTTCCATTCAGTGTAATTTGATTTGCTGTTTCCCTCAGGGGTGCAGATAGCAGGATCCATGATTTTCTGGCCCTTATCTTATTTTTAATTCATTTCAATGTCTTTCGCTTTGTAGATTTGCTGCAAGTAGAAATTTGAATTGTAGTTCCAGAAAACAATCAAGTATTTAACAGCTGAGAGTGTGCTCTTGATAGAAAGCTTCCTTCCTTGGCCTCACAGTGAAGAAATCAAGAAATCAAATCATGCAATCTAGCCTGATAGTTCAGTGTGCTCATTCCAGTTTTGTTTAAAGATATATTTTTTTTTTTGGTAGAAAAATGCGAATAAATTCTCAGAGGTATCAAAGCATGTCAGAGCCCATGCAAACAAAGCCCCCATAGAAGAATTTAGAGGAATGGGCTGTGTTAAAGGCCAAGCACAGATCTTGCACAGGTCCCTACCTGCAATCCCACTGACATAAATAGAATACCATGTAACCACTCAGGTCCTGCAGAATCAGCTCTTGAAGAATTTATGCCCATATAATTGCTCAGACACAGAAAATGTAATAAATATTAATGTTGTTCTCAAGGAACAGTTTCCAAAGAAGAAATGCACAGATAAATTTAAACTTATGCATATTTTAATCCATAAAATATAGATTTTTCTTAAAGTGCTGGAGTATTTAAGGTTTCTATATAGCCAGGATTCAATACAAATGTTTTCATGCTGAGTGAGATTTATGTGGCCATGTATTTTACCCAGAGGTCCAGCACACAGCATCATGTGTACAAGCACACCTTAACCAATGCCCATCTCTCTTCCCTAGCAATGGAGCCCCCAAATAAGTAAATGTCAGGGGTGTAGAGCCCCCCTTGCACTGCAAGTACCAGCATGGAGCTTCTCTCCTGGTTTGTGCTTCTGTTTCTGCTGCCTGGCAGGAAGGCAGTGATCCCAAGGACGTTGCCAAAACTCTCCTCATAAAACCTTAATAAATAGTATCCCCTCTGACACAGCAGGCTGGGAAATGGATGGCTCCACCTCCCCCCGTGGGCTGAGTTCCCACAGTGTGGTTCATTCTTCCTGCAGGATTTGTAGTATGATTTTTCACTGCAAAGTTTCATCTCAGTGGTTTTTTACTGCTGAGGAGCAATGGAGAAAAGAAGAGGCTGCAGACTAACTGGCAGGGAAATGGAACGTTGTGCAAACTGTTTCTAATATTTGTTGCCATCCTCAGCCTCCAGTGGAGCTAGAAAAGAAATCTCTGTTACAGATTCATCACTCCAGCCCTTCCAAGGAAAAACTATAAAATCAACCTTCATAAATCCCCAAAAGCTAGAAGCAAAGCTAGGAGAAAAGCCTTGATTTCCCAATTGTGATTAATGTAAAACAGATTTTAAAAGCATACTGGAGAGGAGTGGTGGTCAAGACTAATGTCTTCAAGGCTTCTATCACATAATATAAATCAAATGAAAAAAAAAAGGTTAGAAAAGCAATAAGGCAAAGCAATGGTATTAATGAAGTGATCTGTGGTGCAGTGTTTATTCAGCCTGTTAGGGTTTCTCACAGCAGCACCATTCATTACTCACTGGTTGTGTTTGATTAATGTTGACTCTGTACCCTCCTTTTCCTGCATTGATAATGCTGTGCTTCCCCTGAGACTCACAAGGCAGAATTTGTCCTTTGGTAGATAAGAGAGAAAAAGGGAGAACAATAAAAATAATCTTTGGTTTCATCTTTTCCAATTTCCCCTGTATCTGGGTGGAAGTTGGATATATGGTGTGTGACCAAGACCAGCTTCCACACAGCACAAGGGTTTAGGCTGCTTGCCTAAGGAAGAAAGCTTGGCTTTTGTGGAAATGCTGTTCTTAACCAATAGAGAACAGAATGGTGAGCTCATCTTTTGTGGCAGAATTCTCAAGCTAGCTGCTCTTCAGGTCCCCCCAGCACACTTTTGCATCTACTATGAAGTGTAGAAACACACATTTCACACGGTATCCATAAGTGTTTTGACAGATGAGATCTGGCAAATTCTTTTTGCACTGATTTGCAATGTTAATCAGAACAGGAAAAAAAAAACCCAAACTTTGGCTTCTGTGCTGAAGCAACAAGTGGGAATTGCAGTGTGGTGGTGGCTGTCTGCAGCCTCCCTGGAAGGAGGGGGCATTGCCCGAGTGCAGCTGAGCTCCCCCCAGCAGTGGTGCCTCTGAGCCAGGGTCAGCTCTGCCAGTGGGGCAGGACTATGTGGCACTGGGGATTAGATTTTCAAATTAAGTTCTGCCTGGCAGTTTCTTGTGCTTTACAAGTGGATAAATCAGAAATGCCTGGTAGCATTTTGTACTCCACTGCATGCGGAAAGCAGGAATAAGAGAATATTAGAATATTAAGCTCTTAAACCATTTATTCATTTAAATATTAATGAATACTAGAATTAGAGATGCCCAGGTGCTTGTTCTTCAACCCAGATATATTTATTATGTGTATTATTATTTTACTTCCATAGTAATTTTTTATAATATTGCGTGCATATGTAAATTTGATGCAAGCTAAAAAAAACCCAAACCAAAATTGTGTGGATGTTTTCCTTTATTTCTGGTACAGCCAGCTAAACTCGAAGTTGAAATGTCTGAATTAAATTGATCACATTCCTATTTGCAAGATCAGATGTAGGATATTGTCTGTAATTCTAGAAAAGAACTATTTGCAAACAACACACAGAACAAAAATTATTATAAAAAACAATGATTTCAGATTTTTGTTTTCATCTCATGTAGCAGAAACTTTTAAGAAAGCCAACATAACCTTTAAAGTAATCATTTTTTCAGTATTGTTCAATTTCACTTTTTTAACATTTCAATATTGTTTGGTATTTTAAGATTGATACAGTGGTCACACTGCTCTAGAACAGCCATTGTTGTGTTTGTGTGATGGCTGTAGCTGAATTCCCACCAGTGAGTGCAGATTTCTCTTCTTACCATGCAATGCCTAAAATCCGCTCAGCTCCAAGCTTCCAGGTTTTCAGAACAAAAAGGACAAGAGCCATTACTATTTACACAGTGGTGATTGCCTAAAAAAATTAGTGGAAAATAGATGTGGCAAGGTGTGTTTCTGTGTTTGTTTTTAGTCAGATCGATTGATTTGAGAGGCAATATTGATCAATTATGAGCTTGATGAGGCCCTAAAGCAGCCCCGCTAAACTGGCACTGTAAGGTGGTGGTATAAATGTGAGACACAAAGATTTGAACCGAAGGAATGAGGGGTTTTTTGGGATATAAGGGGTTTCTTAGCTAACAAATTCATCCTAGGTTTAACCAGACAGTAGTGTTTCAGCTGGTCCTCTCAGCTCTTGTCTTCCATGAGTCCTTATCTAGACCTTGGCAAACTCCTGCAGTCCCTAAAAGGGTTCCTGACACACACTGAAATTGTTTCCTGCTTCTGCTATCCCTCATTCTTGTTAGAGAAGGAGCCCTACTCTGCTCCTCCTCCAAGCAAGGAAATGTCTGTATGTATAAATCATTTGTCCCTTTTCTTTTTTTTACATTAGGTTGGTACTTTCCATTCAAGAAATTAATCCTTCATTTGCGTGTAAAAGAAAAAGCTTTGGAAAGTTTGTGTGTCCATTTTGCTGGCTTGGTATCCCTGGTGCTGTTGTACTTTGGGGTGCCCATTTCTGCAGAGAAATGTGGAAGGGACTGCAGAGATCACCTTCTTCTTCTGGTGTGGGGGGTGCAGACATATGGAGCCCTGGGAAACTTGAAGGATCCAACATTTGAGTAGCACATTTTCTAATATTGAGCAAAACCCCAGGGCAGATCTGCTGCAATGCCACGAGGCCTGTCTTTGAAGGTCGTGGCACAGAATGTGGATTTTGGGTTTGAAAATCAGATGTTCACCACTGCATCCCTGTTAGCAACACTCCCCTTTCCACCTGTTTGTCTACAGCCTTTCAGAGCACCATATATCATAGGCTTACTTATTATTTGAAAATAAGAGCTGCATCATTTTCTGCACCCAATTGTGTTCTTAGATTGGAAATAATGCCACCTGCAGCTCTAAATACCCTCCTTTCTCATTATAACAACATCCTTAAAACCCAGTCATTCTGGGTGGTATCAAAAGACCTCATCTAGAGGTGCCTGCTCTAGTTAATGTTGCATCAGCATTTTTATTTTAAAGACCTTTTTCTCAGGCCTATAAATGGGCCATAAAAACTTAGGTGAGGCAGCCACTTTATATAGGAAAATTTTGAACTGTTGGTGCAATCTAATGTTTAAGGAACTCTGTCAAGCATTGCTAAACTACCTATCAATAAAAACATCTCTTACCTATTGTTCTAAATACAAGTGAATGCTGAGATTTGGAGGATGTTAATGTTAAGCAATCTCCTGCACTGCTGGAAATCTAACAACAGCAGAGTGGTGTTCAGGCTGTCTGAGCTGGCTTTTGCCTACCACAAAGAGAGATGCACTAAGACACAGGGTAAGAGAAACAAGTCTTTGAGAGGGATAAAGCGGATCTGTGAGATGTAGTTCAGGCTTAATTTCTGTGAATAAACTGGAAAAGGATGCAATTCAAACCCAAACTGATTGGTTTGATTCCCCTCTGTTTTTAATTGAACGCTAAACAAATGGGTTTTTAATGACATTTAACTCAGATAAGGAAAGTGTTTGACAAGCAAGCAGAAAGGCCATTGAAATAATTTAAGTCCTTTGCAGAAGCTTTGTAGGCAACTGTCCTTCAGTTGTGTCATTGGCAGACAAGCCTGACATCTGCAAGTGTGTGTTTGCTGCATCTACAGATCCCCAGGAGCTGCAGATGTGCTTCAGTTCAGCTGCTTTTCAAAACTAAGGCTCCACATCGCCTCTGTTCAGGATATTCTGGCACTCCTGGTTGTTAGATTTTGCTTACTAATATGTGTTACCTGACAAACTTAGGCTGAACCACCTTCAGGTCTTCTTAAAATTGTTGTTTTGAGAAATTGCATAGTAATTGATGGGTGACTCACTGCTCACTGGGTCAGTGCATTTGGGAAGAGAGGACTGCTGCCAAACATCCACTCTACTCCTAAATCCCCAGTTTGCCAGGAATTCCATGACTCTGTCCACATTTCTGTACTTGAAAGGGCAGTGTTCCATGGCACACGCTGCCTTTCTGCTGGACAGCTGGGAATATTCAACAAAGCAGGGAAACTTGTCTGTTATCCAGCCCCTCTTTAGCTATTGACATCTGTGCCTCTGGCTGGCACTGCAGTGGATTCTTTTGGAGGGGATATCCTGAACCTGGGGCCAAAGTGTTGTGGAGCAACAGCTCTGATCTCAGGTATTACTCTGGGAGCTCTTTTCTGTTGGCTCTCCTGTGATTTTGAAGATTCCACCTTCAGTTAGAATCTGCTCTCACAGACCTCCAATTGAAGGTACTTTTGTTCCACCAGAGCTATTTCTGTAGGGCAGCAAGGAGCTGTGCATTCCCTGAGAAAGCTTTTTACCATGAAAGACATGCTACACAGAGGCCTCTGATGTCCTGTCTCAGGAAGAAGGCTGTCTTTTCAGGCTTTTCTGCCTCATCAATCTGCATTGTCTAACCTGGTACACCCAGACCTGAGCTCCTAATGTTTTCCAAAAAGTGAATGAAAGGCTGAGGCCCCTGTTGGTCCTGTCAGCTCTACTTTGTAAAGGGCAATTAGATGACAAACCAATTAGTTTGGGAAATGCACTGAATACATTTACAATGTAGTTATATGTTGATAGGCACATCTCCATTGTATCTGCTGCATCAATGCAGTGTCAGAGTCAGAGTTGTCCTCATTATATGTTTTGAATACAATTTAGGTGTTACAAAAAGCTTTTATGCAATTCATATTGTTCACAGTAGAAATGTGGTTTCGACTGAAGTAAAAACCCATCTTTGGCTAGCAGAATTCTCCTGTTCAAATGAAAGTGTTCCTCAAGAATAAATTGTGTGACAAAGCTAATATTACTTTTTGGCTTTATATTAAAGCCATCTTCAGAGCATGAGCACATCCTAGGATGAATATGCATCCTGAACTTCCTTTCTCTGGATATAGTAAAAAATGAAATATATGCACTGCAGAGAGAGACATAAACAGCAGAGTGATAAAATGCCATCCTTCAGTCCTCAGCTACAGCAGCTATACTTAACCTCCAATACAAAGCAAATTGCAGAGTCCAGTGAATTAGAGATCACTACAGGTCAAAGAGAAATTGCTTTAATATCATGATGGTTCTCTTTGTTCTCAACAGATGACACATTGAAATAAGAAATGGAAAGGCTGCTGTGAGCTGGTTTCCAGCCATGAAATATTCTTCCATGGAATCCCATCATTATGCCTGTTAGAAATACTGTTTTTTTCTCAGCTGCAGTGACATAAGGAAAAGGCTGTGAAGAAGATTCCCAAGGATCTGGGTCCTGTTCCATTGTTTCACCAGTGACCTAATATGTGAAAATCCAGACCCCAGAGACAGTTGTGCTCTCTGTGTCTCTCTTTATCTTCTCATTCTGTCTGGGTAGTGCCCGTGTCAAAAACCACCATGGTGTTTGTGCAGTGTACTGGAAAAATCATACGTGCTCCTGTAAAATTATTTTTCCACATTAAAAAGCTTTTTTCTACCTCGATATTATACAGCTGTGAATATTCAGTTCTGTTGCCAACTGCTGGAATAATGTGGTCCCCAAATAATGAAAAATGAACTCAGGTGTGCAGCCTTTCTGAGGGCTCTTTGGGCTTCTTCAGCAGTTTTCTTTAGCTGGGCCACTATCAGTTCTCCTATCAGTCCTGTGGCTTGCACAGATTAACAGGCGCACACATGGACATGCCAGATTTTGATTGCTGATCCTGGAAAATCTATCAGTAAGAAATCACATTAATAATCCTCTGAATCAAGGCAGAAATGAACCACTCAAGAAGTCTGCAACTCTGGGTACTGACTTGTGGCTTGTATTTGAAGCATTCTAAGGGACCTCATCTTCAAAACCTGCTGAACCTGAAAAGATTGCTCCTTATGTGCAGACATGCATGCTCAGGCTGCATGGATACTGACACTTCTCTGCTCTCTGGGTACTTCTAAAAGTTGAAATGTAAAGGGCTTGCAAATTATGTAAAAGGATGGCATTCTCTTCCTGCTCACTTCTCAGTAAAGAACAAAACAGAGGAAAGTGAGATTTGCTATATCTACTCTCCATCCCATGTTCTTTTTATATGGCACTCACTTCCAAAGTCAAATCCAGCACTCTGTAGGAATTTGGTGGCTTTTGAAATATTGGCCCTAAAATACTCTCCCTTAAGTTTGAATGTAAAAAAACTCCAAATGATTTAAAGTGGCATATGTCAAACAAATATATAATGTAGTTTATTTTATTATTCCTTTTTTCTTTTTTTGTCATATCCTGTCTTCTGTTGGGGCTTTATATTCCTGATAAAATAATTTTTACTCTCTTTCTATGCTGTAGGATGTACAAAGATATTTTTCTGATTAGCTCTGCATGGTGGTGATGAGTTAAGATCAGTAAGAAGTATGCTAGAAAATACAGACTGAATCATGTGTGTGTATTTACACTGCTCTGGCTTCAGATGGACTCTCACACTCCCTGTCCTTGTCTTTCTGCCTTCCTCTACTTTTCAGCGAGTGTTAGATTATGTGAGCAGACTTTAAATTCAAGTGAAAGTGCTATTACAAAGTATGCTGAGCAGGAGGACAAAAAGCAGAACACTTGGTTCTCTTGATGTTTTGATCTCTTACTTTATGGTATCTTTTTAAAGAAAAAAGTGCAAATATCTGTTTGATTAAAAACGTTCTCTCCTTTGACAAAATAGTATTTCAAGAGTGCCTCTCCTGAGTTTATTTTCTGAGCCTGATTTCAGATCAAATTCTAGTGAGTTGGACTGCAAAACATGAGGCTGTGAGGTTTTGTGAGATCACCTGAAGGGTCTGAGAGCAGGTCTTCTCCAGGGGCAAGGTCTGGCACAAACGGCTCCATGCAACACAAGGGAGTGCTTTGTTTTCTCTCTGTTTAAACCAGAACAGAAAGGTTCTGGTTCTTTTGCAAAAGAAGCATTAGTGAGGCTTGCATTCTTGCTTATATAAGTTTTTGCATGTATTTTGCCACTTGAGTCCTTAAGCCTGGTTAAAAAAGCTTTCTGTAAGACCCTGGGTTTTGCAGAAGGATTGACTTTCTGAGAGGAGCTGCTGCTTGGTTCACACCTGAAATGTTTTTGCTGTGCAAATGCTGCTCTCCTTTCTCCCTGTGCCACCCTCTGACATTCCCAGAGCTTGCACAGGTGCAGGTGGGGTCAGGTTGAAGCCCACGAGGCTGCTCAGCTGTCCCAAGGAGCTGAACTTGGCAGTGCTGGCAGTGCTATTTTGCTGCTGTGCTGTGTGGCCAATGCAAACATCTGACTGAAGAGGGACTGGGTCCCTGAGGTGCCCCAGCACAGGATTGTTCTCTAGTGACATGTGAACCTAAGGACATGGATAACTCCCTCAGAATCATACAGAATCTGTAGCACAACAATGATGAAAGGCAGATGAAATCCTAACGTAAGCAGAGGTGAGACTGAAAATCCATGCAGAGATGATCTGTTGGGTAAGAAGGCACCATTTTCACAGTGTCACATCTCAAGGGTAGAATTGCATGTCAAATATCCTAAAAGCTACAGGAAAACACCACCTGGATATGTAACAAACTGACAGGTTTATTCTGGGATGACAGTATTTTGGATACAGAATCTTCCTGGGTCTTTGTGATGTTTTCTTTAATCATTCTTCCACAGCTTTCCTGGTAATCTGGGCAAATCTATGACAAAGTCCTTGTTTGGTTCTATTGGATTTTTTTCTCCCAAATGGAGAAAGTTTTAACATTTTTCCGTTGGCTTTTAAAGGTGTTTTTAATTTGCTTCTTCGGCAGTAAAAATCCATTTTTGCAGCCATGGGCAAAGCAAAAATTTCTGATATATTTCTGGCCAGTATTCTTCTCTGGTATTTTACTTTGAGGTGACCTCATCATGCCCTGGTATGGACCTCATTAGCTGGGAGCTTTTCTGCTGTAAGATGGCAGAGGACAGGGAATGTATTAACTACTCCTAATGGCTGGGCTGCCAGGGAAGGCTACTGTCCACAGTGACTGACAGGTGGAATCAAGTCTAGATCATTCATTCTCCCAAAGTAGAAATAAAATAAAAAAGGTTGAAGGCTTTTTTGGGGAAAAAATATTCTAAGCTAAAGATCTCTTGTTCTTTTCTTTTTCCTTGTGTCTCTGAGTTTGTAGTCTGAGAACAGCAAGCAAATGAGTAGTTTCTGGATGTTTCCTTGGTCTGGGGAGTTTTTCTCTTTATATTTTCTTCATTTTTTCATGTAATTTGTACTTTTTCCAAACACTTGCTTCTTGACTTTATGTATTGAAGTACAATGATTTTTTGTAAATGGAAGCATGCTGCTCTCCATCTTGTATTGGTGGAACAAAGGAGAGAGAGAAGAAACTCAGACCTTCCTATCATCCCCAGAGATGAAGACAAGCAGAAGCAGCTGTGTGTATTTGCAGCTCTTGCTGCAGCCCAAGGCTGGTGGAGATGGAAGAAGCAGGAGGGGTGGCCATCCACTGCTCATCTGGGGCTCACAGGCACATGTTTGATGTTCTGGCTCTGAACATTTCCATCATTGCTCTGTTTCTAGAGAGATTTGAAAAATGAATGTAAGGTGTTGCCCACTAATTTTCAGGATTTTTGCAGGTTTTCAGAAGCAGGAACCTCAAACTTCCAGGTGATGAGTAAGGGCCTTTCAGTGTAGGCAGCAGTTCCCATGGAGTCAGCTGAATCAGTGGGAGCAGCCAGGCCCTCAGCAGTTTGGGAAATGAGGGCCATTACTTAAGGTAGGCTAGCAGTGTATTTAGAAGTGAGCCAGAGGGAAATCTGTTTCCCTTCCTTCTAATGACTCCTGTTCATCTACAGAAAAATGCAGCACTATTTCTATAGAGAAGGGGAGGCATAAACAGAAAAACTTTCCCAAAGTAATTTACTTTTACTCCTGCTTTTTCAGTTAAGGCTTTAAAGGGAGCTCTTCTTACATTTGAAAAAGATGGAGGGTAGCATGACTAATGATTCACTAACAAGTAGTGTTAAAATAATAGGATTTCTTCTCTGTATCCCCTGTTTTGTGGTAAGGGCTTGTTTCTTCCTGTAGATTCCACCAGAAACCTGTCAAGGGTCTTCAGAGTGTGCAGGGTCTTCTCCAAGAGGTACAGAACTGCTGTATGAGTGCTCATATTGACATGTGAGAATCTCAGATAAATGAGCAGGAGCCTGAGGCTGTGCAGAGCATTAAGGGCAGGCACTTCTGCCTTCTGCCTCTCCCTTTGGTAACTGTGCTGCTTCCAGACAGCTGGAAAACATGGCCTTGGGGGGAGGAGGCAAAAGGCAAGGCTTGGAACTGATCCCATCCAGGCTGTTCACCTGTACAGCCACTGCCAATTTTCTGTGGTTTGAGGTGAAGCACATTCTGTAGCCTCTGTGCCCTCATATTATGAGGCCAAGCTTCTGGTTGGATCTCTGGATATTGTGGTGCTGTATGCCTGGGAAGGATGTGGAAATTGGACATGATATACACCTGCTGCTGCTCAAGTGAGCCCCCTTGACCACAGAAGGAGCCTTTTCATTTATGGAACAGGATTCCAGTGTATGAGTGGTCCCATCTCTATGAGCACAGTAATACTTTGCTGGCTTAGGACTGCACATCACTGAAGTTACAGGGTTTTTGAAGGGGCTAACAGTTCTGTGTTCTGTGAAGTCTTTGGAAAACTATTTTGTTAATAGACATGGTAAGTATCTTTAAAAAATGTCACAGTAGGAGAGCAGCTGTCTACAAACTTGGTGCTGGGAAAGAAATAAGATAGGATTGGATCAATACAGGCTAGGTTTGTTTCTTCCCATACCTGCTTTATCTAAGATTATCAAAGCCAGCAGCAATGACACCTCTTCAGTTACTGTCACTAGGAAAGACTAGCAGATATGTTCCAGCTGTTTGGCCTCAGATTTCACTGTCTCTGCTGGAATACAGCAGTGATCTAAAACCCTGAGACAAGACAGAAGGACTTCTCAGCTGTCTGAGACAAGCTGGCACAAAATAAAGTATTGTGGACCTCCTCACTGAGAACACAGTAGCCAAAACTCCAGAGTGGCTGCTACAAGATGGAGTGGAAAGGTAATGAAATGCAGCCGGAGGTAGCTGTGACACAGCATATAAATTGATTTAAAACAGGGGGGAAGGACTGAAGGACTCTCCCAGAGTGAATGATTTCGTAGGTTATTGATTTGGGCAGCAGTTTATTTAAACATTAAAACTCTGAATGAAGCAAGTTACCCTGAAGAAAAATGTGTCAGGTGTAGAACTTGTTACAGCTAACTGGTTAGCCTCTGAGGACTTTGTAAACTGTCCAGATATATTTATTATAGAAAATATTTTCTTGAGGAAAAAATAGACTGTTGCCCCCTCCAGAGTACGCTGTGGTATTTTCTGATGTGAATGCTTGAATTCTGTGGTCTGTTACCATTACAGTTTGTGTGACTGTGCTCAAGATTTTTTAACAACCTTTCTCTGTTTCCCAGGGAAGCAAAATAAAAAATAACAACTTAAGGAAAGGAAAAATTACTGCAGCAGTTATATCATTACCCATCCAGGTGTATGATTCCACTCAGTGCTCTCTCTGTGAAGTGCCCCACAGCAATATAGAGGCATTAGAAGGAGCCTGTCATTCAGCAATGGCAGGGAGCTTCAGGACAAGGAATGACAGAGCATGTTCCTGCCCTCCTCATGGCTCTTGGAAACCTGCAGACAACAAATCCCTCACACTTACAGATTTACTACCAAACAAGATTGGTGAAATAAAAGTAAGGCATTTAGTAGTGGGAGAGGTTATGGACAAAACTTATTTTATTCTTACTAAGGACCAAATCTTCAGTCCCTTACAAAACCAAAGGAAGGGATGTAGGACAAACAAGAGAAACAGGCTCCCTTCACCCTGGTGTCTTGACAAGGGTAAGGCTGGCTCACCCACAGGCTGCAGATGGTTCCAGAGATTCTGTGGCTGCACTGCTCATGGCTGGAGTGTTGATTTTAGTTCCTGTCTATGTAGTCCCTGTTCTGACACCAACAGACCAAGCTGAGTCCCCTCAAATGAGACACACCATGAAGTTGTCTCCATGTGTGCATGTAAGAGAGAGATTTAGCTGGGCTAGTATCAAAATCAAACTTGTGATACCTGCAGTATTTCTGTTGTTTTCTGGCTATTTGAGCTTTGTGGAGGCTAATGAGCTCATGCAGTCAGCTAGAACTGGCATTAAATGGTCTCCCAGGTTTTGCAGCTTAGGCTCAAATGATTCCTTATGTCTATTTTCCCAATTACCCTACAATTCCTATATATTCATTGCAAAAGTCAGATATTCTGAGAGCTGCTGCTGCTGCTCAGACCTTCTGAGCACTGCTTGCAGAGAGAACTGTGTCTCACACAACTGGAACCCAAGGCCAATTCACCAGTCCTGCAAAGTGTTTCTAAGTAGCAGCCTTACCTAGCAGTTGAATTCTTGTTTGTATTGTTTCTGAGTATTTCACATGTGTATCTTTTCTCTTGCTTCTAACAGAGTTACAGAATGAGTAATGGTCAGCAATTTACTGCACAGAGGGAACAGGAGCAGCAAATGGGTTATTAGCACCACAACTCCTGCAGTGTGTATGAGTTGAGTGGACAAAATCAGTGTGATTAGCATTTAGGGTAGAAGTGCCTGATACTAAAGCTGGTCATTTGGAGCTGGAGCTTGTCTGGGTTAGTTTGCTCCCAGTAGTGGAGTGGCTGCTGCCCAGCTTGTGAGGTTCTTCTCCCCTGATTAGCAGAAACACCCATGCACCCTGCCCCCTTCCCTCCCCCCCAACCCCCCAAAAATTAAAAAATCTGCACTGTGCTGGATTTCAGAGGATTGCATTTGTTTGTTGTGTTAGTGGGTACCAGGTCCAGGTGTTCAATGCTGTTGGCATTGCAGCTGTGTGAGTACAAGTCTTGCTACCTTAAACCAGATTTTAATATGTCCTTCACTACTAAATAAATATAATACAGTGAACACTAAATCAATAAATTCTGACTGTCCCCAAAGCAATTACTGTAAAACCAACAAACCAGACATCCAGGTTAATTTCAAAAAGAAGAACTTGAACAGGAAAGCACACAACCATCCTCTCTGTGACCTGTACTGAGAGCTGTGTTGGCACAATAAAGGGATTGCAGGGTTCATGGGCCCTGCTCCGTTTGAACAGTTTTGCTTGGCTGGGTTTGTGAGGTTGTCTTCATTGGTTTTTTGCTCTGGTGGTGCTAGAAAGCATAAACTTTTGTGCTGTGATCCCTCTATTTTATCATAATAGTATGTTTAAATTGATTGGGATTTATCTCAGTAAATAATACTGTTCTGGGAAGACAGGGAACAGGCAACACCAAAGAACAATTAAAACATATCTGTCATGCATTCCACCTTAAATTTCTGCTAGGTATTCTGCTGCAATTCTGCATCCCTGGAGGTTTTGTTGTTTAAATATTTAAACAATAAAAATTACTAAAGCTCTAAGAATGATGTCTCATGATATTCAGTGACCTGAAGATAAACTGTATCAGCCCTCAAGAAGGTAAAGAAAAGACTTGCATGTAGAAGGTGAAACACAGTCTCACTAAAGCTCTGTAAGTGAAATCACCCTTAAGATTCTCTTATGCCAGGATATGTTATCCGACAGGCCAGGTCTGGAAAATGCCTGGTGTCTTAACTAATTAAGATATACTTTTGACAGGGCAGATATCATATCATATCATCTGAGCAAGTTGTACACAAGATAATAATTTCATTTTTCCGAGCAAAGCTAACTGTGCAGTGCAAAAAAGACATGTCACAGGAAAATGTCAACATAGCAGAGGAGCTGGAAATCAGCTGAAATACATTTTGAGGCCCCAAATGAGCTTCTTTGTCTAGCTGACTGTATGTACAAAGCCTCAGCCCAGGAGAATATAGTCTGTCTGTACATTTTTGCACATTGCAAAAATAATTGATGCTGTCCTCTTCATGTGAACAGAATGTAGAACATAGTAAATTTTTAACCTAAAAGCATTTGCTGTTGTACTCTCTTGCAGCTGGGCCTCCTTGCATTTTCAGTTGTGACAAAGAAAAGGGAAGTTATATTAGAAAACATCCTCTGCATTTTAAACATCCTGTGCATTGCAGAAGTGTACATTTTGGTGGCAGAGTGGTTCATCAGGGCTTTATGGGGTACAAATTCATTCATTAGAATGAATTATTATGAAAGAATGTGTTGGCTTTAGTGCAGACAGAACTGTGGCTGCTGTGGATCCTGGCACTCCTGGGTGATCTCTCCTGTACAGGGCCAGCCCAATGGCTGGACACACCCCCACGGGCCTTTTCCAGGCTTTGTCTTCTTCATAGTCCTATAGCAGAGCAGCCTACATTTATTCCTAGAAGGTTTTAGAACCTGGAGACTGTCATCATGCTCAGAAAACATAATGTGAATGGGAGGAAACTGCAAGGAGAGGTGGCTGGGGACCCTCTCATTTGTGTATGATGAAACTTTTATGCCTCTTCTTATACAGAAATAGCTGAGAAGTGCCACAGTGCACCCTGCCATTCCTGGGAAGGAGGAGCAGTGTGTAAGGTGGTTCAAAAGTCATTTTTCTCCACTTGCCACACTTTTGTTACTGGATTAGCTCAGTGCAGCTGTGGTCTAAGGGTTGCTTCCTATGTGGTGGGGCGTGGGTGTCTATTCATTTCTTTAATTTAAAACAACAAGAACAACAACAAAAGCCATGATACAACACAACAAACCACTTCTGTCTTGGGTTCAACAGTGTAACAGCAATTAGGTTTTAAAGCAATTAGGACCAGCAGCACATACAATAAGGCACACTGTGCATGGAAAACAGCCCACCCTGGGGTAGTGCTCTAGCAGTCCATGCATTAAACCCTGCAGATAAGCTGCCAGAGGATATTTTTTGCTTCTACTGTTCTTGGGAAATTTCTGTTTCAACTGTCCTCTTTTGAAGATTAAGGAAATGGATTCGCTCAATCAAAATATTTTGCTGTTGAAAAATAATGGCAGATTGCATCATGTAATATCATAATGTAAGTTTGCCATAAAAATAATTCCAAAATTGTATGTTTTCAATCAACAGCTTACTGTAAATTTGAAAAGTAATTACTCACCTGTTAAGCAGGAAAGTAAGGTCTGACAGTCCTTGGTAGGGGGGAGGAGAAACAAACTGTGTAGTTAAGAGGTTCTAGCATTCCTCTGCTTTAATGCTCAGTGAATTTAAATCCTTGTGGCAACCCAGATCAGAGCCTGGTCTTGGCTGTGTTGGTAGTGGGGTTCCTCTTGTGCAGGCAGCCCAGTTTCCCTGTGCCCCAGTTAAGAGTTGCCCCAGCTCTGTTTAGTGAGGTGCAATCCCACTTCAGGCCCATATGTAATGAGAGTCCCAGATGGCTTTGTGCAGCTAGATTTGTGATTTTTTTTTTAATGTGTCTCTTCAGTGAAGCTGAAATTTTCTTTCCAGTTACACCTGGTTTTTAACCCTTCCTTCATCCGAAAGGTAACCAGATGGTGATTTGCATTTCCCAGGGGACCAAAAGCAGTGAAGGCTAAGACTGGAGCTGCTTACTTCTCCCTGAGCATTCCTCCTCTGACCATGCCATGCACATTTCTGGGAATCTAAACCAGCTGTGGACAGGCATTTCTTTATGTTTTGTGGTTTACTAACCCAGGGTTCAACCACTAGACTTTCCCAAGTACAACAACTGGTGTTGTCACTGTTCACAGCTTGATCCCACATGAACCCGTGTTACTTTGCACAATAAAACCCATCATATGTTTAATTCTAAAAAAAGGGTTTGCCTAAAAGGGTGGTGTGAATCTCTTTGAAATAGATATGTATTAAATTTTTACGTGTGAAACTGGAAAAAACCTCACTTTTTTGTATTACTGGTTTGTTACATTAAATATCCTTTGTGTGGTCCATGCCACATCTACAGCAAAATGCAGCTGTGCAAATGGACACGTTACTTGGCTTTTGTCAGGTTGCATCAGTCAAAACAAATGCTGCCTTCTGTTCCTCGGCTGCTTTGCTGCTGCCTGTGCCCTCCTGGTTTCTTTGCTCAGTGGAATCCCTTCTTTGCTCTCATTCTGTCTGCTGCAAATGGGTAGGAGTGGGAGTCAGCAGAAACAGTTTGATTTTCATTCCAAGTGAGGACAGCAGCAGGCAGGGCACAGGAGCCAGGCTCTCCAGCCCTCCACGGGGGCACCACGTGGGTTTCATTCAACTGGGAAAGCTGGATTGGTCTTGGGAAGCACTTGGGTTTAGATTGTTTCTCTCCTGGAAACCTGTACAGATCTGATCGGTAAGCGAACAACAGGAGGAGTTAAAGGCAGATTGCGCAGTAAGAGAACAGGATACTTCTGGCCTGGGACAAGAGGGCTTGTGTCTTGGCCAGCAGCAACAGGGCTGTACTGGGAGAGTGATGGAAAAGCATCTCTTCTTGGGAACCTTCCTGCCCTGCTCTTCAGGTTTGGATGGGTTCTCACCCACCTCATCAAATGACCTAAACATTTTGTCTCTTCATTCCATGATGTGTATCAAGAAGCCATGCCAAACTGCAGTGTTTTGGTGTTTTCTCTCAAGTTGTCATAAAAAGACACTTGGAAGCAACATGAGGAGTAATCCACTAAATGTACATTTCTTTTGGACAGTATGTTTCCAGCTGCTGTCTATTATTTCTGCTTGTACATCCAGGCCCTGCAATGTCTCTGTGTGTTAATGGGGTAAATGTGAGAGTGAAGCTGTTAACAGGATTTGGTTGTGGCTGGATAAGCTCATGGAGACCTGCAGAGCAGTGTCCAGAATGCCTGGGCCTTGTCTGTATTAGAACAGCTTTCAGCAGCTCTGGTGAAAAACCTGGAGAGATGAAAGGAAGTTTTAAATTATCAGCAGCCTCTCTACTTTGAGCTACTGCACTTGTGTTTACTTGGCATTACCCTGGTCTTGCACCTTTGTGTGTATAACAAACCCAACAGATTTTAGCAGACTGGTGCCAGTGTGGCAGTGACAAGTCTTGTGGTCAGATCAGGGAGTGAGTGCGTTCAGGCCTCCAATTTTGGTTTAACTATTTACTGGAGAGTAATACCTGCAGGGAAGTGTGCTGCTTCTGCTGGGTTTAGTCCAGTTATGCTGGGTTGCACTGTAATGAGCAGTGTGATCTGGAGGGAAATACTATGGAAATTATCTTAAGAGCCCCTTTACTCTTTTATTGTCTTAGCTTAAATTTCTCAGAACACTTTTCAATCAACAAATAAGAAATTTATACTGCTATTTTTTTTCCATTTTGGTTCTTCAGTCTCTAATTTTTGCATAGACTCCTTTATTTTTCCTACTTCTGTTCGAGATGCCCCAGTGTTATAGGTGGCTACCTAACCATAACACTCACCTCCTTAGGGATTGCATACCCTCTTGATTCTAAATTTCATTCTTTTGAAAACCATTTTTAAGATGGTTGTTAAAATATCAGAGATAATCAAGTGAAGCTATGAAACTGTCCCCTAAGAGAAAACACAATCAATTAATAAAATATTCCCTGCAGATGTCTTAGAAAATGTTCCCTCTCCTCCTGCAATTCCCACTAGCAGTATGACATGCTTTGCATTGTAGATATTTTTCCTGAGTGTCAGGCATAAGGACTCCTCACAAACACCATCCTATTTTTTTTCATCTCATCTGCATTCTGTGGAGTTTAACCTAGGGGATGTTTCTGGGGGCAGTCACAGGCAGAGGCAAGGATGGACACAAACTGTCTTCTGTGCTGTGCTGTTAAACAACTACATGGACTCCTTTTGTCTGAGCAACTACTTTGGATAAATTGGGTAAATCTCTGGCACATGGGTAGAAAGCACTCACTGTGGCCTTTCTAACATGGATATGGGATTTTGCCTCCCCTGTGCAAGGAAGGCTGTGTTCAGGGTACCCTTGCAGGGACTCGGCTTTAGGTTTGGATGCACCAGAGTGTCTGACTCCCTGGATAAATTTGCTACAAGTGATTTGAGAGCAGCACACAGGATACAGTGACCTGAAATCTAATGCTTCCTCATATCAATTATCTATTTAAGCTTGATAAATTTCCAAACCTGAGATATTTAGCAAAACAAAAGCAAAATGTGCTCTGACCACTCCTGAAGCAGGAGCTTTGGACATGAGTAATCCTGTGAAGATGCCTGTTTCATTAACAAGATACTCCTTAGCATGAATTTTGTTCAAGGCCTAATTTTAATTTGGGAGAATCACACAGATTTGGGTCTGGATTGCCTTTATCACATAGAAGACCTGTTCTGACAACCAAACTGCACCACAAACTGTTTGAAAGCTACCAAAGTCTCTATACATGCAACTGCTTGAAAAAGGAATTTTAGGACTGACTTGGTCCCTAAAACCTGCCAAAATAATATTTTTGCTCCAGACTTCATATCAAAATGACATGATGTAGTGCAGAGAAGGCAATGTTGACTGGATTAAGTTAATTCTTCATTCTGATATTTATTTAAAGTGTTTGTTTGAAATGTTTCATACCAGCTGTGCCATAATTACCTATTAGGATGTAAATCAGATGTTTATAAACTAGATGTATATCACCTTATCACTCTCTACAACTCCCTGAAAGGTGACTGTAGTCAGGTGGGGTTGGTCTCTTTCTCCAGGCAGCACTGATAGAACTAGAGGACACAGTCTTAAGCTGTGCCAATGGAAATATAGGTTGGATATCAGGAAAAAGATTTTTACAGAAAGGGTGATAAAGTTCTGGAATGGCTGCCTAGGGAGCTGGTGGAGTCACCATCCCTGGGTGCGTTTAGGAGAAGACTGGATGTGGCACTGGGTGCCATGGTTTACGTGAGGTGTTAGGGCTGGGTACAACTTGATGATCTTAAAGGTCTCTTCCAACCCAGTGATTCTGTGATGCTGCTTTTTCTGCCTCCTCCAGTATGACCTGATCCTGGTAGATGTTGAGGATTTGGTTGTTTTGTTTTGTTTTTTTCCAAATGACTCGAGGGCCAATAGTCATGACTGCTGTCATGTAAAACACCATCTGTGATTCTGGCTTGGCTGTGCTCTGTTCCAGATTGCACAATGCATGAGCAATAGTTCAGATTGTGCTAATGTGCTGCTCTTTCATGGTGCTGTATGTACAAGACACATTTCCTTAAGGACTTTTCTAAAAGCGGCGTCTTGAATAAACAGAGCCAAAGCTATCAGTTTAACAAGATTTGAGGTAAATACTTTGAATATGTTCGTAATTTCCGATTACAAACTGGTGAAAATCTCCAAAATGCATGGGGTTTCCAGTTGCATTAGAAAGGTTATTGGAAGGGTTATTAGAAAGCAACAATTGAGTATGTAATCTCAACCAAATTAATAGTTTACTGGGGGTAGCAGTTAAGATAGAGTGAATGAACTTTAAAAGCCACACTAACTCTGGCCAATACAATGGGAAATATTTACAAGTCTACCTAAAGTTGCTCAAAGCAATTCCTTTAAATCTAAGGGTAGGATTTCTGCAAATGTCAGGTTCCTGCAACTTCCACAGGCCCGTCTGCCATAACTCTCAGTTAAGGGTTTGGAGGCTCCTGCTGGCCACAGGACAAGCTAACATTTATTTCATCTCCTATGAAATAAAGTAGATTAAATATAAACTTATAAATGATACTAAAAGTATCATTCAAATCTGATGAGAACAAAAAGCATATCGCAGAAAGAGGTCCTGTAGCAATAAATGAAAAATGCTTAAAACAAAAGTTACCTAAAACCTCTTCTGAAACTGTGTAATCCTGATGTTGTGAGCAGGGTCCACTCTGTCCTCTTGATGTTAGGGACAGACAGAAAATAACCAGCCCCAAAGCCAACATTTGTCTCCCAGGAGCAGTGCCCATTAATGAAAGACATTTTTTCTTAATATGTGAAGACTAATGGGAAGGAATGAAGGAGGTATTAGAGGGTCAGCTCAGAGGAAAGATACACTTGATCTTCCCCTACCCATCATTCCCATTAGAGCTGTTGCCTGTTAGTGTCAATTGTCTAATGATGCCCATCTGTTATCTGAACTATATCTGAGTATCTTTATGCCTGTCTAGTCTCTGATTTATCTGTTAGCTATCATTATCTGTTACGTGGGGATGCATGGAGTATGCCTAGGTGTACATTAGCCTGAGGTAATCTCTGTTCCAGAACAGTCTGGCAGTAGCTGAGGCTGACTCATGGCTGAAGGTGTGTGTGGAGGATTTTTGCCTGTCTGGGGACTACAATGGGAATTTGAGCTGTATTGATCGAGCAACTTGAAATGACACGAACAATCTGAGTCATGCTATTCATCAAGTGGATGTCACACTGGAGTGCTGTATGTTACCTGCTGGAGATGAAGCAGGGAGAGCAGCTTATGCTAGCTAAGAGTCATGTCATGCCTTTTCTCTGCCTTTTTCACCATCCCTTGATGTGGCACCAGTCATGTGAAGCTGGACTGCTGCAGCCTCCTTTTTGCAGGCCTTCAGCCACACATCCCCCTGCACTTCCCTGTGTGCACACCTTGGCCTTGCATGTTTTTTCAGTTTGGCTCAGTCAGTGCTCAGCAGAATCTTGTGCTACAGTAATGTCTTGCCCACCAGGACTGGCCAGAGTTATTCCTCCCTCTCATTCTAGGTGAAAGTCTGTTATAGCAAATGTTTTAAGGAGAATTTTGTCTTTCACGTCTGGGTTTGGTGAGAATCCTCTCTACTCTGGTGTCCTCCCTCCATTCTTTCTTATTTCCCCTTAGAAAGGAACCATAAGGAGATGAGATCCTTGCAGGTGACCATAACCTGAGAGCCATTGTGTTAGAAATCTGCTGTCCTAGATACAGGATGTATATACTGACAATATCTACATACTTGTGAAAACAGAGAGAGAGACAATTAGCATATCTGAGTCCAACTCCACTCCGTGAACAAGATACTAATTTTATTTATAGCCTTGTATGCATGGAGGTGCATATATAATTCTAGCTCACCACAAATGAAATAGAAGGTTTTATTTATAGATATGTGTACAGCATGTTCATCTCTATGGAATCTCTGTATTGTTCCTCAACAAGACTGACAGCTGACAGTTCTGACCAACCTGACAAGGTGCTTTTGGATAGATTTCCCAATATTTAAGACTAACAGCCAAACTCTCAGCTTTTAAAGAAAGATGAAAATGGCAGATAATCAGGATGTAAATAATTTACAAAAAAGAAAACCAGTACTGTGTTAATTTGAACTTTTTTCTTTAGGCTAATAAGCTATGGATTACAAACTCCACAGCTTGAAACTTGCCTTGCTTATTTAAAAACTGATAATGGAATATATTCATGGAACTGAATACAAAAAGCAGACAACCATCACTGAGGGCAAGGGCAGGTGATCATTACTATGTATCTGAAGAAAAGCTGTGGCTGAGGGCTGGCTGCTCTGGGGAATAAGAGCAAGACCTTTTATCCCAGAGTGGGAACCCACCTTCCATGGGCAGTCAGGATCTTTAGGTGGCCACAAAAATTTTGAGGGTTGTGTTTATATTGACCAGTACATAGGACTAGTAAAATTCTAATTTGTACAGCAATTGCCCTTGGGTTGCTGTGTGCATCTGAGGTTCTTTGGTCCTGTACAACTTCAGGGGAGAAAATAATGTCCCCGTTCTGTAAAAGTTGCAAGCAAGTGGAGCTGGGAGTAGACAGGGAAACAAATAATTGATTCAATTTTTCTGCTTCCTGAACTAGTGGATTTGTAAACAGCTGGAGATCCCAGTTTTATTTCAAGCTACGCACATATTAAGATCAAAGCCATATTTCTGAAGTTTGGTTTATGAATTAACAATATTCTGAAAATAACAATAAGCTTTGTTTTTAGGCTTAGCTATACTCAGGGTTTGTACCATTTCCTGCTTATGCCTGTTCTTAAATATAAGATTGGGTTTTTCTGCTCAAAGGCTGCTCCAAGTTGATTTGCATCTGTGTGGGGTAGCAAGTCAGCTCTGCCACTGAGTCAGCAAAACCTACTTCACACTTCCCTGCAGGACCAATAGCAGCTCCTGGCAGAGGGTATTTCAGGCAAATGCCATTAGTCTCTCACAAGTTACCCTGGTCTAAAGCAGTTCACAAAAGCAGCAGGAGTGAAAAATTGCATTGTACATGATATCTGGGGTTTGTTGCTTCAGAGACTATAGGGAGCTCCTAACTCAAACCTCCACTTCCTCACCAAGCACAACTGGAAGAGTAAATGGGCACAGGGATGCACAGGCAAATCTGTTGTGTAAGCAGAGGAACAGGGTTCCATGGATGTGACAGCATGAAAAATGAACGTGCTGGGTCTGAGCTCCTCAGATAGGGTATCATGTTTAGTAAGCTGCTCTCTTCTCCATGTCTGCTGCTTGCAGACAAGGATTCTCCTCCTGGCTTACAGCATGGGTTAGCTTGCCATCAGCATGGCATCAGCAGAGAGAAACGAGCACAACTTGGGGAAAGGATCACTGCCAGTCAATGCTAACAAAACTCACTTCAGACCTTTTCTCTGTGCGTTATTAAGGTCAGTGAGCCAGACTGTAAATAAGAGGCCTAATTTCCAACAGACCTTATCTGTGCCATTTCCTTGGAAGTTGGCAGAGTGTCAGGTGAGACCTGGCAGATGTGACTGTGACAGTGGAGGCTGTCCCTGCCGAGTCACCAGTGCGGCCTCTGCTCAAAGGTGCTTCTCCTGTTATGCCAGAGAAATGTTTGCCTGTGCCCCACTCATCCCTGCTCACGCCTGACTTCTTAGCAAGATCCCACCCTTTGGTTTAAATGAAAATCAAAGGCCCCCTTGCCTTAACACAGACAGATTTCTGTTACTCAGGTTCCACACACAGCTGTGCTGACACAAATGACAGTGGAGATCTCTAGGGGTGGGAACAAGCAGGTAGGCAGAGACATACACCGTGCATCCCTCATTGCTATAAAGGAAACATTTGTGTTACTGGAACACTCAGACTGACTGGAGTAAGCATTTGAGCCTTCAGCTGCTTTTGCAATAGGGCAGAGATCTAGGGTGGAGAAAGGGGAGACTGACACAGCAGGGGACTTTAATGTCACCTAAACCCACCATGCCTTGTGTCTTGGAGCCCTTCATTTAGGCCGTGCACGCACAGCATCTTTCAGTTTATCAGCCTTGTTTCTCTGCCAGTGAGCACTTAGTGAGCAAATTATATCCCACAGCCATTTGCTAGGACAGTGATCAGCTCTTTGAAAACAAAGGGTCAGATCTGGGAGCAGCACCTAAGAAAGGGTTTGTTCAGTGCAGTTGTAAAGTATCCTTATGTTCTAATTGAAAAAAAAGCAGGGTGAGGTGGGGAATAAAGAGCAGAAAGCAGAGAGCAGCAGCCAGTTGTTCAGGGGAGCGGGGAGGCCACCTTGAGACAATTGTTTGTTTCATTTTTTCACCTGTAGCTGTTGTGTGGAGTGAATCTTTGTAGAGGAAGGGGCTGCTGCAGCCAGGTGTTCTGGTAATGCTGTGCCATTGCCACATTGGTTTGTATTCACAGTCTTGCTACCTACTGAAAACCAGAAACAAAAGGAAAAATGCATTCTGTATGGCAGTGCTAGCGTGTGTATTTCTTGGCAAACAACTACAATAAGCCTAGCTGGGATTTTAAAGTACAACTATTAATTATATGCCTTGTGCTAAACATTGATGAATTTCTTTGTGGTAGAAAATATGTGCACATTTCTTCTAGGCATTAAAGCCTTTTCTCTTTGGTGGTGGTAATTAAAAAACAAGGACAATATGACTGGCAGAATGCAGTGGTTTTTTTCCTTTTTTAAGAAGACATAATTTATAAATTAAAAGCATTTGTCTCAGCCAAGAACAAGCTGGTCTTCTGAACTATGGCATGAATGTCATCAATGAAAATGAAAGATAAAAGATGAAAAGCATCTTCCTTTCCAGTTAGAATGAGCATTTTGCTACTATATTCAAATTGCAGAGAGAGGAGTTGCTAACTCTTCCTCACTCACTGGGACAAGTGGCCAGGGAAATCTGACTCCTTGAGAGCAGCCTCCCCAGGAGCATACCCAGACCATTGACCCTGCCAAGAGGAACAGAGGGAGCATCCCAGGAGTGCCTGTGTTCATCTGGGCAGGTCTTGTCTGTGTAAACATTACCAGACAGACAGGAGGGGGGTGAAGGACCTGCTAGCAAGTACAAACAAGTCAACAAATTCTTAGAAATACACTTTGACTTTACAAATTAGTAACCATCCAAAGGAGCAAACAAGGGATGCTTTCCACCCTTGCTGTGGACATGGCCAGTATGTGCACCCCACACAATAAACACCTATCCAAAAGGGAGGTGCCTTTTCAGCCTAGGTTTAAGGATCTCTGCATTTCTTTTGCCACTAAAAGGAAGATTTTAGCCCTCCTGTCTTCACCTCTCTTCCTTATCCTAATATTGGTGAGAGGCTTATCTGAGTGCAATTTAAACCATGAAGTAAAAGGAAAGATTTCAAACAGTTCAGGTCCCACTGAAGAGCCTTTTCAAGGGAGCAACTGAGAAAATACAGGGAGTGGAAGGAGTGCAGATCCACATTTTTCAGTGGTAATCTGATTTTAGATCGATTTAAATAAATCATGAATTAATCCATTCTTAAACAGAGCCCAGTGTCTGTGAGTTGGATTCAGTTAATTACTTTCCATGTTAGCAAGGTGCATACTCTAAACTGATCAAGTTTAATGGTACTAGAAGGGATGAGCTGGTTGGGGGTTTTTAAAATGAATATAATTTTTTAAAAAATTTTTGTTAGTTTGTGAATTGACTTGTCAGTGTTGCACTCCCAGTTGCTCCAAAACTAATTTTAGTGTTAGAAGCTCGAAACACTGACTCTGAGTCTACAGCTTTGCCTTTTATTCTCAGTCCCTACAAAAGTAGGTTGCAGTTGAGTTGATGGCTTAGGTGTTTCTGCTCTGCTGTGGCCATGGAGTCACAACAGAGTAGAAACACCTAAGGATAGAGGATGGAGATGTACAGTTAATTCTCTCCTATAGTGATTTCATTTGTTTTGATGACACTATGTTGTTCTGCCTTCTGCTTATCAGTAATTTAACAATCTCTTTATCTGGAAGCTAATTAAGAGTTGGGCTGGCTGGGTTCTTTTCAATTAAAAGCAGAGCAAGCATGATAGCTTGTTTTCAAAACTAAATCCCTAAACTTTAAAAATCTCAGGGAAAAACTGGGTTTTCTAAGACCTCTCCCCACTCTCATTTTTGTTCTCTTTCCCTGTTCTCTGTCCCTTGTTTCAAGATTTAATTTATTTTTGCCAGGAACAGCACTGGGGTGGGGGGGGAAGTACAGAGAGCTGGGAAATAAAACATCTTTTTCAACTCTCCCCACACAAGTACCTGTCTTTCTCTCAGTGCAGGTTAGACCCAGCTGCAAATGCATTTCTGTGGCCCCAGTATGCCTGCACCGTGTGAGCACCTCTGCCCTCTTCTTGATATTTTTAGCCTTGCTTTTCTTTGGTGTATCTCTGCTCTTCCTCTGCATTAGAGGACAGCGTACCTTCCTCTGTGGTTCGCCCGTTTCCACTGCCCTTTCCTGACCCCTGGCATTTTTTCCTAGAGGCAGTAGGATGAATTTGACTGGTATTCAAGCTCCAGGCATGACAGTGCCATAAGTCTCTGATGACACTGGGTATCACAGGAACTGCTGAGGACGCTACTGGCCTTTTGAGAGCTCTGATTATGCAGTAGGTGTCCTGCTTTGTGTCCCCACGCTGGTGCTAAGGGGGAGCTGAGCCAGAGAGGAGTTAATCTCAGCTCTTGGGCCATCAGAACAGCTAGAGCCTGGATGGCAGCATGTATTGCCTGGGGCCATCCTCCCACTTGGCATCTCCAGCCTGCTGAGGCCTCTGCTAACCCCCTTTGGGTGGAGGGCTCGTTGCCCCAATAGAGAGGGAAGGAAGCAGCACCTGCCTTTGTCTGCCCTGCTGTTGGGAGCCGTTTGCTGATGGCAGGAACAGCAGCAGGGCTGTGTCCCACTTATCCTGGGACAGCAAACGGCTGGGAGCTGAGTGCTGGGGAGCTCGGGGGGGGGTGACACACACAAACCAGCAGCAGTGATTGTGACATGGCTTCTCCCAGAGGGACTGCAGATGGCAGAATGTGCCTGACTCCCCTGGAGGAGGAGGAAGATAGGGTGGTGGGGAGCAACCTTAACCTCGCTGCTTTTTACCTTCCTGAAGTATTGCTGACTTCTGAAACCTCCAGAGATGTCTTGATTAAACACAGAAATAGTGTCAGAGGTCCTACAGCTTCCAGAAGAAAAATGAGATTATGAGAAAAGTCGTGGTTTTGTTAGAAAAATACTTCCCCAAAATGATGACTTCTGTATAATTATTTAGATGGTTGGAGTGTGCATAGATTTGGAATAGAGAGAGCACAAAGCCATCAGACCTGCCAGGAATTTCCCACAGAGCTGCAGCTCTGCCTTTTTCTAGGACAAGAGGCTACAAATGCTTCTGGAATCACTGTTCTGTTTGGATATTTCATTTGTTTGTTTTTAAATCTGACAGTGAATTCAAAATATGTACTTAAAGCAGGAAGTATTCTCTCCAGGACTAAGAACACAGTTGCAAAGAAAATAAATAAGAAATATAATATGTAAGTTTTCATTCACTGTTCCTACAGAGAGGTCCTAGCGTCTTTTGGGTGGCTTTTTTTTCCAGAAAATAAAGGTTGAATTTTACTGTGAAGAAAAAGAACATAGCCTTTCCACAGCAGCTGGATTATTTAGACTGCTTCTTCTAATTTCTGCTATTGCATGACCTGAGTGGGTTTTTTTAGGGTGCTTTAATGCAAAATTTGTGCTAGAAAAAGTGACCTTGTTATGAGAATACCTAGTAGACATTCAATATGCCAGCAGGACTAGCCTAGTAAAGTTAATGGCTTGAAAATTCAATTTGAAATGGTGCTTTGATTTAGAAGAATTTACCTTTGCAGTAAATTGACATTTGAATAATGTGGTTAATTCTACCAGCAGAAGTATTAGAAAACAGTGATGTTTATATATCATTTTCTTGTGACTTCTAAGGTAGTTGGCACAATGCAAAAAAAAAAAAAAAAAGAAAACAGAAGATAAAAGGAGAAATTGGACATTTGAAACTCAGCTGCAGGATTTCAGACTTCTCTTTCTTTCTTTTTTTTTTTTTAATGATGTTTAACTCGGTAACTTTCATTGCAGAGCTTTTATATTTGTCTGATAAGCAACAATTGACTTCACTTTAACTGTTATTGACCAATACTGAACTGTGGTTTGACTCTTCCAGGGATATGTGAGGAAATGTATAAGGATAATCAAGCAAGGATTCAGCTGGATTTGACCCATTTAAAGAACGCACAGACAATGGAAAACTGGGAAAATGCAATACAGTATCTGAACGCATTTAGAGTTTTGAGATGCTGGTATGAGACTTCTCTGCTGTCGAGCAATGTTCTTAGCACCAGTTTGTTACCTACAGATGAGGTCATTTTCCGTCTGTTTTTCCCTACTTAATGACTTATTTGAGAAAAAGTAAGAATCTGTATTTGAAAGACACAGCAGGCTCCACCTGCCACACTGGCACAACCTGCTGGAACAGCAGCCTTTCAGACTAAGTAATGCTTTTACAGCCACTGCTCAGCAAACTGCTTCTCCGAGCCAGCCCGCCACTGCGCGGGGCAGCAGACAAGGGGTTATGTGAACTTGCCTGTGTTGAGCACAAACATGTCATAGCCAGTTTTAATCCTTAAGCCTGCTTTTGTTTTGAAGGTTCTTGTTTGCTGCAGGTATCTAAATTTAGCCATATTTTTGTCAGCTAGAACTTATGTTACAGAAAAGAATGCTAGCAAATCTCAGCAATGTCACACTTCATTAGTCATGCAAGCACTTAAAAGCAAGGTTAGAAACACAAAATTCTGGAGATTTGTGGAGGCAGTTGTTTAAAAATGCCACACTGAGCTTTTTAGGATTTACCTTCTGAAAATGGACCAAGTTAGAACATTAAATTTCATGAACAATGCAGCTTTCTTAAGTTTGGAAAAGGAGTATTTAAATCCTGAAGAAAAGCTTCACTGGATGTGTATGCTTCTCTTTCTTTTCAACATTCACAAGTCCCTTGCATTCTCCTCCAGGTTCAAAGGCAGAAAATAGTATTTGCTGACAACCTGCTTTTCTCTCTGGTAGTGGCTGCGGGCTGCTTGGGTCCTGCAGATAAGCTCGGGGTTCTCCCAGCATCCCATTCTGAACATCCTTTCCCCTTTCTGCTGCTGCTGCAGAGGGGGCTGGCTCTGCTGCTGCCCTGCCCGGGCAGGCAGGGGGAGGGCACAGGTCACACCACGCTGAGAGGCAGCAGGTCCCAAACAGGACACCTCTCTAACAAAGCCAGGGCCGTTATTTCTGTTGGTGAGATCTGCTGTTCAAGCAGATGTATATAAAATCAGTATTGATGTGCACTTCCTGCAGTGTGCTCTTGAAAAGAGAGAAACTCCTCTCACAATCATGCCTTTTTTTTTTTTTTTTAAATTTTAATATAGCCATGTGGAATTAACAGGAGGTATTAAAACCAGAGTCTTTATTCCCTGGACTTTTCCCAATTTATTACCTTTTTTCCTACTTTTGACATTTTTACCAATTTGAAAATTCGGTAATAGAATACCTTAAAAAAATTACTTCTTAGTAAAAAC
The DNA here is from genome assembly GCA_013397155.1 of Irena cyanogastra. Classification (NCBI taxonomy): domain Eukaryota; kingdom Metazoa; phylum Chordata; class Aves; order Passeriformes; family Irenidae; genus Irena; species Irena cyanogastra. The sequence continues at coordinate 2,210,195 of VWZV01004326.1, read as the reverse complement.
ATGCACAGAAAGTTCCAGTTACATGCCAAAAAAGCTGAGCTGTTTTAACATAATATGGAAATCTCATCCTTCTTGTGATAGTGCCACTCTGCAAGAATACTCCTGAGCATCCTGCGGTTTGGTCCTGTTTCCAGGCAACCTTTGTGTCCTGTGATGCTCAACTTGGGAAAAGAGCCATCACAAGCCCCAAAGGGTCAGCATGTTGGCATGAGGTTTGTGCCACGGATGCTCAGAACATTCCAGCCCTCCTCCTTTCACATCACAGCTGCTGTCCTGGGGAGCAGCGTTCTGCAAAGGGAGTGCTGAGCACTGACCTCAGCAGCTCCTCGGAGCCTGCCGGGCAGAGGGAGCTCCGGGAGCTGGGCCCGAGCAGGAGGGGGAAAGCACTCGCCGGCAGTGCTGCGGAGGGGACGGCCAGACAACAGCGAGCCTGGCTGCTGGGAGGGCAGAGCCTGAGGTGCCAGGGCAGCCCCACAAAGCTGAATGGGCACGGAGCGAACCTGCGGCCAAGGGAACAATCACGTCTGCGAAGGTTTTGTAAGGAACTTGTTAGCTGTTATCTTCTTGAAGCTGCATTTAACAAAGGTCTGAGTGGAAAACTTCTGGGTAAATCCTCACTGATCCACACTACAATTGTTACAGAAGAAATTCAGAGGAAATTAAGTACATGGGCAAGGGTCCTGACTTAGTTTCTCAGTTGTGAGTTACACCCAAGCAATTTGTCCTCACAGCATGTGGCCATCGAGTGGTTTTACATCTACTGGGAAATTCAACAGTTCTCAGAGAAAAATTCAAGGTATTGTTACTGGTGCTGTCTTCATTAGACTGGCAGTTGCAAAGTTATATGGAAATAGATTCACAGAGTATTCTAAACCAGCACATATTAGAAACATTTTAGGCCTGAAGACTTGATGTCTCCTGTAAGGAAGAATATTTGGTTTGGCATCCCATTGAAGGGGTTTGGAGATTGTTTTTTCCTTAAAACTTTAATATCATCTCTATTTCTGTAGACTTAAAAATGTGGATTCTTTCATAAAAGAGCTTTTTTTATAACACCTAGACAAGTTTATACAAATTGTCCTGTCTCCAAATAGTATTATACATTACTAATATGACTGAGCACTTCTCTGCTTTTCTCTGGGCAGCGAAGATACTTTGTAGCTCTAATTTGTACAAATAGCTATCTGTGTCAGTGCAGTGCTTTGTCCACAGAATCACACTTCCAGTTGGAATAATCCATTTTGGATTATTGGTGAATAATAGGTAGGAAATTATCCACCTTTTTCACTAGAATTGTGTATTCTCAGTGGTGTTTATTTATATGTTTGTTTATTTATTTGATTTCACAAAATATCTAATTCCGAACTCATAAAATGTCTACCAATAGAGAGGACACTCAGGATTTAAAAAGATAAAAGGTTTCAGAAGCAGGGGTCTCTAGAGTTTTGTCTACAGACTGTACACAGAATATAAAATAAACCCTATAAAGGGTGTAAGTACAGAATGATCACCTGGAAATAAAGGGCATTTTGAAAGTAGTGTTGTTAAATTTGATCAATGCCAAAGTCAGAAGTATCAAAAAATAAAATCAAAATTCCACTATTTCAAATGCTTTTTCCCCCTTTTCTCAGCTTTCCCCCTTTTCTGCAGCTGCTAATTTTACAAGCTATTCTGCTTCCAGGAACAGCAAATGTGAACCACAAACATCAATGAATTGCACTTAACATGGTTCCCAGAACAGATTTCTGAAGGCACCACAATGTGAAGTTGTGGGTAATTGAGGCCTCGGGGCATTCTTGTCCCTTGATCTTTACCTGGTTATAGAACCTCATCTTCTGATGCCAAATCCCATTAGGATACCCCAAAATGACAGATGGCTCTGCCTAACTGCCAGTTGGCACAGATGTGATCCTTGGTTTTGGATAAACAATAGGATTCTTTTTCACATGTAGTAACCTAAATTTGCCTGGCCAGAGCACGGCTGCTCTGTGACAACAATGCAGGTTGCTCTGTATAAATTCAGAGCAATGAGTATGAGTGGATGTAGAAACACGTCTGGAAAATTTCTGTGAAGCAGAATTACAGATCTGGGCCCTGGAAAGCTGTACTAGAATTAGACAAGGTGTGAATTTTAAACCACTAACTTCTCTAATGTAACTCCTCCTGCAGAGCATCCTGACCACTGTGTTCTGCTGTAGTTAAGCTGGAGAGTGTCAGTGTGAGAGAGAATGGCATAACAGCAGTGGCACCAGCATAACACATTGCTCTACAGACTGGCCCATGGGCTAATCCAAAAATGTGTGTATCTTATTCAGATAGCTATTGGCAAATGTCTTATTAAACATTTTAAGTGTAAATGCATCCTCACAAAATGACTCAAGTAGACCATTTAACCTTCCTATTATACAGTTGGTAAACAATGAATATTAATTCAAAACAATAATTTCCATATCCAAGGATATGGTACCTTGCTGTTAAATGTATTCTGCATGACTTTTATTATTGCTATTAGTGACTTCTCTAGTTGAGAAGTAGCAAAACTGTAAAGTCTAGAGGAGGCACAGCACAGAGGAAAGGGCATCTTTGGAAGGTAAAAGAGTTCCTACATGTATGGGTACAGGAGTGGTTCATGGTGTTTTTATTCCTGCTATTCATGTAGGATTTGATGGTTACTCTGGATCAGTGTTTATATCAAAGGCTGTCTGCTCATTGGAAGCACAATTTACCACATCTGTGTACCCACATCCACATGCATTCCCAAAATCTCCAGTGAACCTGGCCTTCTCAGATTCTCAGTTCTGAGGCTGAGACAGGTCTGTTCAACTTCCAGAAATGTGAAGCCACCTTAACCCCTCACTCCAGCTTCTCTGTTTGTCTCCACCTGAACAATGAGAAACTGAAGAACTCAGACTTTGCTGCTTGCTTTGAAAATTTAGACACTGTGGTGCAAATTCCCAGGAGCATTTCTCAGTCTGCAGTCACTGCATCTCTAGTGTTTCTGGAAATCTACTTGAATATTATTTAAACAATAACCATAAATCCTTTCAGTCTGCTTCCCCTGGGCTGCAAACAGCAGAAAGGCTCCTCACAAACTGCCATGTGACATCCTGCTTGTTCTGCTTGGGGACATTTGCTCTGAGCAGCAGAACTTGTTCCAGATCGGTGTGGAAAGCTAAGCTGTAAGGGCAGTGACAAAAAGGCCATAGACCTAGTCAGCATGTTGTGGAAGCTGAGGAAGAATTTCAGTCTGGGAGAATTCTGTGAAGTGTCTAGCAACTCCTGGAGCCATTACTCAATATGCAATTTTAAGATTTCTACCAATGCAGTGCACAATGATTAATTCATGAAAGGTTTCTAATCCCACCTTAGAGTAATTTGCAACATTTCTGTTGGCATTCAGGTGATACAGATGAACTTTTCATTTACTAAGAAAATCAAGTGTGGATTTCCCTCAGATTTGAAAGGGAAGAAAGTAGGACAGCATTAGTAGCTGATGGACAGACAAAATTGTATTGATCAGATCTGCTGAGGAATTGTTCAGACTCCTGCTCCCATGGGAGGAAGAGAGAAAATTTGAACATAACAAATCTTGGTCTCTGAAAAAAAAAATCATATTATAAAAAACCCAGAAAGTCTGTTTCAAAAACCATTAAAAATTGAGTGCATTGCTGGTAGTGTTTCCATCAGTGATGTAGTGAATTCTGGATATCCCTTTTCTGTCTTTCCTAGACATTACAAATATGCAGATTTCATGCACAAGATGAATGAAATATCCTCTGGAGAGGGTAAGTGAGTACATCTAAGTGTTGGACTTGAGGTTATCCAGTGCCTGGGCCAGGAGACATCCCCACATCCCAGCTCCAGCAGAGGATGCTCCTTGCATTAGAGTCTTGGCATCCTCATTGTTTGTCTCTGACCATAAATTCTATTGTGTTTTCTTCTTCAAATGCTTCCTGGGTCATCTTGACAAGTTGTTCTGTTTGTTAGAGCAGCTAAAAATATTTGTAGCTGAGAATGGAAACTGTGCCTCTTCTCAGCATGACGTGAGTCACTGCTTTGTGGAGCACTTGGGTGCCAGGCTCAGCGTGCAGAGCTGTGCACATGTCGAGCGCTCGCCCCGTGGGGCCACGGCCATGAGGCTGTGTCCCCCCAGCAGAGTTGGTCATCCAGAGCTCCTACATGGATGGACAGAGGAATTAAGAAGATGAATCCTTAATGAATACCCATTGCAGTTAACACTGGGTTCTGAGACAAGGAATTCCTTAATGCTTTTGTGTCTGTTTCTACTGGGCTCAGCTGTCTTGGCTCGCTATAGGCTTGGCCTCAATGAAGATAACAGAGGGAAAGTGCTCACAGTTTGACCATGGACCAGCTGCTATCTAGGGGCTGAGAAAGATGGGGCTGAGTGGAGAAGCCTTTGGAAAACACAGGTTCTGCAGGGCAAGTGTGTCCCAGCAGTCCCTGAAGAGCACCCACTGTAGCAGTCAGGCAACCAGAGATGCCCTGTGGGAAGGGGACGTTAACTCCAGCACAAACCCCGGCTTTTACTGCAGTAGAAACAACACACAGAATGCCCTTCCTCCTTTTCAGTTTATATCTCTATCATGAGAAATACCCAATTATTGGACTGGTTGTTGTTCACATATTTCCTAATTTTTTAGCAACTTCTTGCTTTGACATATTCAGCTAAATGAACAGGGAGAAACTTGCATTTGTTTACTTGCTCTTGTAGAGATAAAACACCTCTGTGCCTCAGCCTTTGAAATACTGTGAGTGATGGGTTTTGAAAGTGAATTTAGAAAATATTCTGAATTAAATATTTATGTTTAAGCTTTTACAAGGCAATCTGAATAAGCCTTTGGGTTTTTTTTCCACAGCAGACTTAATTGTGCCTAGCCATATACACAAGTTTGATTCCCTAGCTACAAAAGCCTTCTGTTGTTTTTTTGTGGAAAGTTTAAGCCCTCTGTAATCTCTGTGCTAAGGTGTTGAGCTAGGATAAAATTAAGAGGGTTTTGCCCATGAATTACACTCCTAAAGTGTTACAGTGTTGATGAGTCCAGAGAGTGCAAGTCTACCTGGCTGTAACACCTGTTGGTTCAGAATAGGTTAAATGCACAATATTCTCACTAAGAATCTTGTGCAGGTTGTGGTATTGACTGTTCAGGCTCCTTGGTGCTGGGAGAGTGAGTGGAGAGGAGGTAACAGAGGTCAGGAGACTGACAGAGGGCTGTGCTCTGCAGAGGGAGTGCAGCGGGCCAGAGAGGAACTGCACGTCCCTGCTGACAACAGCAAGAGAGAAATCTGTGCCGTTTTGCACTTCCCTGCCTGTCCTCAGAGAACACAAGCATGTGCTGGTTTTCAGGAGCAAGGAGAAGAAGTCGGGGAGCAGAGGCTAAAACTGTGCATTCTGCTGGGAGCAAGCAAGACTCCACTAGATGTCCTTCATGTTCACATAAATGACACGGACAGATTTCACTGAAAGGGCTGAAAGGTGTTTGCAGGAGGTGAGGGAAGACAGCAATGCATGGATCTATGAGCATCTCGGAGTTCCTTTCTGCATAAAGTGAATTCATCTACGGTAGTGAGTGGCTTGCTCAAAAATGTGACCTATGTCCCTGGAAAATTGTTTTACTTGGTTAAAACTACTCTTTAGATTGCTGAAACCAAAAACGAACCTTTTTGAGAGGCTGGTTATGTATTACAATCATGTTTACATGTTCTAAATGGCAGCTGGGTTTTTCCACATACTTCAGTTTATAATATATTATTGCTTATGTTGGCTAAGGTCACTAGGAAATTAGCGTGGGTGCCAGGAGTTTCCCTGACACAATCTGATGGAAAGCTAATGTTCACTAAGGTTGTGGTTAAAGAAGTTCAGGTTCACAGTTCAGATGAGGAAGACGGCATCAATGTCACTGAAGTAGATGACCTTTAGAATTATTAATACTCATTATTAGTAGTTATTAACAACCTCTTCTTTGGGACATATGAGATTGTTCAGTCAGCTTGAGATTTCTAGCTGTGTTCAAAGGCTGGGGAAAGTGTTTGTGACTGAATGCAAAGTTGCAGGTGATGAGGAGTCAGATGGAATTGGTGACATTTATGTTTTGAAAAGCAAAATATTAGGCTTTTCTTATGGGTTCTCTAGACAGGCTGTGGAGAAGTTGGTGGTAAATATGGCATCCACTGATGCCCTGGATAGTGCTAGTGAGGGGGCTGTTGATGATGATTGGTTTATGGGTGTCAGGCCTATGCATTAATGCTTGGAGCATTAGTCATGGGAGTGGCAGCTGGAACCAGCAGTGCTCAGTGGACAACAGAAATCTCTAGGAAGACAGAATACACTGCTCCTGATCTGCTCTTCTGTGCTGGACTGGTGCTTATACCTTCTTCTTTCTAGTTGCATTCTAGGCCTAACAGGGGAATTGAGCTTGGAAAGGGAAGAGAAGGGCAGGAATGGGAAGGATGGAGAAGTCAGAGGAGAGAAAGTAAGAATTGCTGAGGAGTTGATTCTTGGGCAATGCCTGCTCAGTGTACTAGTAATTCTGTCAGATGTTTAGTTTCAGAAGTTTACCAGGCCTTTTAGTGCCATTTATAACTACTATGTGATCTTAGCAGAAATATAGGCAGTTTCTCACTTGGCTATTATTTGGTTTTTTTGAATGGGGAGAGATGAAGAATTTTAGCAGCCTACACATCTTAGCAATGTGGACAGACCAAGGCACGTGAAGTGATCCACTGTGGAAGTGCAAGGGCAAAATTAGTATCAGTTATACCATGGCAAAGGTGTGTGATGAATTATATGTTCTAAGAAAGCACTTTGTATCCACTGGATTTCAAGTACTTTTGTACTTTATGCCTGTTGGTATTCAAAAATGATTGATTAATCTGACATCATGTGAAAAAACTGTGTCTGTGCTGTTCCTCTGTTATGTTACAGGAACAATATATCAACTTATTGGAATATATGGCAAGTGGCAAAGCTGCTGTGTCCATATTCAACAGAAAAAAGTTGAAAAATAGACATGAGCTTCTGGTTGGTATAAAATAGGCTTGGAGAAGAGAAGGACCTCAGAGTAAAGACAAGTTGAAGAAGATTGAAGGATGAGTATGGTAAAACAAGAATTCAAACAGATGTGGCAATTTGTTTTACAACATAACCATAAAATGCCACTTAAAATGCCTCATTTGTATTCTGTGTCAATGTAATAGATGTAAATCTTTCAGGGAGTTACTAAATATACATTTCTGTTGGCAGTATAAGAAGCATATGATCAATGGGAGAAACTAGGAGGGATTTTGTGTTGTCAGGACAGCATGACTGAACTTTGTGGGACTGGATCACTCAGATGAGCCCTCCATTTTAGCCCATTCATTCTGCCTCCCTTTTTGACATTTTATCACTTACAGCATTTAAACATCTCTTTTCATCTTGTAAGTCATAGTAACTGGTTAGTGACACGTCTGCTTTTGACACTCACTCGCTCACTACAGAGAGGTCCCAACTATCTCACACAGAGATGCTGAGGCTCTCAGTAGGGCCTTCTGCTCACTGACCTGCATCAGGAAGTGTCTCCCTCCCTATGAACGTGGGTATTGCTGCAAATGAAACCACTATTTGTCAGGATTAAGGGAAGCAAAGGGTAAGATAAATTTCAGCTTTAAAAGGATTTGTCTGAAAAGACACAAGAGATACCAACAGTTACTAAGATTTCAGATTTTCTGAGGAGTAACCCTGTAAAAACAATTTGTGACACCATCAGCGAGTCTCACAGTGGCTTGCCAAATCCACTTGTGGTTCTGCTTGAAATTAAACTTCCAAATAAATTCCAGACATTTCATGGAAAAGTGCTGTAGTGAGAATTGCAATATTTCCAAAGAATTATTCTCAACCTCCAGTTCTGTAGGGGAGCTTCCTCAATCTACTTGTAATAGGTTTCTCATTTAGGGATTAATCACTTCTCTCTCCTAGGAAGATTATATTCTCTCACTTTTTGGCCCTTTTTCCCTGGAGCATTATGTGAGAAGTGGCCCAGTCTCACAGGGACATATTCTACCTGTGTTACCTGTACATTAGGAACAAGAGCCCTACCATACCTGCTACTGGGGCCTGCCCTCTGCAGTCAAGGCAGGAAACTGCTCCACGACTTGGTTCCAAATAAAAATCCTAACTTCTGAGATGTAAGATTCCCAAATCCTGCTTTTTCTAGGAAGTGAAAAGTTATCATTCTAGGAATAGTTTAGTGCTTCTAAAAAGAAGTTAGCATCTGGAGAAGTATGGGCACAGACTACCTTTTCTAGGTTCTCCTTGAATTTTTATCATTACAGGATACAGGAGTATCTAGCCATACTCCCTTATCCAGAATTAAGCATGGTCTTCCTTGTATGTGGACATACATTTCTCTGTGTTGTGCTAATCTGCAACATTCTTAATTAATAGAACAGTCTTTACAACAGATTTAATACTTTCTTTGCTGTTGTAGAGAAAGGTTAATTCTCTCCTTTGAAGTTGTCTGGCCAGTGGGGAGGAAAAGGCTCCCTTCATTTGCCATCCGTATGAAATTTAGTTCAGTGCTCATCTGCTTAGAAGACCAGGGTAAAGAGAGTCTGTTCATCCTTTAGGACCTGTTTGCTCATACTACATTCCAACCATTGACTTTTGAAGACTCACTTAAAATTGTCATTCTGAGATCAAAACTTAGACCTGTTGTGAGAAAGTTTGTGTTTCTTTTTCCTATCCTGTCTCTGCTTCCTGCTTTACCATGAGGTATTGTGAAAGCCAAACATTCATCTCCCAGAGTACTCAGTTTAAAGTGCTGCTGTCAGGTGCTCCCTCTCTGAGCAGTGCCATGTGTATTTGTTTTCTTTCTGTTTCTGGAGGATTGTGTATTTCTTGGATCTGCTTTCTGTATCTGGAGGAGTGTGTATGTGTAAACTGCTTTGCTTTGCAGTGGTTGCCCACAAGTACTGCTCAGGCACATGTTCTCCAGCTGCTCTGCCTGGCTGGCAGTGAAATACAGCAATGGAATAATGAACTGGTCATTTGCCTAGAAATCCAGGGGTGCAGGTATCTACTTCAGCAGAGTTTAAAACCATATGTGCTACATCTGTCTGCAATCTCCTCTGATCTGCCTCTTGTTTTCTTGCTCTCTAATCATTCCTTCCACTGATTCAATACTCTCAGAAATAGAACTCCCTTGCTTTCACATCTTCTCCTTTCTACACTGACTATTTTCCAAGAGACTGGTGTTTCCACCATTGCTCACAGGACATTTGGTCCTTCGGGCAGTTTGTGTAATGTCTCCCAGTGAATTTTTCACCTTGTTGAACTACACTATCAAGATTTTTCTGATGCCAACTGATTCTCTAAATACTTAAGCTAGGTTATCTGCCAAGAGTGGGGTTAGCTGAAGAAGAGTACTGCAAAACCTAGAAAATAAGTCAAAATAGAATTATCTTCTGAAAAACAGCACAAAATAAAACCTCATAGAGCTCCTTGTTTATTGCCTCTAATGACTTAGGAGTTTATTGATGTTAAAGTTCAAATAGTCATTCTCCAGATATTTGTCGTGGTTGAGTTTCAATTTTTTTGCCTCTAAATAACACAGCTAAAGCAGTTAATTCTTCAGTGATAATGGAAAGTGGAGTTGTTGTGACTGCAGGCTTAGGATTTGTTTTCACTGAAGTGTCCATAGGTGGCTGTATCTACAATACTTGAGAATTGCTCTGAAGAATTATGAAGTTGTATCTTTTAAGAACAACTTTCTTAGAATTTCAATCTGAGTGTAACATATCCTGTTTTACTTGTATGCCTTTTCCAGTCACCTTGCTAAAAATCTCCAGACGGAGTGCCACTGTCTGAAGCGGGTATAAGTCTGCTTTGCAATTTCAATAACAAAGAGGAAGAGAGAAAGAACACAGAAACAACAGATGAATATTTGTGGCAACACAGCTAGACTCAGGAGCTACAAACACCCTTCCTGGGGTTTTCTGGATGGTGTCAGGCAGGCTGATGTTCTCTGTGTGAACCTGCTCACGCAGCTCAGAAAATCTTTGGCAGATAGCCATTATTTTTGCTGCACATATATGCAACTTCAAGCACCATGGGCTGCTTGATATGCAAAAATTATGCATAGACCTTGGATTCTACATGTTAAGTAGGAACTAGGGGTTTATCCAGCATTGCAGACACTGATCAAATTGTACAAGTTTTATGAACTGTACTTTCAACTACAAACAACCTGTGTTTCCTCTGGTTTCCAATTTTGCCTCCTGTCTGAACCTCCCTCATCAATATTTAGGTCACTATTAGGTAAAAGACTTGACTACAAAAATTTCAGGAATGAATCTGTGAAACTTCCAAACTTTACATACCACCCCACACACCTCCCAGGCCCTCTCTGTATTTCCATCTCTCATCCAGCATGCAATGCACAGTGTGAATGACTTCATCCTGGCCAGTTTGAGATGCCTTAGGATGATAATGAAGCACATATAATGGCACTTGACCTCTCCTTCCTTGCCTGCCCTGCTCCCCAGGTCCTTGGTCCTGATATGACAAGAGAACATCTGTGGGCAGGGGTGTCAGAATTCACTCAGAATTTAGTGGACAAGATTGCAGCCCAGCACCATCAGTCAGGTGCAGCATATCTGTGCCCTGACAAGAAGTGTGTCAGATTCAGGGAGGTCAGCAGAAATAATAAATAATGCTGGCCTTATATGGTACCTCTGTGGCCTCAGTGATGTTAAAGGATTTGAGGCCAACAGAGCCAAGTGCTGTGCTAGAAGCCTTTCCAGACTTTAGCAGAAGAGGAATGCAGGAGTACAGGGCACTTCCACTGCCAATGGGTGAGGAAACTCTCTAGCTTTCAGCTAAAGCTGCTTCAGTTCTTTATGAGATCAGCTTCTCTTAGCAGCCCACATTGTTACCCACTAATATATGTGAGTTGGTATTTGTATGTAATATGTTTGAGTTGGTGTTTCTGGGTTATGTTTGAGTTGGTATTTGTGTGTTATATTTGAGTTGGTATTTATGTGTTAGTGCAGGGCCCGTTGGGGGCTGGAAAGACAAGAGAGAGCCCAATAACAAAGAAAAATCAAGCAGATTGGAGGAAATAAGTAAAAAGTAAACAGTATATTTTACTTTTATATTGTATGTAAATCTCTGGGAAATAAATGCAGTAGCCTGCTCTGTCCTTGTGTCTTACAGTGATGAGAATTAGCCCAAAGCAAACTCAGCAGAGAAATCACATGTTGTTAGTATTTTCATATTTTTACTATTCCTGGAAAGACTGAAGGCTTGGGCAACATGAAGGAAGGAACAATGATGCATTCTGCTTTTCCCCTGGCTAAATATTCCTCAGCAAACTTAAATATATTGACCAGGTTATTATAGAGCAGAGATTACTCCAAACAGATGCCTTATTTTAACAATCCAACATTTATTCTATTTCTGATTCAAGTGACATTTAAATATGCTTAATCCTGAATTTTTATGCATTATTTTGCATACCACAAAAAGATGCAAGCAAATGTACTGTAAACTGCAGATTTTATGTCTTTAACTTTTGAGCCATGTAGTAATTTGTTTTGCTTTCACCACAAAGCATCATTGGTTTGGTATCACTTTTTCACTAGTTGGTTTTAAAGCATATTCTTCATCTCAAGCTGCATTTGCTATAAAAACAAAATTGCTCCTGAGAAGGAGTATTAAACTGTGTTTCTTGGCGTTATGTGCTTTTCATCGTCAAGAAACACACTGTTAATCTCAGGGAAATGTTAATCTTCGGATGTACACAAACAGCAAATCTTTTTTCTAATTTCATACTTAAAGATAATAGGCTGATTCACATTGGAAGCGGTGAAGCCTGAAAGTGAAATAGGTTTAAATTTACAGTTAAGTAGGCTATTTTATGTTTTGTCTTGTTTTAAAGAAAGATTCATGGCTATTTACAAGTAATTGTGCTCACAGAGTAAGTAATTTACGTAGTTATATATCTTTTTCCCTGATTAGTATTTTAGTTTCTTTTCCAAATCTTAAACCAAAAACAAGGTTTAAAAAAATCAGAATGAGAAAGCTAAATGTAGAAACTGTATCAAAATGAAGTGAACTGTCAGGAATCTATGAATATAAATAGTTTTTTGCAAAAATATGTTATCAAGGAGTTCTCTCAACTATATTTGGCATTTTTGGAGCAAGAGTGTTGGTGTTTTATTAAAGAACAGCTCCGTGAAAAGGGAGAGTTTGTGGACCCTCAGTCTGGAATGTTCTTGAAATGAATATAGGAAATCTCAAAGGTGTACTAATGCTACTGTGGCAATATCCAAAAAAACATTATTTTTTTAAATGTTTGTGGAGCACACATCAACCAAAAAGCTGTAAATAATCCACAGGAATGCTGAACTGTCACAGAATTATTTATGATGAAAGTGAAGGTTATAAAATATTAATCTTTTTTTTATTCATGTAAGAGGGTAAAATTAAACAATGGGAGCAGCACACCTACTTTCTGTGTTTCCTGCTTCCCCTCTTACTGCCTAATAATCCTGGGAAGAGGTGGACTGGGAGCATTTCAGTTACAGTTCTGAGCAGAATTTTATATCATTATGTCTCAGACTCTCTCAGATTTGTATTTAACCTGATAACTCGGCCTACAAAGCAGGTGCTTCCCCTCAGCCACATAGAGTATTAAAGACAGAATGCCAGGCTCATCTTTATGAAGAAGGAGCCGTGTTTGGGGGCAGCAGCTCGTGTCTGGGTGTGCAGTTCTGTGCTCTCCTCACTTTCCAGAACTTTGGGTCCAGTTAATAGGGATGCCATGATAAATGTGGAAGGTGGGGTCAGACTCCCAGGTGGTGCATAAGGCAGACCTCTTCAGGCACTGAAATCCAGTGCAGCTGTGGGGTATTTTTGGTCACAGACTGAATTCTTAGAAGTTTATTCAACAGCTAAGAGCAGCTGCTGTTGCCATTTCAAGCGTGATGCCTTGTGCTTTAGCTATAGTTCTGGTCAGCAAAGTGCTCCCTGCTCTAAGAGCTCAGCACAGCTCCCTGTGGGCCGAGAAGCACCACAGGACATCCACAGGGTTTAGGGGCAGCAGTTCTCTCAGGAAGATGGGCTTGCAGGCATACAAAATGGACACTAGTACTTTTTACCTGTGACCCTTGAGAAGGTGTCACTGAAGAGCATGTCTGTGTGCTGTAAATTACTTTCAGACTGGCCTACCTGTGGGCATCAGGGCAGAAAGCATGGGTGAAAAGAAACCCAAAGGTGGAGGTTTGGATAAAACCCATATCTGAATGCTAAACAGTTTCTCTCTTCAACTAACTCCAACATGGGGAAAAACACCCCACACAAACAAAAAGAAGGCTCACTTGGGTGGGTTCCTGCTTGTCTTTCACTCCTTTTCTGCACCATTTTGCCCAGAACCTTGAATATGTTAAAATTGGAAGAGAGGAAAGAGCATGGAGAAGGGGTAGAAAGGGGAAGAGCATTATCCAGTCCCTGTGATCTCATATACTTGCCAAAAAAAAGGAATACCACCCACTTTCAGGATGAGGATCAGGCTGTTGCAATCATTTATTTGACTGCCAGTGCTGTATTCAATTCTCTGGATGCCATTCCTGAAATCATCTCCCAGACCCCAGCTGTAAACATAGTTACTAAATGCATACCTCATAAAAGCACTTCTAAATGCAAATGGCCCCCTTTTCTTTTGTGTGCATAAAGCCATTTGGGCGTGCATGTGAGTGTGCATCATATTCAATTTGTCTGTGATTGATAGACTGTCTTCCAGACCAGAGGGATAAAAAGAAAAGTGGAAGTCAAAGCCTCTGATTTTTATTTCAGCAGTAGCCAGGCACATACATCTGTGTGCAGAATTTGGCACTCAGCAAATCAAACTTTTGCCAAACCAACAAGAGTAATTGGTATAACAAGGCTCTTGTGAAATGAAAACACACATGAACTACATATTTCACATCTCTATATGGGAAGTTATTTTTAGGGTTAATTTGGGTTATGCAGTTATATTGTGGGTGATTAATACAGGGTCTTTACCATGCAAATGGTGCTTGTAAGGAGCAGAAGCCAGCTGATTCCCTTGGGAAGTCTTGGTGGTCTGACCATAGTAGGTGCACCACAAACATGTGTGATGACATTTTCCTGCAGCAGACCCCTTGGAATATAATCCCAAGCACAAATCACTCCTGTGCTAGGTTGCAAACATGAAGAGAGAGGAGTTTCAGTGATACACAGATGCTGACTAGATACTGTGGATGGTTTCCTGACTGTTGTGTCCATATTGTGTGTTGTTCTGTCACCAAGGGATGCACTTAACAGACATTACATGGAGGAAGACATATTGATTGGAGCTGGCTATGTAGCATAGGGATGAAATTGCTTTTTCTAAAATACTTCTTGGAAACTAACATGGGTGTTTAAGTCCTAGCTGTGCATTCCTAGCAGTAGACCTTGCAATTACAAAATGACTATTTCTGGAGCAGCATTAACTAACTTGTTATTATTCTTTGAAACATCATGATTTTTATATGCTGCAGACTATTTTCATTTGCTTCCTGGTATTTGTGTCTGTAGGGTGTCCTGGGATTGTACTCCCATTCTTTTCTCTGTGGACAAAAATGGCTAGAATTTACACAGGAAAGAGAACTAAGTGCCCTATGAATCAAAGATTTCAAATACTGTGTGCCTTACAATAAAATCAGAATTGGATACCCTCTTTTTTGTGTTTGATTGAAATAGCACTGCAGCATGCAGGGTACTTATGAGAATTTTATGGGGAAGGCATAATAATACCAACTCTTCATTCCCTTTAAGACAAGGCTTGGTGAAAAGGGGGAACAGAATTTAACCTTCTCACAAATACTGAAATTTCTTTTTCTACTATAGGTCATTAGTGCATCAGGTTTATGACTTCCTGAAAGTATTGGTGAAAAAGAAAAATTGGGTGGTTTTCACACAAAGCTCTTAAGGAAGGAGGGAAACCCTCTGTTTTCCCTTCCTAAGATAAATAAGGACATTCAACACCCACACTACCAACAACTCCACAAGACATGGCAAAAATCTCTGAAATAGGGATTCAAGTAATGCATTTTTCTATGATTCATGTGAAAACTGACAGCTGTACAGATTAAGCTAGTCCTGCTTTAAAACATCATTTTCTGGCAAAGAGAGAGGATACCTTAGATGAAAATCAAATTGTTTCCTAAAGATTGTTTCAACAAAACTTACCAAAAATCTCTCAAAGTTGAGTTCAGATCAAAAGTACTGCTGGCTACGTACTCTGCTCATCCATGGCACTGGTTTGGCTTGGAACCTCTTTCTAAAACTGAACTAGTGGTAAAATGTTTAAAAAGAAAAGAATGAAAAAGAAGGAAAAATAGAAAACAGAAGAGAAAAGATAATGCCATCTTTGATTTGAAGACGTCTACTTTTGTCAGCTTTACAGCTCCTGTTTTTAATTTCAAATGGTCTCGTTCCAAAGAGCATCTGAGCTCTGGGGGGCTGGTGTAACCTTGGCCCTGTCCCACTAGGCTTTGTGCATCCGTGCGGGAAGGTGCGTCACTGCACAGGCCACACGCGCTTTGATGTCTGTACAGACACCTTTACAGAAGCATAACAAGCACGTTCCTGAAACTACTTAAAAATAATTTCTGAGCAAAAATTAAAGACTATCTCTTGAGGTGATAAGAAGAATGCCCAGCTGCTTTGTCTAGCATAAAGCAGCAAAGGGTGCATTACACTGAAGGTACAGGTGCTTTTAAATAATGATATCGGCTCTGAGAACCGAACTACAGTCTTGGTCCGGTCACCCCCTGAAAGAGCACATTATTTCTACAGTATCAGATGTGGTCCTTGTCTTATTATTTTTTTTAATAGTGCATGACCCATGTTATCTCCCTGCATCAATATCCCCTAGATAATGGCCATCTGTGCTTTAAAGGCTTTGTAGGTAAACTACAGCTATTTAATATTTTCTTTTATAGTCAGTCAGTCTTTTCCTTTTCGTGAAGGAGACCATAGTGATCGAGTGATACAGCCTAGCACTGCTTTGTCTGTTACATGATTGTAATGTTTCCATTTATATCACAGTGTCCTCTGTACTATTCAGATTCAGAAAAAGGAAAAAAACCCTACTGCAGAGTTAGATTTTTCTGTTTGTAGAAATGCATTTGATAGCAGGGGGAGGGTGTGTTTTCATAAAGTTCAATTTTGTAATAAAACCCAATTTCCTTTTCACATCAGAGCCACACTATTACAAAGGAATTGCAGCAGGTGTCTTTCACAGAGGGAACATAATTGTGAAGCTTGCTGGCATCCTGCTTGCTCAGTCTCTCCAGCACTGGCAGCTGGGTGAGGGGCTGCTGTTAGAGGAAAGGCTTTAGCCCAGCTGTGGCCGGGTGTGTCCACAGCAAAGGCAGCAGCAACAAAGCACGCAGGACTCTGGTCTGGGGTCCCTGTCCCATGTCTGTCCCCTCGTGCTGTCCTCTATTCTACTGAGGCAGGTGCTGCTGATGAATTGACACTGTCCCAGAGGGCAGCGGCTTCCTCAGGTGGTGGTTTTGGTTTGGCTATCACTCAGTCATTGGCACAGCTTGCCTGAGCAGGTGGTGGAGTCCCCATCCTGGAGGTATTTAAAAGATGTGTAAATGTGACACTTAGGGGTATGGTTTAGTGGTGGGCTTGGCAGTGCTGGGTTAATGGCTGGATTCCATGATCTCAAAGGTCTTTTCCAACCTAAATGACTCTCTGATTCTATCCCCATATGAAAGGCTCTAGGGTCACACTTGCCATGCTCCAGTGTAATTGTGTTACAGAACAAACCTCCCTGAGGACAGGGAGAGGACTGTCCCTGCCTCTGTGCTGAAGTAGGAGAGGGAAGAAAGGGCACTGCAGGACAGCAGGGCTGACCACAGCCAAGCCCCTGAGTTTTCTGTGTGGGAGGGATGCTTCAGACAGCCTCTGGCTTGTAACAGGACCCTGCACTTCCTCCTGCCACCCAGAGTCCTCAGTTCTGGGCTTGTAAGAGGGACAGAAGAGTGAAACAAAAGGTTGATTCTCTCTCTTCCTCTAACTTTTGCCTCCCAAAGCACTCCTTATCACATTCTTCTTAAGAGGGCACGGCCTGACACCACAGCGAGATGGGCTGCTGTGATACTGCAGACTTAGAGCATGTGAAGATCTGGATGACTTTCATCTTTGTAGCCAATGTGCAATTTCAAGAAAAGGGCACCCTGCCATGGATATTGTACCTTTGTCATGAGCACTTAAAACCTGTGTCGAAGCAGAGAAGGCACAAAAGTTGAAATAAAAAAATTCTCAGCGCAATAACCTGTTGGATATCTGCTTGATTTTACCTGTGTTCTGGATCTGAATAAGCAGCAATTTCAATATTTCCCTTTCCAAAATGCCCTTCTTGTTCTCGTGAAAAGTTTTCAGGTACTTGTTCCAGGGAGCTGATTTTTTACAGTGACCTCAGACACGGCTGTCCTAGCTAGACAGGGAATGCTCATTTCTCCAGCCATGCTAGTACAAGTCCCAAATCTGAATTACTTAATTTCATGTATTTATTTCTGGCTCATAATGTGAAATGTTGAGGCTGCTATGCCCAGTGCCATGTCTGTAAGTGCCCTTTTGCTGATAAAGTCTACTAGCCCAGAAAGAAGGAATTACCACTGGTGTTTTGAAATCACCTGAAGACAAGGTGTCCTGCCGAGCACTGCATAATAGCAGAGAGCAGCTCCTGGATGCTCCCTGATACTGTTTTCCCCTGTTTAGTAACCTCTGATTGTTGCTGTCAGTTGTACAAGGCTTATAAAACCTGGTTGCTATCTTCAACTGCATGTGCATATCTCTTGTTATTGTCTGTATGCTTAGGTAATTGCTCATGTTGACAGAGAATTTCCCCTGTTCTTCCAGGTCAGAGACACTCCAGTCATTACATTAATATGAACAGTTTAAGAATGGCCAACAGCAAAACCATTTGCTTTCTTTAAATAAACAGCTCACCTTCCTGCAACTTCAACAATCTCTGCTTACCTCTCTCATATGTTATGCCATAAATTTGTGCTGTCTGTGAGCTTTAAACTCCTGCATGTTTCGTAATTCCTCGGATTGCATCCTTGGCAACAATTCTGACTTGCAGCCTGTCATTGGTTGTGTTGTCCAAGTATCTGAGATCAGGGGCAGTGTATTGAGAAGTTGATGGAGATGACAGTTCTAAAACCACTACTATCATAGATACCTTTTAGTAAGTCAGCAGGAAAGCATCTCCTTTTTTAAAAAATGGTCTTTAATTAGTCTTCAATAATATGAATGTTGATAGGTTTTAGCAAGGTCCCAATTTATGCAGTCTGTTTGTAACCAAGCATTACATTGGAAGCGTTACTGAATCATATGGAAGTTTTCTTCCGTTGTGTTCTTCTCATTCAGGGCTTTTTTCTTTTCTTTCTTTTTTTTTTTTTAATCAGACCTTTGTATAAATGACACTTCACAATAACAATTTGTTCTAAACCCTTACTTCAGGTCAACGTGTTCACTTTTCCATGTCAAGTGTCCCAGTTTCAAAAAGCTGTGAACTCCTAAAAGCAATTTAGCACCATCGGACCAGTGACAGATTTAACTCTGGACAAATCCATGCTGAATTTGTTAATCTGTCAGATGGACTTTTCAATATACAGCCTGCTCATTTCTTGCAAATAAACACAGCTGGTGCAGTGTTATTTGCTCCCAGTTTATGCATCAGGCTTTACCTTCCTATTTGTGACTCCATACCCTTAATCTTCTGAAAATATTTTCTGAATGAATTTTTCTGTGTTTAATTTGTGGCTATTTTTCACATGCAACCAGAAATTTTCTGCAATGTTCCAGCTCCAAGGAGACTCCTGGCTCTAGATCAGGGATGCAGAGCACAAGGGGCGAGAAAACCCAGGAGAGATGAGCAACCTCTGGTCTCAGTTACAACTTACATGAGGAGTGCTCAAATTTAAAGATTCAGATTTATGTTGAGAGGTGCATCAGGAAGGTTCATTGACTGTAAGGCATCCATGTGTTCATTACACCTTTGAAGTTGATCTAGTGACATCAGAATTTACAGAAAATGTATTTATTGCAGCCAGCACAGGAACTTGCTGGGACATTTGAGATCTGATTAACCATTTTCTTTCCCATCATCTACATTCAGAAAAGATGGCTTTTTTAAGTAGAGAGAGGCTTATTGGGCTGTTGCAGTAGTGGGCTAGTTTGGACTCCAAACATTGATTTAAATGCATGCTACCTGCCAACAACTTCAAGGGGAGCTAGTGGTTGTTTGTAGTGTAAGACACAAACTCTGCCAAATAAATCCAATATTAACAGTTTGTCTCCTCCCACCAATTACTTCAAAGCAATTGGATGTTTTGAGACAAGTATTGAATTGTTATCAAAATGTCTTAATCTCTCAGTTCAGACTGACATATTCTATAGGGAGTTTATTTCTTTAGCCAGAAATATGGCATTGAGTATTCCACTCAGTAAGTCCCCACTCAAGTTATAGATTTTCTGTCAGAAAAAATAAAATCATGCTTGTATACAGCTACATTTAAAACATATGGCTCTGCTTTGGCATCTGTTCTTTTTTCTATTTAAAGACTTGGAAGTGTATAATAAAAGGGACTATATTCTGTGACTATAGTTTTTGTTAGGGATTTTACACTCATATCACTATAGCCATTCTTTAAGAGCTATAAAAATAGTTCTTTGCTCTTTGGTCTCTGGATCATAGCTTCTTCACAGGAGCTGTATCACCTGAATTAAAATGTGTTGGACTAAACTGACAAAAGACTAGACCTGGAAAAGGTATTAAAGGTATTATTTTGTTGTAGAAATGCAGCATAATTAAGCTGAAGGTTTGCATAGCCACAGACACAACTGGAGGCTCCTTTTGCACTTCAGAGCTTTCTAATTTGAAGGTAAGTAGTGTTACAGTTGTAGTAGACTAAAACACATACAGTGTCTTCAATACTTATCTAGAGTAAATTTGGAGAGCAAAAAAGGTGTCTGAAATTTGCACGTAACTTTTCTTTCTGAGCCATATACTTTTCTTCTCTGTAAAGTGTATCTGTTTTAAAATAAATTTGTTTTCCATTTTGATGCCATTTTTACTTTTTGTGTTCCAGCTTCTGAGTTCTCAGATTGAGTGTTACAGCGTTATGGACACAAACATGGGAACGATCTCGATTGTTTGGCACTACCTTCACACTCACTGATCAAACACCAAGTGCCATCTGATTATTTCGACAAATCACAGCAAAGAATACAGTTTACAGTTGGATTATCAGGATCCACAGAGCAAACTATGTGCTAACATATTCATCGCCTTCAAACATGAATACATTTGAGGAAATCATGATCTTCACATTGATAATCTTTGAACCAAAGGAGGCTGAATTTAGTGAGTAAGTTACTCATGAATTATTTGTTCAGCTCTGAAAACAATGATGAATCTTTTAAAAGTAGCAGTGAATTTTTTGATTAATAGAGAGCCTTGAAAGCATCTGTTTTGAATGTATCTGTATATTCATATTGATTGGACTCTTTTTGCACTAGCAGGCTAATGAGAGAAATAAAACTTCTACTGCCAGGAGAAAAATCCTGCCATTGAAGTTGTTGCGAGTCTGACCACTGATAAATAAAAACAACAATCCCCTACAGGTCCCTGCATGATCTTAACAGTTGAGACCCAATGACCGCAGTCATCTTCTTTTTTTGAATTTTTCTTTTACTCAGCCTTTATAATATTCTCTTTTTCTAATTCATACACATTCTCAAGCCCCTTGTATATTTCTCCAGTTGTTTATTACAGCTGATTCACGAAAGTTTACATTAAATGACTATATATATATATATCTGTCTATCTCAATTTCACATTTGAAGATAGCAAATAGTAGTAGGGTTTTTTATGATAGCACAGTTTTGGCCCTCAGGTTCTTAGCTCAGTGATGTCACTTTATGGCTTTTAATTTATATGTTTTGGGTGTTCCAACCTGACATATTCTGAGCATAAGACATACATGAGTGCTCGATCTAAAAATGTAGATTCATTTCTGTGACTTAGAGAAAAAAATTATCATATAATAAATTCTTGGTAATGTGTCTTTCATAGGGCACCTACAGTTTTTACTGTCTGCTCGTATCGACTTCTCCCTTTTGTCCAACTGGAGTAGTCATTTCCTTGAAACAGCAGATATTTTCATTATATTAATGATTAAAGATTTTGAGATGGGTGGAGACTTGGGCAACAAACATATCAAAAGTCTTTTCTTTTCAAATGCTCTTTGATTTTTAGCTGTTTGTTGTTCCTACAAAATCTTCTTCACTTACTGCCCTTTGTGGATGCACTGACTTCCAGAAGCTCCCTCACTTACTACTCCTCAGGGAAAATATATTTTCTCTATTTTTGAAAGCTGCTCAAGATGTTACTTTTTGTCTCTTGCCAAACAACTTGTTTAAGAGAAGTTAGAGAAGCATTTAGTGGGATGCAGATTAAGACCTTCATCATTCCCACTACTTCTTTTTGCCTTGTAGGACAAAAGATCACAGTACAGCTGAAGGAGAAGGATGGAAAAGGAGGATTCTGGTAGGAATTGCTCCATATTACCTTCCAGAGAAAAGTCACATGTGTATGGAAGCTGTCTAATGACAGTGCCAGGGAAAGAGTAAAACAGAAAAGTTTCAAAGGTCCAGGAAAGACTCCCAGTTTGAGGCTCAGAGAAGAGGATACTGATCATACACTAAAAGTGAGACCTAAGCAGGAAGGTGGAAGGAACACAGAAAGCTCAGGCAAAGAGCTGAAGGCGAGTTTTGTTTAGTCTGCTTTTTAGTTTAGCCTTGCAAGGGTAGGATTTGGCTTTGGATAGAAGACTGCAATTACAGGAGCTTGTCTGAGACACTGGAGGAAAAGTGGAGTAGGCTAGAAAGATACAAGAAATTGGTTTTAATGGGTCAATTTTGGGCATGTAGAGACCTTGACAGAGTATTTGTTAAATGTTAAATGAGATAAAATCTCTCCATGCTCACTGCACCTTTGTCATGCTGACTGTGGCCCTAGCAGGTGTTTTATATCATATATCATCATTGCTTTTAGTCAGATTGTCATTTAGTCATTTAGTTAAAATGAAAACTTCTGAGCATTTTACCCCACAGAGCAGAGAATTATTCCCATGATTTTGTTGACATTCGAAGAATAATGGGTTGTTATGTTTGAATAAACATAAAGCTGTTATTCCCTCAAATGACTTTATTCACAGTGACTATAAAAAATATGCTTGGCCCTTTTTATGTATTGCAGATCCCAATTCAGATATTGAAATTACAATTCTCTCACAGCTCATCTTTATGTGAGCATGCTGGGGAGCCAATTTTACTAGGAAGAATATTTACAGAAAGAGAATTTTAGATTCATGTAGATGTACATGTGGGAATCAACTGTTGTATTTCCATGAGGAGTTGCACCAAAAGCACTAAGCAGCTATTGTGTCATGAAAGCAAAACCTATGATTTACTGAGAGCTGTAAATCAACGTAAATTTATTAAGCAGGGAAATTCTCTTATTTATGCTTCCTAATTAATTTCCTAGCTTTTTATTCCATAAAAATACTATCAAATTTGTTTTTAAAATAAAGAGACTGGTTATTTTTTTCACAGGGGGCCAATTTCATCACATTATTTGCTTAGTTCCAACATCTTTGTTTAGTCAGCTACTACAAAGATTTGTTTCTCAGGAAAAAAAAAGAGATTTCTCAAGCAAAAAGAGTACAATTACAGAAGGGCATTTCCTTTGTCTCTTTTTTTCTGAAGAGAGAAACTGTTCTCATTTGAATCAAATCTTCAAATCTGGTCTCAAGTTAGTGTTCTTTTCTCTCAGTGGTTTTCCTCTGCGAGCCTCTGTGTGCTTGACAAAGCCAGGCTGCCTGTGCCAACACCTGACTCGAGAGCCTGTGCGTCCCTTGCTGGGGCTGTGCCTGGGCTGCTGGGGTCTGTCCCTGAGTGCCACCTCCCCTGTGTCACCCAGCTTCCTGCTGCTTCTGGTCCCAAGTAGACAGAACCAGAAATGGTTTTACTATTTCTCATTTTTATAACTTTGATTGCATTTTGACAAAAAGAAAGGCATTCCCCTCACTTGCTCACACTTCTGTATCACACGGCTTGCATCAAATCTCCTGGGGAGCTCTTTGCTAGGGTTTAAACTAGATGTTCTAATTGCACCTCTTTTAGTCTGAACTCAAGTGCTCTCTAAACATTTCCTTTGTTGCACGTGAGAGAAATGAATGACATTTGTCACTCTAAAACCTGATATGTCTGTCTTTTTCTTCTAAAGCTTCAGGCAGATGTTAGCTAAGGGGATGTTGGAGGGAGACTTCTGCTTCTTAAGGGAGAAACACTGACTGTGGAGCTAAAGGCTTCTGTTGGAATTCAGTGTGTGTGCCCCTTCCCTGGCCAAAGCCACAGCTGGGAGTGAAGCCTTGCCTCATTGGGGCTGCAGTCCTTACAAAAGTCTTTTGCAAAAGCAAAATCTGTCACAAAGCAGGGGATGCTGAAGTGACACTGTTTCTCTGACACTAACCGGCAACCCCTTCAGATTACACCAGGTCTGTATCTTATTTTAGTTACCCTTGTGCTCTGAAGTGTTTTGAGGAGTATTTTTGGACCTTTTTGGAAATCGTGGGGAGTTTGGCACAAAGGAACTGTATTCTATCATGTTCAAACACCCAGTGAAAGAAGGCCTCCAAAGCAATTTTGGAAAATGTGAGTGAAGAGCTGATACATTGACCCACAGGTTACGGTGGGGAGGAACGGCTGTTGTAATACATTTTGAAAAAACCTTTTTGCCTGCATGACTAGCACTTTTTGCAAAACTAATGTAGACTTTAATAAGCCATAGGCTTTTGTGTGTCAAATTGCAAGCTTTAATAGCCTATTAAAAAGCCCTAAAAGTCTTTAATTCATTAAGGTGCTGATTCCCTTCTCTACGGGTACATTGAATCCTGAGCTGTATGTTGAATATACAAAGGAAGTTATGGTGGGCAAAGGAAAGTTCCCAGGCAGGTTCTTGTGCTGCAACCTGCAGAGCACTGACCTGCTGGAGGTTCACTCTGGATTTGTCCACAGAAGAAATAGTTGCCCACAGGGGAACTGCTGTGCAGACAGGCAGTAGGCTACTAGGAGCATCAAGGCATCTCTATTGAGCAGATGGAAAGAAAGGCTCTGACATGCTTTAAAGATTATTTCCCCTAATCTTTTTACAATGAAGTAGTAAAGAAATTGTCCATATTAAAAAAAGATATGGAGAAGATTTGAATATGCTGGTATTTATAACAGGAGAAAGTGAGCCTTTCAGTAGTTTTCATGATGAAAACAAATTTCTGGGGCACCTAAACCTGGTTATTAAATGGTGTGATAGAACCAGTGTGGCACTTGTTTTGGTTCTATCTGTGGAACAATCAAATATGTCAGTATATTTGTTGTATAACTCCCTTAGCAGCAGATAAATCAGGCTGACACCGACTCATTTAGTAAAACATCAGCAAGGGAACAACAGGCAGGAAACTGAGGCCCCTGAGATGTGGTGGGTCGCCCTGCAGCTCCTCATGCATCGATCGCTGCCTGCCTTTGACAAACGCAGACACTTAGGCATGGCAGCCTCCTCTAATTAAATCTGCTCCTCCTCACCTACACACAGGAAATCTGCAACTGCCATCGGGGCTGAGGAAATGGGAGCTGTGAATTACTTGGTGCAGTGGATTTGCATAATTTGGGGTTTTCATTCCTTTTCAATATCTGAGTTCCATTATCTGTGCTGACTTGGGGTCGAATGCCTGAAGCATTTCATGCACCCTAGAGCAACATGAGGGCCACAGTTGTGATCCTTAGGGAAATATAAGTAACACACTCTGTGCAGAAGGATCACAAATTTCTCTGCAGACCGAGGAGATGTTTGTGACTTGCCACAGGACAAAGGGGAGAGGTATGGGATAAAAATCTGATGAACTCAGGGTTGTGATTCATTTGTGCACTTCTCAGTGGCTGAAACAGCCCGTGAACCAACTGAAACAGAGTTCCTGCTGCAGAGCAGGGAAGGGCTAAGAGACTTTCTGTTTCTCTTTAGTGTTTCAAGTGAGGTTTATGCCCCTCTAACTCTGCTTTCTTGGTTCTCCTAGGGAATTCTCATAGATAGGTATTTCCTTGTATCAATCAGAGAGAGAAAAAGCAAGCAATCTCTAAAGGAAAATATGTAAGAAAAAAATTACAAGCATCACAACAGCTTTGCAAACAGAATGGCATAAAGCCTACCAAGCTGTCATGTCAGCACCTCCCCAGAGGAAATAATGGGAAAAAAATCAACAAGGAGCATTTTTGCATCTGAAAAGGGAAAGTGGAGTAGAAATCAGAACAATTTTTTAAAGCAAGTGGTTTCCAGGAAACTTGCAATATAAGTTCCACTAAAGCTCAAATAAAGCCCCAGTGAAACTAATTCCCTGTTTTACTTAATAAAATGTGGGAAGTGAACCTTGAGCTAAGGCAGCAGTTAAGTGATGCAGCATAGCTGTGGATCAGGCAGCCCAGAGGGATGTTGTGCAGCTCTGAGGAGAGGGGAACATTGGTGAAGAAATGGTTGGACCTTTTTTTTTGGACATGCTGCATGGATGTGCCTTTGTAGAGAGAGGAAGGAGATGCAGAGAAGATGGCTCCTTGGGCTGGGTAAACACAGAGGGATTGCTTCCTGGTGCCCTGAGTGCACTGTGACAAGGGACTGGGAGGCTGGCAAACAGGTATGGGACACGTAGAGTTGGGTATTTTCCCCACAACCTTACATCATGTTCCCTAAATTTATTACTTATTCATATCCATCTGAAATTTCCCAAATGAGGCATCTTTTGCAGGAGAAAGGAGATAATCTTCAGGCTCTCCCAATGCAGGAGGAAAGACCTCATGGTGTCCCTGCCATGTGGGAATGTGTAGGCAGATTGGAAGGGGCAGAAATGCTTCTGTTCCCTGTGAGATGCCTCTGCCCGGCCCTGCAGCACCTCTGCAACTCTCAGGTGCACAGCCCAGAAACCACTTAATGGTGTGGAGAATTTCCAGGACAGAGGAGAAGCTGCAGCACAGCAAGGGCTGTGCCCCTGCTTTGCCACCTGGTTTGAGGAGAAACAGTATTCCTCTGCCCCCATCCCATGGTAACAAAGCAGCTCCATCTGTGCAATTCTACCAGGAAACATGTAACAAACATATCCTCAGAAAGTTACACAAATGAGGTAAATGAACAAAAGAACTAGATCATATATTATACTGGCCCAATTAATTTTACTGAAGATTCAGGGATGTGAACCCCTATGAGGTTACATCAGCAGCATGCATTTGTGAGGAGATAATAAATTTGTGCAGGGTAGCAACTGGGGACAAAACTGCTTTTTAATATTTCTGCTGCAAAATAGGCTTTCTTCAGTTGTGTCATGTTGTTCTTATGCTTGTTCCTATTTCTAAGAAAAATTACTGTAACATCTTTGTTCAAAACTTTCAAGAGTTGATGTGCTTACAATTGCTGGAGAGAAGCTAAATGCCGCCTAAAATGTTCTCTCAGTAAAGGGTGAGAGAAATACACACCCTTAATTGTTAAAATCTTGTTTAAAAATTAGTTTC
The DNA here is from genome assembly GCA_013397155.1 of Irena cyanogastra. Lineage (NCBI taxonomy): Eukaryota > Metazoa > Chordata > Aves > Passeriformes > Irenidae > Irena > Irena cyanogastra. Next base: position 2,183,497 of record VWZV01004326.1, on the reverse strand, counting down.
AAGAAACCTCTGGCAAGGAAAACTAGTATTAGAAGGGCTGTTTCCAAACTGAGCCAGTGAACCAGTGTCTGTGGGAATGGTGATGTTTTCTGTTACAATCTGAGAGATTCCTGAGGAAAGGGGTACTTGATACTTTCTTACATTAGGAAAACCAATCATAATCTGGATTTCCAGATGCTGACTTTCACAGCAGTAGTGTGTTACCTGCAACTGAAAGATGGTCCTTTTTTGGACCATTTGGGCACAATACAGGGAATCTCATTCTGTGCTTTTATGGGTGTGTGGGAATTGAAGTGGAAGCTGTCAGGGATGTCCTTCTCTTCTGTGCACACCTGAAAGACACAAAAGCTGCTTTCATATTTCAAAGTAGATAATTTCAGATTTGAACAAAACTTTACATCAGTAAACATGAATTTCAAACTCCAGTGGTAGTGGCAGGATTGTTTTTCTTTATATACAGCATTTTCTTACATACTGAGTTTGTTATACTAACTCTATCTAATGGCAGTAAACTAAAGTGTGCAACTTAGAACTCAAGGTAGTTATAGTTTCCTTCAGTTAAAACCTGTCAGATATGAGAATAAATATGCGACTAGTGTCATTGATAATAAAATATAGATCTCCATTTTCTTGATATTTATTTTAGTTTTGTAATTAAGAAGAAATAGTCTATTTAAATAAACTAATTTGTGCTTCACAGTGGATAATGAATTATTCCACTAATGTTTTATTGCAGAACAACTCAAAGGCCCTATATTATTTTACCTAGGAAATAACCAGGAAAATAAAAAAATAAAAAGGGGCCATTTTTCACAGCAAAGACAACCAGTATTCAACTCCTTCCATTCTTGTTGGCTTAGTAATATTTGTCTGGATCAGTTCTTCTGGGAGGATGTGTGAGAGCAGGGTAGGAGGCTAGTGAGAGATGTGGAAATGCAGAAGCTTAGGCAAGCATGGCAGTGAGAGCACGCAAAGCTCTAGGTCAATGGCTGGCAGATGGCTTATGAGCTGAGGAGGCTGCTGGCAGATGGTATTGACAGTGTGGACAAGACAAAGATTTTGGCTACAGAAAGGGAGCTTTGGAAAGATGCTAGAAGTTTGTCTTTCCTGATAAGAATAATGTCCAATTTGGATGCACATCACATCTTGGTTTTTCTTGGGTTTTACTTTTTTCTTTTTATACCACAGAAAAGGTAGAGAGGCTTTGCTGCTTTAGGAAAGAAAAAGTGACTGAAACAGAGATTGTGAGGTCTGTTATTTGGTCTAGTTCCCAAATTCTGACCATTCAATGACAACAAAACCCCCTTACTATGTGTAATTGGCACGTAATTATTTGTGATTACTAGTCTGATTCCTCTGCTGCTCTCACTGTTACTGAACTAATTACGCCTCTTATGCAACATTAGCAAATTAAATCATTCCAATTATCCACATTTATATCCTTATGCTTTCTCTACTGCCACAGTTCCTTCTCGTCACCCTGTGTGACGGTGCCTGTCACACTTTCATTCGCAACCTACTTTCTTGGTAGGCAATTAGTGGGTGCTGGGGCTGGGCCGGCTGCGAGCCCCTTCCGAGCCAAGCAAGTGCCTCAAGCCGCTGCCCACGGCCCCGGGGCGGGGAGGGTGAGCAACTCAGGTGTTGGGGTACACAGCTCTGTGCCTACCCCTAAGTTCAGACGTGTCAAAGGCAGGAAGCTTGTAACTCTCTGAGGGATTTAGAGAAAACAGAATCCCTTCGAATGAAGTAAGAACTGGCTTAAAACGTCACTTTAGACACACACAAAAGACGGTTGCTGCACAGTTTGGAGTTTGTTCAGTTTAAGTTCTGAAAATACAATGTGCAGTGAACTCTTAAACAAGCTGAAAGTATGGTAGGAAAGTGCATGGTCTACTACAGACGTTTTTGTCAGCAATGAACGTCTGAGCTGGTCTGGCAGCAGTGTGAACAAGGGATTTTAGAAACAGCTCATACCTTTTTTCTGGGTGTGAGAGGGCACCGGCACAGCTGATGCTCTGTGAGGTAAATGGTGGCTCTCCATTAGGCGCCTGACGCCCCTGATTGTCCTGATGAGCCTCACCTGGGGCCTCCCCACCTTCTGCCCTTGGCCGTGAGGGAGCGCTTGGAGCTCGGCCTGGGGCCCTTCCGGAGCTGTGCCTGTCTGCAGCTCAGCCACAGCTGTATCTCTGCCCGGGCGTGGACACTGCTGCTCTGCACCCTTCGGGCAGCAGCTGGCCCTCACCATCCTCTGGCATGTGCGAGAATGTGGCTTGGAGCCTAAAGCTGCGATCTGGATCTCAGCTTCCGCGGAGCTGAGCTGACTTGGTGAGAGTGACGGCACATCAGTAGCTGGGAGTTCAAATGGCCGCGTCTGGCCCTCAGCGCCGGGAGCTGGCACCCTCACGGCAGGGGCGGGGCTGCACCTCCTTCCGAGGCTCTCCATGCAGCAAATGGACCTGCTGCTCCTGGTGGTGTGCTAACAGGTAAGTCAGGAGTTCAAGAGCCTTGCTTATTGGCCAGGAAAAACTCCTGTGCTTTCCCATTCTCCCTCCTTAGAGAGCGAATGCTCTAGCTGTGATGTACGTGTACTCCTTCATGCGTTGTAAAGTATCAGCATTACTCTTTTCATGGGATTTGGGCTGCATTGTATACCTAGAATATTCACCTTCATAGTATTGCGTGGAAAATTACGCTCTGAAAAGCCACAAACGAGACAGAAATTGTGCAGCTTGATTCGAATAAAGGGAGAGAGCCCCCTGGGCCACATTCCCCTGGGCTCGCAAGTCTTGGGAGGCCGCAGACTCCGCTTGTAAGTGAGCTCCCAGCCGCTTGTTACCTTCGTCTTTTCCCTGTTGGGAGAAAGATACCGCCTTCCCGAGCCGCCTACCACGCTTCCCCCCTTGAACATGTATGGTCAGTTTCCTCTTCCAGAAGTTCAAACTGTCCGGGTTCTGAAACAAACCTGCGCGGCTTGGTGTTCGTGCAGACCCCCCCCAGCCGCTCCTCAGCACCCGAGTGGTTTTTCGGACCGAGTCGTTAGTGAAGACATTAACACCCATTTCTCATGCCAGCCTAATGGGACGTTACCATACAAAGCAGAAACTGCAAAGCGGGGATGCATTCCCACTCTGCCGCCCAAGAAACGCCTGTCGGGACTGGGCAAGGGGCTTCTGTTCCTCGGTGGGGACAGCCACCCGCGGCTGCCAGCCCTGGCTTCTTCACTCCCCTGGCTGAGGCTGAGCAGTGCAGCCTGGGGGTTGAGGACCACAGCCGAGAGAAAAGCAATTATGGTACCTCTGGGTGTAACTTCTGTCTTTCAGTTCAATAGTTAATATGCTGTATCAAAAATGCTGTCTGCTTACAAAATACTTAACTGCAGAACAGCTCTTCTCTGTTGTAGAGGATTTAGTGTTACCTGGTTAGGCCTCTGAATCGTAAAATGAACAGATGCTTCGAATTTCTTGTTATATTTTTATTTCCTGCTGTAACAAAATCTCCCTTTGTTACTATAATATCTATTTCTGCTGATTTTCAGGCACAGCAACTTTAAATGACAAGCCAACAAAATATGTATTTTTAGCATTTATCCTTAGGAAAGGAGCATGATATACTCTCATTAGGAAGGCCTAAGTAGAAACATGAGGAGACAGAAGCATAAAATGACTTTTCAACAAGAATCCAGTGAGGCCTAGGAAGGAAGTTGCTTTCCTTTGCCTGGGACTTCTAGAACTTAGAAGAGATTACAGAGCAAGTGTCTGTCCAGGTTTGAGCATTAAAGAGTGAAGTAGGACAATGGCAAGTACAGAGCATCTCTGCACCTTTCAGACTTTTCTGAATGACTTTTTTCCATGTCATTCCTTTCCATGTCAGCAGAGCTGAGGGCAGGTGACAGGGGTTGGTAACTAGTCAGACAGGGGAGTTGTTCCCTTTCTTAATAGGTAAGAATCTTCCTTTATAGGAGAGCTAGAAGCAGATATTTAACTTGTTTTGTTTGTCTTTGTGATATTTCCCCAACCACCAATGCTAATGCTGTGTGCTAATGACCTAATCTGGACCTTTTAGGACAGTGCTTGATGGAATATCCAGAACATGGCTGACCTGTCCTGGCAGGACTGTGTTGTAGAAAACCCCTAAATTCAGCAGAACTGTTTTTAGGAAAACCTGGCCATGTACTGTATTAGCACGTGCTGCAAGTCCATGGTGTTTGTCACTGCAGTGGAGATCTGTGCTGTATTCCAGAGCAACAAACGCACACCAGGAGCGGCTCAAGCCACACCTGCCTGTGTGGCAGTAACAGTGAAGAGCTCTGTATGTTTGTGATGACAGGTGAAATTTAGGATGGATGACCAGTCTTGCAAGGATCTCTTCCAGATTCTCACAGAAGTTCATGTATGAATCTTTCGGCTAAAGAACAAGGGAGGAGTTTTCATCACCCAGGTTAATTAGTTCTGCCAGCAGCCTGAGGAACTTCCTGGTTCCTTTGGCTTCCTCCTAGAAACATGCAAATGATACAGAAGGAATTGCTTCTGTGTCTTTATTTTTAAACTTGCTGCTTTCTGTCCTTTTGAATGTGGGCAGCAACTGCAAGATTTAGAAATTAGAGTGGTGAGGAATGCTTGGAGGATTTCTGTTGAATGGTGTAGACTGTTTTAATGCCCTCTTAGTGAAGACTGCTTTGGGTCTCTGGCAACAAGAAAGTCTAAACACAAGCTTTTAATTACTTAAATGCATGCTGATTGGTTGAGTTTGTGGTAATAATCTGCATCAACAGGTGAATTTCAGTCAGTGCTTACTAATGGTGCTGTACAAGATGAGCAATGTTTTCTTAATACTAGTAACTAACCTTGTATTGAGCATATCAGTGTTAGTAGCAGCTGTTAGTTCTACTCTTTGGTTTTCATCTGTTTAATGAAAGCTTCTGGCAGTTATAAAATGTTTTTGCCAGTGGTTCTGTGATGGGTCGGTGTTCTGCTTTTGAAAAAGTAAAGTTTTGAAGTTGCATACTTATTAAATTTACTGGCATCTTCTTGACAAGTTATCTTGGTGTTAACTGCACTTCTCAGGTACTGCAGTTCTGGAAGCACGATTACAATGTTTAGTGTGATTCTGCCATCCATTATCACCAACACCACCTACTTCTGCAGAGCTGTAGCAGTGGGCGTGATGCTGTCTGGTGCACATTATTGGCCTGCAATTCTGTACACAGGAAGAAAATAAACATCCGACTTGCAATAGTGTGGTTATACATTTTAATTTAATTTTGCGATTAGTATTCAGATTGCTAATTCAGGAATGGCTTTTTAAAATGGGGAACTGCTCTCACCTGGAGAAGTGCAGCTTGTTCTCCTCATGGCATGTATGGCTGCAGCAGAGTGACAGCATTTGGTCAGCAGGGCATGCTGTTCACAGTGTGCCAAAACCTCCTTACCTGGTCAAGATAGCATAGAATTTGGTGTAGACATCTGTTTGTGTCTCAGCCAGCTTAATTGCTGTGACCCTAATGAATCCTCTTTTCCAGTTCAAGGCAAGCTGAACCAAATAAAATACATGTGTCTTTCCAAATGACATGAGGGAGGAGAGCAGATGCTATCCTAGTGTAAGAGCTTATTTTATAGTCTGAATGAGATACAATAGAAAAATTCTGGTAGGCTTTCTCAGGCATAAAGCAATATTCATCAGTCCAGTCATGTTACCATATAATGTTACTGTACACACCAGAGATGATGGAAAATGCTCTGTAAGTGATGCTAAAAGATGCAAATATTTGCTGTATTTTGTACACAGTGATGAAAAGTTGTGACAGGGACCAAAGACTCCTTTTATGATAGCAGCCATCTGGTAAAATAGAAAGGCACAATATTTGTGCAGGATGGCTTACAACTTTAAGGTAGGCTAAAATGCTGCCAGACTTGTTCTTGTTGCTCCTTTCTAATCAGAGTCCTGCACTGCTTTCTCTACACATCATCTTATGACTGATAAGCCTCGGGTCAAATTTGAGCTGATATTCATTGGCCAATATTTATTTTTAGTTAAATAATGGGCAGACTTTATTGAAGTCATGTAAGTTCTAGAGTGTCTGCACTGCAGGGTTTCATCTTGCTCAGGGATTAATATATGGGTACTTGGTTGCTTCACTGCCTCGTGACCTTTGTTGTTGTAGAAAGGATGAGGGGGGGAAGCCCTTGTCTCTCAGATGCTTCTCATTCCTGAATTCCTCAGAGCTCATCCAGCTTTCAGTGTTCTCCCTCTGGAATTGCTGTGTGAGCCTCTCAGCCCCTGTATCTCGTTCCCTTTGCAGCCTTCCTCTCCTGTAGCTGGTGCAGGTTCCTGTGGCAGCACAGCTCCTTTGCTAGGCCCAAGGCAGCAGGCTGCTGCATGTCTGCTGCCCTGTCTGGACTGAGTTTTCTCTAATGAGGCCAGTTATTCTGTGACAGGTGCACATATAGTAGTTATTGCAGAGAAGAATTTAAATTACAAAACAACTTTAATTCCCTTACAGCTAACCTTAAAGGAGCACAAGCTTAAATAACCTTGGCTAGATTTTAAGCTGCATAATGTATGAATAACCTGCACGGCAATACATAAACACATGAAGCTTATATTCAAGTTCAAATAGTATGCACTGTGATTGAGGAGCAGTAAAAAGAACAGGATTTTTTAATCAGACAATTAGTTCCTCTGAGGGGAAGGGACTGTTTCTCTATGCAGGGATTAATGTGTTTACTGGCTTTATGGTAGGTTCTGTCTGTACCACCAAAACACAAAGCAAGTGGTAGCTTCCTTTGACCTACTACAAGATGAGGATAAGATACCCAAGATGACTTAATTAGATCTGTCAGCTGTTCTTAATTCTGTTAAGCATGGAACTTGGGGTGACTGGGTGAAAACAGCAGTTTTGGGTGAACTTTGTTAGACGTTCAGGTTGATATGGCAGAAATATTTTAACCTTTATTCCTATGGAGCACATGTCTGTAGTAAATTGAAGTTGCTCTGAGATCCTGTGCTACTGATGGCTGATACTCAGCCATATAGACACTACATATCAGTGTCTTTTGAATTGTAGATCTGATGAGATTGAACACATTCACCTCTCAGCTGGAGCAGACAAACAGCAGTGAAAATGGAGGGAAGTATTTGCAGTAGTGGTTGTGGGTTGCCAGTAGCGACCTGCTGCAGGGAGATTATTTCCTTAATTTTTGTCCTGTGATTGTCTTTAAGCCAGGCTGGCTGTAAGACAGTGACAGACCAGCTGTTACGCAGAGGGGAAATCCTACAAAGCTTGGCTGGAGGCATATGACATTTACGTCTCAAATGTTGACATTATTTTGTGTTTTGTTATTTTGGACTTTGATTGCTACGACAGGTTTGACATGAGCTTCCAGGCTGATACTCTTCTCAGCTCTACCTTAGGAATTCAGGATCCCTCTGATGGCCTGTTAGAGGTCTCCACACAACAGCTACAGCTCCAGTATTTCCAATTTGGCTAAACCAAAGACTCATGGCATAGCTTTGCCTATGGAACATAGAATGACTCAAGTCAGCCAACTCTGCCTTCACAAAATATTTTTTCAAGTGGTTGCAGCCTCAGGTAAATAATTCCCGCTGGAACTCTCATGGAGCCCCTGGAAGGGTTGTTAGCAGATTATCCAGTTTAATACCTCCTCCAGACCCCGTGTCACATCCTGCACTTCCCCAAAAGTCAGTGCCACTAAGGCTCTGTTGTGTCGAAGTCCTTTATTGAACCTGGGGGTGAGTCAGCTCCCTGGGGCACGAACATTCCATTCTGGCTGTGGCAGCCTGTTGAGGCATTGCCTCTGTGAGCTGGGAGGACGGGTGCAGTCCCGTTTGTGAGCCTGGCACAGCACCTGCCCTCCCCTTCAGGCGGGTACAGCCTTTGCATAAAGGATGAGAGGCTGTCAAGACACTGGCACAGCACCTTGCCCTGGCCTGTAGGTTTTGGCCAATCTTGCCTCTTATCTCCGTTATCTCAAAGCGTGTGGTATGTTCTCAGAGCAGCAGCAGCCAGGTGTAGGGGACTTGTGGAGAGAAGAGGAGGAAAGGAGGCTAGCGGTGGTTCTGAGAGCTTCCAGTGTGCTGCCTTTCTTCTTTCTCTGCTCCAGGTTTGTCTGAAAGCACTGGCAGAGATGGTTTTTCCACAACTTTAACATCTGACTGGGTTTAGTAGCTTCTGGCTTGTGTTTTGCTTAAATGTGCAAGTGTAATGGCTGAAAATACTGTGTGTGAATGATGTTAAATATTTAATAGTATGTAGAAGTTTTGGGGAGATGCTGCAGTAATTAGCAAGTGCTGAGAAAGTCAGAATCAACGTAGAGAACATCAAAAGAGCTGAAGGGTGATTTTATAGAAGCTACACAAGACACAAGAAATTAATAGCATTGTGTGGAGTGCATCAAATGTATTAATATTGTAAATAAACCTTGATCAGTAGATTTTTTTGTTATATGTGTTCACAGTGGGAAAACTGGGACATTTTTCTACTGTAGCAGCCTTATAGTCAGGCTGGATAACAGGAGCTTCTGGTGCTGTTTGTATGTTTTCAATTCTATTGGCATAATCTGGTCCAATACATTCAAAAGTTTTTTTTTAAAAGCTAAGATGTTGGGCAAAGCTGCAAAGACTTTGGATTTAATTCCATAGTCATTTTCTAAACTAGAGTGAGAAAGGAGCTTTCCAGAACTCTTTATTTTTCACTTTGGTTATTCGAACTGCAAAGACCAATGTTAAGGATTATTTAGTAAATTCCTTTCTTTACTCAGCTCTTACAAGACAGGAGAAATGTCCATCTGAACTCAGGTCTGTTGGGCTGGTTGTACCACAAATGTTTTTTAAATTTTAGGGTTTTTTTCAGAAGAGTTTCAGATACAAGAATTGCTTGAATTGCATTTTGATGTTAACTAATGTTTGCAATCCCCAAAATAACAGTACTGTCATAAACTAGGATACTAGCTAGGTAACTCTTAGAAAAACCAATATGTTTCAGTAGATATTGGTTGTCCTTGAAACTGGTTAAAAGAGACAAAGATAAATATTTAGTTCTAACCACAAAATTAGCACATTCTATGTGAAGTGTTCATAATGAAATTTTACTCAGAATTCAACAAAGCTTTTCTGATTAAATCACAAATGGACTAGTGATAATGGACACTTCTGCAGTGATGCTAGTACATGGATTTTCTGGGAAAAGAAGGAAACTAATATCTTGTGAAATAGACAGTTCTGATTATGAAAATGGTTGTGTTTTTCAAGTGCAGGTATCTCATACCACAGGAAGTAAAGGTCATATATTTTCTAAATTCAGATTGCAATATGAGATGTTTCTTTTCAAGTAATGGCAAATAAGCAAAATAGGACCACTGCAAAAGCATGTGAAATGGTGTATATTGGAGCAGTATCTCAGACAAAACTGAATTTTGCAGACCTTTAATTACTAGTTAACTAGATTCAAGATGGATCTGTATATAAACTAAACAATAGATACAAAAGAGCATTATGCAGAACACAACATGCCTCTAACCATTGTTTGTTCCACTTGATTTGAAGTTCCACATAACAAGATGCCATTTGGACTGAGATTTACTGCATGCCTTACCTTTAGCAGTTATGCAGAAATTTTTTAATCATCTATAGTCATTACTCAAATTAGAAGTTAACTATTCCTAAGCTTTATTGTTTTAGAAATATATTTTAAAATATATATTTCATTATAGTAGATGGGAGTATAAACTCAATGCTCTTGGTAGCTGGAACTGAATAACTGTAGTCACAGCTGATGGGACCTTGGGCCAGCATCATGCCAGCTATTGCTGATAATTCCCATATGTATTGTGTTAATAAACACACATTATTAATTAAATCACAGTCTATGCATCTTGTCCTTTCTTCTGAGTGCCCAGAACAAAGGAGGTCTCCCAGTGTAGTGTAGGTGTTGCACAGATTATAATATGGATCCACTATTTTTCTGCTAGGAAAGGTTCTGCTGAATTAATTCCATGCTAAGGTCTACAGCATGCATTATTTTTCAATTAAATAACCAGAAAAATGTGAGTTGTGTTTGTATTCCTGTGCAAGCAATTGAGGCAATATAAAAGCAGGTATGAAAGAGCCCTATTACTTTCTGCGATCAGTGGGTGTTTATTTGTGGAACAAATGGCACTGACAGTTCATCAGAACTTAAATTTGCAATCCACATTAGAAATTCAGTAATATCTTTCATCTGTACTTGCAAATATAAATTGCCCTCTGCAGAGTGGCTTGCATGAATTTCTGAGGAAACTGTCAAAAAGGGTATTAGAGCATGTTTTTCAAGAGGAAAAATAGCTTCAAAAGAATCTGCCCCATGACTTGAGGGAGGAGCTGGAGCAGTGCTGCTTTGATTCATTGTCTCAGCTTCTTCCAGCCCTTCTCACTCCTTTGGTCACTATCTCAACATGCAGGACAACAACAGAGTGAGGGACTAGAAAACTTTGGTTGTGAGGGTTGCAGCCCTAGACAGGAGATGTAAAGCTCTTGTGGCTGCACAGCCGGCCAGAAAGGACAGCTGGGCAAAAACAAGGAAACAAGTAAACTGTTGGAATATGTTACAGCTCTAACTTGTCACAAACCATTCTAAGTGCTTATTCTCCTCTGTGCTCTCCATATTTGTGCATATCCTGTGATGTTTCATCTCAGGTCTGTGATCACTAACAGCAGCATTGAGTAAGTTTTCTTTTTTTATGGAAAAAGAGTGGAATAGATGTCTGTTGCTTTTGGTTGTGTTACTAGTGGAGAAGAATGAGCAGAGAAATGGTGAAATGCTTGTAGATTTGTGCTGGTCCTCTTTTCCCCACCCCTCAAGAGGATGGCTTCATGGGTTTAGGGCAGTCTTTCAGCAACAGTAAAGCAAATAGGGGATCAGGAGCTTAATTTTCCACCTACTCAAGTTGGACTACTGAGCCATGTGTTATGTCATTGTAGACTTGAAAGGGTTTACTTTCATAACAGAATAGAAAGTAAAACAGGTTGTTTAATTGAAAGTAATCCATAGACACCTGCTATGTATAAACCCAGGAATAACTGGGCTGTTAGAAGAAAGATCAAAGAGTGTTTTTCACCTTCACTGTTGGATTCATTATAAAAATGCATGATTCATTATACTTTAAGAGTCACGTGCATCTACTGAATTTTCAGATTAAGCAGACATGAATTTAAAAATATTCTATATTTTATCAACAAAATTATCAAGCTGTACCAAATTTGAAATAATAACTAAAAAAAAAATCTCATGCCTGGATCTGATGAAAACGTAGTTGTGTTAGGCTTCATATAAAACTATTTGGACACGCATGTAACAAGGGTCCCTGCTTTGGGCACCTTGCTTTCACAAATTCTGGTACAAGGAGAGGCAGGCCTTCTCCAGCAGGTGGGATTTGTACAGATGGTGAAGTACAATTCTCTTGGTACTGGTTATGTGTCAGCCCCTGTATTGCCTGGAAGTTGGTTGTTTCAAGCCAGGCCACAGCCCCTGCACAGTGAGAAACCAAACATGGAAGCTCTGACTATTAACTAACTCCGTTAACCTGCAATGGAGAACAGACATGACCACTTTCACTGTCATAACAGTCTGGGAAAAAATGATTTGTTTCATTATTTGTTGCCTGGCAAATGCTGTCAAGGGAAGGTCAGAGGATGCTCACTCATCAATACAAGAAGGTGATAAATGTCAGATCATCTTTTGTACATATTTCCCTTGTAAATACTTTGCTTTGATGTATGTATGCTTGTTTTAAAATTAGATGCATTGAAATACACAATTTCTGTCCCTCAACTGCTTTCAGTGTTTCTTGAGACATAAATGTATAGAGTTTTATGGTGGGAATTCTCTGTGGATGCACAACCTGAAGTGTATCAGCACGGCAGATATAGCAGAAGGGAATATTGTCCTGCTTGTGATCAGTGAAATTTTGGCAGGCTTTAAAGGCATAGCTGTGTCCAGTGGTATTAACTTAAAGGAAAAACTCTGATCTTAAGGGCTTGTGGGATTTTCAGAGTGGCGGTGGCTGGGTTTGAAGACCTTCAGTTTGTGCCCCCCTCAGGCCCTGTGGGTCAGCTCCAGCTCAGGGCAGCCCTCTTTGAGCTGTGAGCTGCTGCTGGGCACTTGCTCTGCCAGTGCTCAGGATTTGATCAGCACATGCATATTCCTGGCAAAATCCTGTTCCTGACAGTCGTCTTGCCACGTTCTTGGTGCCCTGGAGACAGCCACAGTGTCTCCTTGCAGCGTGGCTGTTGGATCTGACTGCACTCCTTGGGTTTGACCTGAGGAGGGCAGAGGCAGTGCCAGATGGGGCTTCCTGACTGCTACACCCAGATTTTTGGCAAGGTGCAAATTAATACCTTTTCTAGCAGCTGTTGATAAAGTGGTCCTGAAGGAAGTGCTAACTGTGGCCATAGCTCAATCTAGAGAGAAAGAAAAAAAATCTTGGAAGTGCCTTATATGAGTAGTCTTCTGCATTTAGAAATAGGTAGGGTAAGGTAACTTATCTTTTAATGGATAAGTTAACACGTTTGTGGAAAACTTCTACACAGCATGTTGGGAAAGAGGAGTATCACAATTGACTCGAGACAAGACACCACAGGCTGGATTTCAAAGATATGCAGTATTTAATTACTGTCCTGATAGCGACATAATCACAGTATCCATCCAGTGCTCATGGAAACCAGTTCTGTTTTTAACAGTGTTCAGGGAGGTCTGGACCAGGGTACAATCTACACCTGTGTTCATGTTTGCTTAACAATAATATTTTTGAAGTGTGACTAAATAACATTAGATATTTGCATAATGTCTCTTACCTGTAGAATTTGTGTAACTGCTGAAAATTAATTTAAAGCAGATAACTGCTTTGACTGATCAAAAGCACAGAAATGTCAAAAGCTGCATGTCTTTCGTTGTATGTTGTTTGAAGGCATATGGTTTTGGTGATGAATTCTTTCCTGGAAAGGAAGCCCAGCTTCGTTGTTAGGGTATCTCCTTGCACTGAGTGGCAGGGTGCTGTAATGGACATGGGCACATGAAACATTGAGAGAGAAGGCAGGGTGTGTGTTACAGTGCATTGGTTACTCCGCAGCACTTGCTGTGTGTGTTCTTACCCTGCAAAGCCCCTGATGGACCAGGTTTTCTGCTGAGGGAGAGCCTGCACCTGTTCCATTCTCCAGCCACACCAGAGAGCCCCAAGTGCTGTAAGTTCACACCCTGGCTGACTTTGCAATAGTTCATTTGCATGCCGAGTCTTGGTTTCTGGTATTTATAACAGAAATGCTTTTTGAATTTCAGAGGAAATAAATTTTGTAGATTCCCAGTTACCCTGGGACAATGTTTCAAAAAATTCTTTAAAAATAATTAAGCACTATATAACTTTGGGGACTGGTAACACTGACAGATGTGCTGAAAAGTATCCATCATGTCTTGGCATATGATATGCTAATATATTTCAATGTCTTTATTTTTAATCTATTCTCACTTTTTTGCCTCTGCTGCACCCTCTCCTCCCTTCCCCTTGAATAGAAGCTTTCCTGTGCTAGCAAACAATAGGACTCGTTATTTGAGAGAGGAAAATATTTTCCTCTTGAGCAAGATAATGTCCTTATATGCTGGCCCTTCTGCTGGTGCCCTGAGGGATTACTGGAGGTGAAATGTCTCCAGTAGCAAACGAGCTTTGAGAGCCACAGTTGTGGTCACTTGGTAACTTCAGCTGAGAAACCTGGCTATTGAGGCAATATATCATCATGGTGCAGGTGCAATTGTATGCCAAACTCAATAAAAATATTTTGCATATTAAAAAACTGTTTTAAAATTTATTTCAAGGCCATTCATTTTAGTTTTCTGATGGAAGTATGCTGTCTAGTCAGCAAGAATTTAAAGGAACACATTTTGCTTTGCTCTTTGCTATCGTGAAGCACGTTAGAGCCTGAAGGACTTTAGGGCATGTGTCTTGTCTATAAAAGGATTATTTGATGTAGAAAAATCCATTGAGTTTGTTTCTGCTTTCTTTTTTATTACAGGTAATCTTTCAATCACATGATGTGAGCAAAAGTTGTTAGAGGATTTCTTTCAGTTGAGGAAACTGCCAGCCACTCAATGAATTCTGTTTCTTTGAGCAGTGTTGAAGTTAAAGATAGATGTAACAAAGATGAATTTTATTGTACAAGTGGGACTTTATGTCCAGTACATTCAAACACAAAGAAATTTTCTGATATCATTAGGGAAAAGTGCTGGTCTTGGGCTTACGATGCAGCCGTTGGCACCCAAGTTGCAACCAGTTTTATGATCCAGGACTTGATTTACTTTCTTTTTTTGTTCACTTTAGTGCTTTCCTTTCTATTTTAGAGATCTTTTCTGCCCTCAAAATATTCTCAAAATATTTGTGCCTCTGAAGTAAACAGGCATCATAACCAACAGAACACAATCTAAAAGCATAATTAGCAAGAGGAGAAGCACCCTCAGAAGTACAGGCAGTTCCAGAGCAGCCGAACCAAGCTGTGCTGACCTTTGAGCGGGGAAGGTGCTGTTGGTGCAAACACCCCATGGGATAACTGGGCAGTGACACACATTCAGATATTCAGAGGCCTTCCATGTGAGTTATGTTGGGAAGTGGAATCATTGCTGTGTGTGCTGTGGCTCCTTTGGCTGGCAGGATGACAACTGCAACAGACTGTCAATATCATGTGCTCGGCTTTACTTTTCCCCCTTAGGGAATTGCATGTTTAGCTCAGCTGGTAAAGCCCAGCACATCTCTACTTGATCTCTGTTTGTCCCCATAACTGCATGTGCTCAGTAGGATACTTTTGGACTAGTGCTCTCCAGCTGTATTATTCCTTTTACTACAAATAACTGCTGTAGCAAGGAATGAATGTTTCATTCTGCTAGTTAAAAGTAGCTTTATAGAACACATATTTTATTTCTTTTTTCTTCTTGGCTGCTTGCCAGTACCCTGCCAATAGACATTATTGGGCTGTGATGCTCTCTGATTTCCTATATTTAATTTTGGGCCCTACCTAAGGGGAAATGATTACTTTGTACTTACCAGACAGGGCAGCAGTACTTGTTCTTCCCTTGTTATACTTACCATGAATTATATTAATCACACTTTGTTTCTAATTCTCAACTGCATGGTGAGTTGAATCTTTATCTTTCAGTGTCTTTTTGTGGGTGCCCTCAATTCTCCTGATGTGTCCCATGCAACAGGATCTATTTTTGAGTTTAAATGCTATTTTGTATCATCACACTACATCATTCTGTTACCTTCCTCTCCTGGAAACCTTCTCCTCGCAGTACAGAGTGTGGTGGATTTTTGTATCTGCCATTACTGTGCATTGACCAGCTGCTTCTTGTTTTTGTTGTTCTCAGTCCAAGTGTGACCCTTTAATCAGGCTTAATAAAGAGTCTGCTCTTTTACTGTTAATCTTCCTGTGATTCATAACTGATGGCCACTGCTAAAGTTGGTGATGTTACATGAGAACATGCAGAATATATAACTGTTGTCTTTTAACAACTGTAGGTTTTTCTCTGCTTCTTCCTGTAACTATTGTTAGGTCTGCTGTGGATTTTGATTTGTATAACCAATAGTGTTCCTACTTTTCAACCATGGGATAAAATATTTTAGTTTCAAATCACATCAGATTTGTCCCTCCAATGTGGACAAGGCACTTGAAGGGTCAAAGACTCCTAGTGTACTGTGTGGATTGCAAATACTCAGGAAAATGTGTTTTCATTAATATTCATGGAACACTCTCATTCTGCAAACATTTGTGTGAACAGTATTTGTCAGAATCTACTTATTATACCTAAGCCTCCAACAGAAGTTTAACATCCTAGGCCAGCATTTCTTTCAAGGCTGTAACAGGTTATTCATTTAGTCAAGCAGGCTGTTTGCAACACTTTGTGTTTAACTGCATGTCAGCCATAGGAAATCACAGATAAGCTACAAGATTGGCTCCTCCATGGGAATTATGTCGGCTTGCACACAACTTCTTTAGCTAACTCTATTACTGTACAGTTATTATCAAGTAGATATATGTGGTGCTGACAGCTCCTGACAGGAGAATGCTTTATTACATAAAGTTTGCAAAGAAAAAAATCTTACAACGTGACAATCTTTTATGCCTAGAAAGCTACGGATTGGACAAGAATCCACGTAATTAATATTAATTGTAATAAAGTGTGACAATCAAGAAAGAATAACATAAGTCTGCTCCTAAGTCAAGACCTCAATAGAGTGGAAGAAATAGAGCCAGCCAGAGATGGATGGTGGAAGAACACTGGTGTTTGAATAATTCATGGAAAAGCACAGTATATTCCATGTGAGGTCTAGAGCCTTTTAAAGGCCTGTGAATTAGATTACAAAATTCACTCAGTTCAGGTAAGTGAGGAGAATGGGGAATTCACATGTGATGTAGCATAAACTATTAAGAGTTAAAAGGTCATGTACTTCCCATGTCAAGTGTGAATGATCAGGAACAAAAATTGTCAAAAGATGTATGTAATTTTTAAGGAAACAAAAGCAAATATGGCCTTCGTAAAAGCTTTGATAATTTGAAGACTTGTTAGCTGCATGGTTTTGGCATTTAAAAAATCCCAGACTATTCCATTTTGTGAACAGTAAGTACAGTGGGTATTAAAACTGAGTGTGGGGTCTGCAGCAGCAGTAGGTAAACAGCACTGTGTTTTTACGTAGTTTGGGCTATTATGAACAGCACTGTTACATAGTTTGGCCTATAATTGGAGGTGAGTGTGAGAAGAGAAATTCTTGTGTGAAGCACATGACTTGTGTGAATGTTTTGACCTCGTGTAATATTGCTTCAGTAAATTATAGCCATGCTCTTTAAAAGGATTAGCTGAAAACAAGGAGGTAATGAATGGGGGATGGAGTGGTAAAGATGTCTTGTGCTGAATGAGGATTCTCCTAGAGATGTGAACAAGGGTACTTCTGGGGAAAATGTGGTTTGGTAGAGACACTATTTGACCTGAAAGAAAAATATGATTGGAAAACCAGCAGATTTCAGGTTTCATTATTAAATCCTGCTGGCAAACCTAAAAATTCAAAGTCAATTAGTTTGACCATTAGCCTTGTCAGTGATCAGCCAGGCTTGTCCTCCCTTCTGTGGCTATGAAAAGGTATCTGACATGTACAGTGGTCTGCTGGATGTTTCTGGGCAGTCTCTTTTCATTTACTCAAACAGAACAAATCAAATACTGCAATGCGTAAGTGGGAAATGAGAGAGTTTTTGGTTATTGTTTTGTCTATGCAGTTATCAGCCTACCAATTTTCTCCCGGCCAGTGAAGCTGTTGATTTTGTTCTTACAGTAAGTAAGAACAAAGTATTTTTTGTTCTTCTGAAAGTAGAAAGAGGACTCAGGTTTGAGGGGAGAAATGGTGAGCAAGTAAACTCTGGGCTGCAGAGCACATCTGTGCAGGTCTGAGACTGGCAGCACTGCTTCCAGCTCTGCAGCATGAGGCTCCTGGGAGAAGCAGCCCTTTGAAGGCCCATTTCTTTGAGGTCATTGCAGGACAGTTATTTTTCCAGCACAATCATTCCAGAGCATCTGCCTTGGTGGCAAAAGCCAGAAACATAGGAATCCATTCTTTGAAACAGTAAGGACATACAGTCTGTGGCAGCGGGCCCACCTTGGGCTTGGGGAATGAGGTACTGCGGTTCTGATGCATCCTCTGTCAGATATTTGGATAGTAAACAGAGTTTATTTTGCACTGTCTTCCCTTTCTTGTTTCTGATATGACAGATTTGTGTTAATGTATATAGTTGTGCCATGGAGGTTGTCACAGGGAAGTGAGAAGTTCTGGCAGCTGAGTAAAGGGTGTTTGGGAACTATCAGTGTTGGGAATGGTGTGGGAAATAATTTGGAAGCTGGGTATGAGCATGTTGTTCATGCCTTCAACGCTGAAGGAGAAAACAATATAGATTCATCTTGCAATTCAACTGAAATGTATGAGTAGTTGAAACTCTGCATTACTATCGTTTTGACTTTCAACAAATCCAATGACGTTGTGTGGAATGAGTCCTCATACAATTAGTATTTTTTTTGGGTATCTCTAACTATAAGAACTAAGGGTAAATTTTTTCTGTTTTCTCATCTGGGGTTGTAGCTGAGTGGGAGCACTGCCTTGCTGGTCTGCCTGTTACAACATCTTGAAACAACAACAGCAAAATGTTCCTTTCAGCAGAAGAACTTATTCCTACAGAAAGAGAAAACAAACATTGCAAATACATAGTTGCTTTAGCTGTGTACTGCACTAGCTGGGATATAGGGCAAAGCATTCAGAAGCTGGTTTATTTTTCAGCAAGCATTTGTATTTGAGAAGCATTTATGGAAAGCAGTAGAATCCTTTACTGCATCATATTCAGCATTTTGATGTGGTCATTTCTACTAAGGAGCTGAAATTTCAATGTATAGAGAAATAGAACATCTACAGAACAGAGAATCTGGGTAGGTGTCCGTAGCTATGCCAAGGTGATCGTTGAAGGCACATGCAGATGTGATTCTAAGAGCAGATTGGAAAAGGCATTTAGCTGAAGAAAATCTGTTGCTGTAACTGAAGTGTTTCAGGAACATGCTTTAATCCTAGCTTTAGGTGGAGTTAAGCTTTAGAATAACCAATAGGAGTTGGCTGGCAAGATGGTCTTTTACACGTGTATATGCTAATGTAGATGTCATAATGCAAATTTAAGCATTCAAGAACATTATGTGGATTTGGGAAAATCCCTAAAATTTTAATTCCATAAGCAAAATATTATTTTGGCAGCACATGACAGAAATAATCCTGCTCCCAGATGTTTCATACTGTTGCAGTTGAGACTAGTTGCATGGTCGTCTTCAAGACAGCTCTAAAATAACACAAAAGCTTCTTGGAATATGAAGCAACTCAATTATACCGAAGCAAAGAATTATATCTGAATTCTTAACATTGCTCAGTCTTCTGGGGAAATACAGTGGGGAACAGAGTCTTCACCAAGAGTAAAGTATGTCAGCTAGAGGACAGAGTCAAAGAAAACTCTTGAAACCAAAGAAGGGAGAAGTCACCTTCTGCACATTTGATATGGATGCCATGGTGGACTGTGTGCCTGTGTGCCAGGCTGGCTGCTGACAGGTGGCATGGAGGAGTCTGAGTATTCAGACTTTTTCTTGAGCATTAAGATTTCCTCACTTGCTCACATGCCTATTTTTCCACCAGTTCAAATGTAGTTAAATGTCTTACTCCAAGAACTGGATCTTAGTGGAAATTGCCAGGTGCTGAACAAAATATACAGAAATACTTGGAAGTGTGTTGATGTATTGTTGTGAGAGGTGTGTATTCTCCATTTCTATTTCTTTAGAATCGACGAGGAATCTTCAGGTGGAGAAATGCTTTTTAAAAGTAATTAAGTTGAAATGTTTGCTTTTATTGACCTATGTTTCAGTGTCATAAACTGAGCCCCATAAGGAGTGTGTGTTGCTGTGCAGGTGACTGAGCACAGATTGCCCAGAGAGGGTGTGGAGTCTCCCTGACTGGAGATATTCCAGAGCTGTCTGGATGCAATCCTGTGCCACGTGCTCTGGGATGACTGTTGGAACCAGGAGGTTGCACCAGATGACCCACCGTGGCCCTTCCAGTCCTACCCATTCTGTGATTCAGTGTTCATCAATGTTCAAGATAATTATTTTCTGTTGCTTTTATGATTGGGATTTCAGGTGTGTAGGTTTTATTAGGAAAGCTGTATGAAGAGAGCTTTATCCTTCCTCCATCTAGGACATGCAGCAAACGCCTTTCAGACTCATTGTGCTGCCTTGTCTCAAGCTACAGTGAAGGCTATGACTATTCTTTCTGTACTTCTGAGGTGGCTTTGCAGACCCACTGCTGCCACTGCAGAGCTCTGCTGCATTTAGAGGGGGATGGGTGCAGCAGTGGGACAGATAGATGGACAGACAGACAGCTATGGCTTTAGCAGGCCACGTGTCCACCCTATTGCAGGAAAGCAGAGTGTGCAGGAATCTCTCCCTGCCTCGTCACACCTGCATATGCAGCCTGCTTTAGGTGGACATCTATAAAGTGCTGAATTTGACTTATTTTCTTAAGAAATAATTGGGAATTAATTTCTGAGTACTTTACAAAACAAACACAAAAATGAGGTGTTAGTTCAACAGTATATTTTATAAGCTCTAACAGAGAGGTATCAGGCCACCCCTGAAACCCATCCCAGTGCAGTCACTGACCCATGGTGTGGGACTGCCAGGGCAAAGCCACAACTCTGTATCTTCCATGGCCTGGCCCAGCCCAGTCCCTCCTGTGAGGAGCAGTGCTGGGTCCTCCCTGTGCATCATGGCCTTCCCAAGTGATGCTATATGATTATTTTCATCTATGTAACTGAGGAGTGTGTGTTGGTGACCTGCAGAACTCAGTTACCTGGCTTTTCATAGCCAGCCATGGCTCTCCTGTGGTTTCAGGAAGGTCCTGTTTCACAGCCTCATGACAGCAGTTGTCCCAGGAAAATGGCAAAGTGTGACAAAGAGAGATCTGTGCACACGCGGGGGTGACACTAGCTGTAACCTGCATGTCACCATCAGTGACAGCCTTCAAATGAGTTGTCTTGCTTACAGCTCTCTTTAGCTACTTGCTTTCCTGTAAACACAGGTTTTTTTTTTCCCTGTTGCAGGGTAAATCGGATCTGACATCATCTGTGCAAGTGCAAGAGGGGATTTTCTCTATGGCAGGAGTCTTGTTAGAGTTGGAAGTTCTTCCTGTGGACCAACACATCCCCCTTCTGTGAGAAGATTTCTTCTGGAATACTGAGGATTTGTTTATGGTGAGTACAGTTGGTATAAGCAAGAAGTGAATTAGAAGAATATGAAAATAAAACTACAGGCTGGAAATCAAGAGAGGTAAGACCTTCTATATTGTTTTATATAGTGTATATTTTCTGATTTTGCTTTTCAGCAATGTATAATTGTAAGTATTGCAAATTTTAAAATTTACTGCCATTACCCAGTGGGTGAGGGAGAAGGACAACTTGTTCTCAATGTGGTTGAATGGTACAAAGCCCAACAAATTCACTGTCACATGCAGCACGTTTTTCTCCTCATTCTTTCTGCCCTGAAGTTACCCTTAATTGCTTAATGTGTTGTCATGCTGTAGTGCCTTGTACAATAGCTTTGCTTGGCTGCCTGCTTGAATGGGGAGGGAAGGGAAGGAGGAGGATGGAGTCCCTCTCCTGCATCTCAGTGCAGCAGTGGAGAGTCCTTGTTAGGTATGTTTGGGTTTAGGGGGGAGTGAAGCAGAGTTTAGAGTGTGCTACAGCTTTGTGGGATTAGCAGAGGCTTGAGGGGCCCAATTTAATTGAGTGTTCTGGCTGTACTGCTTCTAATGTTCTTTGCAATTATGGATACAGAGAATATCTGATATCTAAGACTGGGGTGAATTTCGTATTTCAAATTTTGTAATAATGACTGGAAATAAAATAAAAACACAAGCAGAGGGAAAGGATCCTATAAATTAATGTTTGGTCATATAATAGCTACCATAAGGGAGGGCTGAATATAAGAAGCTTAGAGTGAGGCTGGACCTATTCCAAACACTTTTTACACTCTTATGAAAAATTTAAGGAAATAGCATGTTGAGCACTTTGAACTTTAATTATGAAAAAATAAATTGTAAAATCAGTCTGTCTGGCTGAAATCTCTTGGACTCTTAACAATAACATACCTTTCTTTATGTCTAATGTTGTAGTATACAGTTACATGAGTTTTATTTTAGACAGAAGCTAGAAAAGTCTAGATTTCTTTTTTGGAAACACTGTTAGATAAGAAGCTTGGTTTGAATTTAATGACATCCTATGAGGCACTTTTTCCCATGTCCTAATGCTAAATGGAGGAAAAGAGGAAACATTTTATTTTCCTTCATCACCATATGATACCAGTGTATTTGTTAGGCAGTCCCCTTACATCCTGCCTCAGTAACATGCCCAGCCTTTTACTCTGTAGGTAACCCCCCTTTAATTATAGAAAGACACAAGTACTCAGAATGGGAAACTAACTCAAGCTGTTAGCCTCACTTTTGACCTCTGACAATGCTTCACACTCCTGTTGAGCCTTCCATAAGAGGATCTCCACATGCTCACAACCATTAACAAATTTAACCTGCCAGCTGCCTTGGTAGGTGAGCACTATGTTCCCACGCTGCCCCTCCAAATGGGGAAACCGAGAGACACAATTTCTGCTTTATTGCCTGAAAAAGCACTCTGCAGAACATAGAGAAGGATGTGCTTGCCTGGAGGAGATTAGAGCATAAAAACAACCACAACAGAACAAATGGATGGGGGAGAACAAAAGAGATTGGGGCGAATGAAAAGGGGAGAAAGGCTGCAAGCCCATGTGGTCACTTTGGGAGTGATATGCAAATCTTTGTGCTATGAGTGTTGATTTTGTTTTGTAAGGCTTGAGATTTCTCTATGTTACATTTGTAGAGTTAAAATCCAGGACAGGTCTGAGAAGCATCATGGACACAGGTCAAGAGATGCTAAGCAGCATGTCATTGAAACTGGTAGGAAGAAGGCAGTTTAAAAGTGGTTCATCTAGCACAGACAATGAAATTAGGCAAAAAAAAAAAAAGGCTGGTACAAGTGAGACTTGGCTGACTTGGGTGCAGCTGTGGAAAAGCCAGAGGTCTTTGCCAGCACAGGGGTGCCTGCCCCCAAGAAGCACCAACAGGTCACTGGGGAGCAGAACCAACCAGCTCTGATAGCTCTACCTCAAACTCCCTTTTATGCATTTCCTGACTGATCAGCCTTGGGTGTCACACGTATCCGAGACGATTCTGAGGAAAAGGGAATGTTCTTTCTGTGAGATGATGTTAGGAAGATGCCTTTCCACTGTGGTTTTTGTTCTTTTTTCATGCACAGCATCTTATTAGAAGATAGGAAGCCTTCAACACTGAAGAGAGGGCTGTGGCATCAACATGTATTATTCAGGATTCTAGAAATTGCTATTACTGTGTTTCATTTTATATCCAGAAATACATTGCTGTTGAAAATGAAACAGATTGGCAGACCTTTATCTGTAGGATGAGTTTTGTAAAAAGTTGCATGCAGAGAAGGGCAAAATAGAGCTTGACTACTGCGTGCTAGAAACTATTTGGCTATATTTTGATTAATATTTGTCACTAGCACCACTTAATGTCAAATGCTTATTCAGCTTATGATTTAAAGTCATACAATGCACTGCCTAATTGTAAGTAGGAAACATTTGTGCATCTGGTATTTAAATGGAGTATGTGTACTTTGCATTCCAGAGCATCCCTAAGCACTGCTGTTAGAATTGTCATTTTAAAAATATGTTTTGTCCTGCTTTTAGAGCCCATTTAATCTTTTCCCCATTAATCTGCTTTCCCTAAACCTTTCTCTAATTCTTCTGAAGGATCCCCCACCTGCTGTGCAGGCTACACAACACAGTGAATCTAATCATGTCTGGAATTATCATTTTTATCAGTTTAATCCATATTTTTCTGTTATTTGCTTTCCAAAGCCTTAGACATTTTATGCACTGTGGTAAGTATTGCAGCAATTGTAGTGGTTAGTGTCTTTTCAAAAAACCAGTGACAATACAGTTAAAATCATCAATTTAGATTATTTTCTGGAATGCAGCATTAGTGTTCCATGGAAGTTAAGCTTGATCCTTAGAATTATGGAATATATTTTAAACTTCAAATTGTGGATGAGTCAAGAAATGTCCCTGTGTTTGTGCAATCAAGAACATGCAAGTGTTGATCAGGACAATTGAGAACAATGGCTTGAACAATCAGCATTCTGCTACCTCCCTGAATTTCTTCATGTTCCTTTTTTTTAAGCAGTCTTATATTCATATTTTCTTGAATGTATTTATGAAATAATTACAGCTAAGATAGCGACTGTTTTCTTTATGCTATGGTTGCCTATCATAAAGTGCAGTTTCCAACATTTGAAGAGAGCAGTAGCTTAACTCAAGCAAGTGCTTTTTATGGAGCTCATCTAAATTTACAGTGGTCTAAAGAAGAGACTCTTGTTTGGTGTTTCATTCTTTTACTCCTGTCACCTGTGTTGCTGAGGGTCATAGGGAGATGCTGGTACTGGCAAGGTCCTCATCAAACAGAATCTTCCAGCAATACCCTGCACTAATTTGGAAGAGAATGTTTTGCCATAGATGCTTAGGAACAAACTAGATGACTTCATGTAGATGCCATGAGTGAGTAGCTGTGGAGGTGCCATCCTGGTTTTCAGGTTTTATCCTTTCCTTCATTTATGTCAGAGCTGTTTTTTCTCTCCTGCTCCTGCCCTTCACTTTTTGTTTTGCTGTGAGGCTCTGGGATGCTTGGCAACAGCTTAGCTGCTTGTCTACGTAAAGGTCTGCTAGTGCTACATTGGTAAGGCTGTTCTGTAAAAATGTCATTTAGCAGAATTCTTGCATAAACTCTCAGACTGTAAAACATTTGCAGAAGAGCTATGGTATGTACTATTTTCATTCAGAGCAGGACATTAGGGCTCCAACCACATTTCATTATCCATTTGAATAACATTTTTCAATTTAAAGCTCTCTCTAACCACGAGCACTAAATTAATACTAGATTCCCTCTCTGCCTAGTGGGAACACTAAATAGATAAATAAAAATCATTGCAGGATAATTGTAGGTGCTGTGGGCTGAAAGCCAAACCAGGCCAATTCAGCCTTTGAGCCCTGTCTGTCTGTCTGCTTTTCTTTTTCCTTGCCCATCAAAATAGGGTATTCAATTATAATCTTTTTTCTGCATACAGTGGCCCAGAGGCATTATTAATCTCAGTGCATTTGGAGAGTGAGTGAAAAGACTAAAGGTTTTGGGGGGGAATCTCTCCCCCCTGTAGCTGTATTCATCACTTAGGGTCTTTGTCAAAAATGTACTTTTCTTTCTCCCTCCCCCCATTCCTTGGAGCATAAGCTGGAATTGACTCCAGAAGTTAAAGGACAATGGAAGCATTAGCACAGGGATTATGGATCTTCTTGTGCAAGATGGGGGCTGGGGGGAGAAGGTAGAGGCATACTACTGGCAGGATAGAAATTTAAAATTTGTGGCTACAACAGTGTGTACCACTACATAAGAAAAAGCAATAGTGCAATCTCTGTCCACATGAAGCTTTTCAGGTCCCTGAAAAGAGTGCACAAAACCTGTTTCTGAAGCTGGTACATAAATAGTTGGGTTGGAAGTTTAAGTGCCTAAAGAAAATTTTAAAGAAAAATATGGTTTATTAGTATGTTTTCCAATGAAAGAACAGTCTCCGGTAGCTTGTGACTTTCTGTAAGTGATTAAATCCAAGTCCTTTGGATAGGTTCTATAAATGATTTGTGACTGGTTTAAGTTTGTTTTTTGCCTTTTTTTTTTTTTTTTTTTTATAATGAGCACTTAACCATAATATTCCCATAGGGACTTCAATGTTTGGAGAAACTGAATGTTATGGCTGCACTACAAAGGGTTTTGGTGGCATTTAGCTGTGTTTATACCCATAAACTGGAATCAGGTGTTCAGCATTGTCAATCAATTCAACATGATTTTCAGGGCAGTTTTCTGCAACAAGAGGAGCTTAGATCAGCCATGGACCATGATGGGGCAGTGACCCAAGTCACTAAGTCATACTCTCTATTTGATGTAGGTTAATAATGAATTTTAGCAGTCCAAATTATCAAATTGATAAATGTTGTTGTCTCTTAGTGATGACACTAAATTTTGGTGCTTTAACTTTGGTAGTCAGACTGACTTGTGCACTGCAAATTAAAGGAGCATTATTGCTTCCTCTGCTTCAATGAAATTGCTTCACCCCATCTGTAGTTACACAGAATTACTTACAGAGCTTTTCCCAGTCTTCCCACGTGGGTCTAGCAGAGACTCTTTGATTACTGCACTCTTTAAAGCAGAGTCAAGTTTTATTTTATTTCTGTAGTATTAGATCTTTTCCAAAGCTTTAGGTGCCAAAATATGGTTTTAAATGCCTGGGCATATCTAAGTAGGAATTTTAGAAGAAAATCTAGTATGCTGCCCAACTATATTCTCAGTGGTGCCTGCCTTTCTCATATCCTACTGGCCTAATGAAAAAAGATGAGAAATTATTTTAATGACAAATAAATGGCTCTACCTTCCCTTGCTCAACCTCCCTTTTTGCTAGAACTGCTTCAATGACTACTGAAAACTTAAAAAACCAAAAAACCAGCTAAGTTATCTGTTAGAGTATTTATTTAAAAAAACAAACAAAAAAATTTCTCCAAATAAACCAAGCCTCGAAACTTGTAGAGTTCCTCAGTGGAAGACTTCACGCCTGCCTACTGGTAAACCGGTATTTTTCAGAATCTGATTTAACCTGGATAATGCTTTAACAGTGTCTTCCAGCATAAAAGCTTTAACATTTCACATCAGGACCTTGATTTACTTACCATCTGCTCAGAGGTCTGTCATCAACAGAGATGATTTCTAGCTCCCTTCAGATAACTGGCGTTTGGCAGAGCTCTGCTAAACAGTCTATAACCTTGAAGACAAGGAGTATATGATAACCCATGCATATCAGTTAACTTTTAAATGGCTTAATAGTCTCTTTTCTTAAATAAATCTGCCAAGTACTTCAGTTTGGTCCTGCTTTTCCCCGAATTTTCCTTTTTTATCCTTTAAGTCAGTAAAAGTCAATAAGACCTTGGAGGCAGTGAAGAAATTATTTTTTGTGTTTTATCTTTATTTACCATTAACATCCTTAAACTTACTTTTCTTTTTGTCTAGATTTTTTTTATGATTCCTTCAGCTGTTTCTAGCAGAAGAGTTGATTTGGATATTTATGTATTTGTGGCAAAATAAAAAAACCAATTTTTTTAGTGTGTTATACCAGTTAAGTCAAGAAAATTATTAGGATCAGTTTGTCACAGTTCAGGCAGTCAAAAAAACAAGTTACTTTAATTTTAGCTTTAATAACAAGTGTGATGTTTCAGGAGATTGAGAATACATTTCTTAGGCTGTTGACTTAATGATAGCATTATTCTTTAAATTTATAGAGCAAAAAAAATTTCTGTAGAGGCATTGGCATGCTTAAGAGCCTGCTTAGATTTAAGTTTAGATGTTAAGACAAGCTTAGCAGTATTTGCTATATATGTCAGATCTAAGCATGTAGACCAGAGTCGTTACTAGATCAAGGCCAAACTGTTGTGAAGTTAGTCTTTCTTTTAATTTAGCAGATAATTATAGAAGTTTGAAATGACATCATCCAAAATTACAGCAGCCCTTGAAGCAGTGGGGATTCTGCAGACACATGATGTCATTGCCCAGGGTGCACAGTGGACTGGCCAGCTACCGGGTGATGTCTCTCAATACATTGGACTGATTGCAGGACAGATGAGTGCTTTCTTTCTGTGTGTTTTATTTCTGATTTTACTCTTTGTTCAAAATCTGCTTTTTTTGCTACATTTTTTTCCTTTTGACTGATTGGGTGGGGAGGATTTTGAGGATAAGCTGGCCAGGTGTCTTCAGACAACTGGAAAGACTGAGTACTGCAGTTGGGCCAAAATCAACTAGGGAGAGTTTGTGTTGTGGCCAGGACACTGTATTTTACCTAGTGAAAATCCTCCTCTGCTCTTTTGTTCTGGGAACAATTCTGACTTGCTCCCTGTTTCTAGCTGTAATAATAACAAGCAGTGTGCTGCTGGGCAGGGAGTTGAACTCAGATGAATTTGATCTCTACTCTCCTTCCTGATCTTTTAAACAGGCTCCAACCTTCAGTGCCCAAACCCCTTGGCCACTAGGAGAACAATTGCTGGAACCTTTGTCTTCATGAACAAATTCTTCTCAGCAAAAATTCCTTATAACATTTTTAGCCTCATCTCATCAAAAACTGTCAAAACTAGGTCAACTTTGCTTCCTTCTGTCAAAAGAAGCACCACTGCAGTGTGAGCCATACTTTGGGACAGGGAGGTACATCCCAGTAGGCACCCTGCATCCAGAACAAGGGGCTGTGTTTTCCTCCATGGTTGTGGGATTGCAATTTTAATTCAATATAATTTTTGGTTTTTTGGGGAGGAGGACTTGAAAGGCCAGTTGGGAATTCTACCACAAACTATTCTTCAGTCTTTACTTCTAAAGCATCTGAGTTGCAAAAGGAGACTTTAAATTTAATGCTTAATTTATCAAAACATTCTGCAGTAATTTCTTGGACAGTCTGGGTATCAATTTTAATGGCATTATGCCTAATGTGCTTTGTTTTTTCTATCTAAGATGAAAAACTGAATAGCAGAACTCTGAATGGTGTCCAGGTGCAGCAACACCTTTCTCTATTGCCTTTCGAATTCCTGACTGTGCACTAGGGCTGCAATTAATTTATAATAAGGTTTGGCACAAGCCACCATAATTTGGCTCTGAAAGAACCAAAATTAGCTTAGCCATGATTAGCCTATGAATGTTTCTATACTGCTTGTGATTGACAGGAGTCCTGTGGACTTTGTACTACAAATAGATGTGATTTACCCCTCAATGAAAGTTGCTTTGTTTACTTCTAGGCATGTTAAAATAAGAAAAATCACTCTGCAAATGTGTTGTTCTTGAAACCCTGATGCTTGTTGATTAGTGCCCAGGCAGTATTCCCAGCATCTGTTTGTATTGTAAACCTCTGCCTGTGCACATGTTCCTTTTTGTTCGTGTCTGTCTATGAGAACAGGCTGGGGACATCTTCTGGGTGACAAGGAGGGCCATTTGCTGTGCATGAGATGAGTTTGTGTCCCTGAGTGCCTTGTGACACAGGCCAAAACCAGCGTGGCTTTTCACTTGGAGGGATTTAATCTAAATAGGTATCAGAAAGCTAGAAAGATTATATATTTTCACAGAAATTGTAGTTTTCTGGTTTGGCTCTATTGCAGCAGGCAGCAAGAATTTATCATGACCAGATCTGGCATGTTCTTGGTGGGATTTTCAGGCGATTTAGCCCAATCTGTGTGGCACTGACCTACAATGGAGGAGCTGGAAGGGTTAATTCTGAAAATCTACATGAGCTTGGAGGAAGTTGGAAAGAAAACAATCTACCATGATCAAACCTACTTCTCCTTGAGATTAGTAGTTCATTGGCACTAGAATGTTGATTTTTATAATGTATATTTAGCTAAATTTCTGTCCTTATTTCCTTCCACTATTTAATTTTCTTCTTCTGCAGCTGGGTTCCATGGTCTATTATTTCTTTATTGTGCTGTGTGAAACTGACCTCTGTTTCAATCTTCAGGCTTTACAAGCAGGCAATCTTTTTCTTTCTTTCACCTTCTGCAAGGTATCTCTTCTGTTTCCAAGCATCACCTGCTCTAATACCTTAAATTGCTCTGACAGTCTTTGGAGCAAGTAACATGTTACACTGAAAGATCTGGATATGTAAACCTCTCCAAATGTAAACCTCTCCAAATGCTGTATTTTAAATAGAAAAATCTCTCTTATGGTAAACAACTAAGGCTTCTGGAGGGAAGGTTGGCTTGGTTACCACATTATCAGCCCTCTTGAACTGGTGAAGCAGCACCAACCAAGAGATTTTCATCAGCAAATGCCTGAAAGAAAAAAAGGAAGATAATGTTAAGTGGACAGAAATTAGTTTCTGCTTGCTGATCCTTGTCTGGCCTATGATTCTTTAAGTCATTCATGGATAGTATAAATTAGAGTAACCTAAAGGAGCCAGGATAAATTAGGGCAACCTGTCTCAGAACTAAGGAGCTGAAACCAGGGATGTGACACCACTCCATTTTCCCATTCCCATGTTGAGTGGTGCTCTGGCACAGAGAGAGGGTGTTTCCTCTCCTCTTTTTTTTTTTTTTGTTTTAATATTTTTATGTGCCAGAGATTTCAACATCATAATTGTTTTTTCAGTGTGTAGTATTCTTTTGATACACTGTTTGTATTTAATTCTCTAAATAGCCAGTCTTTTTCTTAAATGTCCTGGCTATATTTCCCTGATTTACTTTCTCATTTAAGACTGTAATGATCTCTGGAGCTGCCAGAAGTATTAGATGATTCTGTTAAACATTTGGAAAGTGTCCCAGTTTCTGCTTCACCTTCAGAGGGGGTGATCTTCTGTTTAAAGTCCTCCATTGATCTTCTGTCTTTCAAAACTTCTCCAAAATGCATGAGAGCAGACTGCAAACGTAAATCAGGCTTAAAGAAAATGTATTCTGCTATCCTCACTAAAAGTAGGTAAGTAGAAGGTAATGCAGTCTGGTCATGAACCACCAGCTAAATGAAAGGGCCTGGATCATCTGTCATCCCCTCTGTTACTCTGGATCCAAAATCTCACAGCTCCAGTCACAGCATGGTTTCTGTCTGGAGATTTACTCTTGGAGCAAGCAGATACACTAAACTTGTGTTAATTCAATCTGATTGGATTCTTTATTAAATAGATATTCTTTCTTTTTCTTTTTTTTTTCACCCCCCCCAAACCATTCTTACATATATCAATCTTATGCACTGTTTTTAACTTCTGGGAAGCCATTTGCATGTAACAAATATTTAAGAGTTTTTAATATTTAGATAAGCTTTGGGAAAACCATCCTCATTCAGAAAGCAGATGAAATTCTGCAAGACAGATTTTGGGCTCAAAAGTGGGCCCATCTTCCTATGAATATTTTGAATGTTTTGATGGGTTTTTGTGTTATTTAATGTATTTTCAGTGTGGTCAAAATCTATCCAGAAAATATAGTACCATTCTACCAAAAATATAGTCTGTAACGTGGCAGTTTTGCATTTGCCATGTCCTCCCCTCCGGAGAAAGGTTAGGTGAGGGAGTCTCTCCACTGCTTCTGGCTAAGGAACTTCAGTGCTAATCTCTGTGTGCTTTAGGGATGACAGGAGAAAAGACTTCAAATAATGTTGATTCTTGATCAAACTTGATTTTAATGAAAGTGTCTTTTAAAAAAGAGTATGTAATTGACCTGTCTTTGTTCAGCCTAATGTGATTGAGAGGAGAATTAAATAATAACTGACAGACACATCACTTTTTTAAGCATACAGAAACAGCTACTGTCAAATATGCAAACACAGAAGGGAAGGAAAAGCCTCACACTGCTCTGTAGTTTCAGCTGAGATGAATTACATCAATAGATCTCCCGCAATTCTAAATCGGTTTCAAAGAGTGTTTTCAGTATAATAAAAATATACTTTCTTACTACAATTCTGAATGTCAGGAGTGGCTGGGAACAAGTCTGACTAGAATAACAAATTGTCACTAGTCAACTTTCTAGTGGGTGTCAGTGGGCACCAAGCCTATTATGCTGCAGGAAATTTTCACTGCAAATGTGTTAAGAGGCCCTTTGAGTCCTCCTGGCTTGCTCAGTGTTCCTTGCTGTGCACACCAGTGTGCTATGCTTTACTAACAGGACCCCATTGTACAGAACTGAAGATGTAAACAAGAAAAAATACAAGCAGGGAATCATGAAAACAAATTTTGAGGTAGATGTCTTGCTGGAGTTTTCTCTCTGTTGCTTTATCAAATAATGAACAACGTTTAAAGCATGTTATAATTAATCAGGAGGCATGTGGGCAGGAGAATTCTGTTCATCAAACAAGGAACCAGACCCAGAAGAAATAAGGTTTGGAGCCCATTCTGGGAAATGATCTGGCATTCTGGGGACAGGAAGCTGCAGCTGGGAACCAGGGCTGGAAAAACCCTGTGGTGAACTTGGAAAGGCTAACTGGCAATCAGGGGTTCAGGTTGGATGGATACTCTGAATACAGCCAATATATAGGGGGGGTGTGTGTGTCTATACATACATACATATATTTGTCTGTGTATTTCTTAATGAACCTTACGGTTTTGGAGAATTATGCCTTGCTGGGTTTAACAGAATGAATACTGGTTTGGGAGCCAGAGGTGGCTAAAAACTTGTCTAGTACAATGAGTATTAACTTTAGATTCTTTAGATGGAAACAGGTTGAGCTTGAGTTGAGCAATACTTAGTTCAACTAATGCTTCATTTACTCCTATAAATTATCAGAGTAAATGTAACAGTTTGATCTGCAAGGGGTGCAATGAGTCTCCTGCTATATGGAGTGCAATTGGCTATTTATCTTGGTAGACAATAGAGAGGGTAGAAAATAATCCAAATCCTGCAGTTGAAAGTGAATACAGCAAACAATCAAAATAATGGCTAATAAAACACAGAAATCAGTACTTGGAGTGAAATAGCCCACTATAAAATCAATTTTAACACCATGAGCTGCCAGAAAGTGTGGGGGGTTTTTTAGCTTCAATTTTAAAAAGATAAACCCCATTCATCCTGGGAGGTGTAGAACAGTAGGTCCTAAGAGCTTCTAGTGGCCATATTTTGCTTCAAGCAGCTTTTGAGCACTTCTGGGAAAAGAGAGGGTGTGATATGTCCCATAAAGTACAGGATTTCTGTAAGGATCCAACTAGTTAGTTCCAATTAAACTTGCCAGCTAAAAGACAGCGACCATAATTTGTGCCCTAAGTAAACAGAACAATTTTATAATCAATTCATTGACTTTGTTGTCACTGATGGAAAGGCTTTACAATCAGCACAATATGTTCAAATCATCCTTTTCTCACAAAAAACAGAGCAGGAGGCTGTGCCTGCTGGAGGTTGTGCAGAGCCCTGTTGTGCATGGCAGTCAATAAAGAATTAGAGTAATCTAATCCTGAAGAAAGACAAAAGTTTAACTGGCCTTTCTGAGGGCTTCCTGAGCTGGCAGTGACAACTACTTGGCAAAAGCTTTTGCAAATGGTGCAGAGATGATGTAGTGGAGATGAAATGCTTCTCTGTGGTCTAACACGATTCTCCAATGTTTCCATCTCCCAAAGAAAGCATTTGATTGCAAACCTCAGAAATATGTGGTGGAGGAATAATCTCCTTTGAGCTTCACAGCCAAGAAGCAGCATGATTGCCTTGTTCAAGGAAAGTTTGACACAGAATTGAACATCCACCAAAAATGCTACTGTTGATGTTATTCAGTATGCATCTGTAGGAATTATGTGCATTCTGGACAGAAATACTAGAAGTGAGCTTAATGCTGTCCCTTATAAGAAGGATTTTGCTTCTGCCTGCAAAGAGCTTGCCTTTTTTATGGAACAAGCATGTCTCTGGAATGTGAGACTTGCATTGGAGTCTGACAGAAAATGGTTACTTTTCCCATTATCAAATACAGCAGAAGGATCTTCTGTTTGATCCAGATCTTCCTGTGTTACTTGACATACCCCCAGAGCTTGTTATCTGAACCCCAGTGGAGCCTTGCAAGGGAGAACTTGCAATCTGTGAACATGCTGAAGGTGCTTTCATGCCCCTATGGATATCAGAGAACAGATCAAACCAGATCCAAATGCAGTGGTGCATACACTTGAATTTCAGATCAATTTCTTAAGGTGCTGCTTCCACTAAGCAGCAAATCCAAGTATTCAAATGAATTGTGGGGAGATCTTGCCGAGGAGATGACGATGGGCCTGTTTCAAAGGGCACAAGGCAGCTGTTACAAAAGCAGTTAAAGATGTTAAAGTCCAGAATTTTGTTTTATGTAAGATCTGTGTGTTTCTGGGGTCTGCTTTTTCCTCAGCTTTGCCTTATATCCAAAAAATTCAAAGTAGATATACAAAGATACTCTTACAAGTTGAATGTTGTAATTTTTAATTGTGTGCTCCCTAAGTTATGATGAATCAGAGAAAAACCACCTTTCTGTGTTTTTTCGTCTTCCTTCTTGACTTCTTTTGAGAGGAAGTAAGAGGAGAATGGCATCTCTGCCTTGGAACCAGAATACAGCACTCCTTTTCAAAGCCTTCTGCTCAGAGAAACAATGAAAGTTGCAGGGATCAAAAGGGTGGGAAAAGGGTGCAGCTGAGTTTATGCTTGATCTGTGACAAACTCTGTTGTGAAAATGAGACAACTTGGAACTTCAAGGCTGAACCAGAAATAGGAGACAGGGAATGAAGCTGAGATGGAAGAAGTCCTCCAGGATAATGAAACACATTAAAGATAACTGGGGAAGGAGGAGGGACAGTGATAAATGGTGAGTGACAAAAGAAATTACAAAAAATAAAGGCTAAACAGGAAAGACCAAAAAGGATAGAGAGTGAAGTTCATTTTCTTGAAAATAACCGGGGTAATGAAACTGTATTGAAATCTGGAAGAATCATGAATTCTTAACCTAAAGATTATCTAGAAAATAATTCTTTCAGTCCAGAAATTCATTAGAATTTTGCTGGCTCTTGTTCTTACTGCACTCTTGTGGTGCCTGTTTGCTTCTATAGTTGTATATGTGCATAGGGATGTACTTATACTACTACCAATCTTAATTGAAGCAGACATTGAAAAAAGCACTGATAATGTTGTAGTGACAATTGGTAAAAATAATTTTGAAAAAAGGAAAAAAAAAAGGTAATTTCTTTCAAGTTTGAAGATTACATGGCAAGTAAGGCAGGAGTTACACTTAGAGGATGAAAACCTACATACCTCTTTGTATGAGGTAGGAATCTCATGAAAAAAAATTATGTTATTAGATGGCTTTTTATTTTTTTGTTCTGATGTTTCTTTGATTTATTTTCCCAAACTGATGTTCTTAGTTTGACCTGCTTGTTTCTTTCCTTTTTTTTTTTCTTTTTTTGATTATCTTCGAGGATTTTTTGTTATCTTTTTGGTGTTAGAGCCCTATTTTTCTAATGAAAATTGAGTGTGCCATTTTACTATAGCTGAAAATTCCTACTTGGCCTCAAGGTAAGCATTTGCTAAAATGGAATTTGGAGACTCCTTTAAAAACTCATTCTGAAGGAGCTGCTGTAAATAAGTACTTCTTTGTAGCACTAACAAACCAAATACTGAACTATTAAGGACTCTGAAAAGAAAGCTGATTATAAATTGCCACTGAAATTTATTATTTTTCTGAAAACCAGTTTATCTGCCTCAGTTTGCTCAGAGTAGGTTAAGAAACACCAAGCAGTGTGAATTCAATTAAATGGATATGTGGAGAGTCATGTCATTGTGGCGTAATAAGCAAGTAAATCTAAAAAAACTCCGCCCTTATCTAAGTTTATGTTGATATAAAATGTGTATCAAGATAACATCTAAATATTTAAAATACAATTAAGAAGTTTAAGAAAATCTGAAGAGAGCTTTAAAACCAAAAGGATGATTAAACATATTAATAAAATTATTTGTATGGTTCAAGATTTTCTGGGACTGCTTTCTGTAGGCCTGAATTGGGAAGTCATTGTTCATTGTTATAGTGACCGAGAAGATTTTCTTACAAGTCTAAACAGTAAAAAGTTCTTTCAGGGATTTTCTTGTCTATATTATATGAAAATCACATGGAATTTAATTTTGCAACAGGGAATAGAAGATGAAACAATGATAACATGGGAGTAGAATACATAAAACTCTTGCTATACATGCTCCTTAAAATCTGAAAATGAATATATTTGGGCTTGATCTAAAGTCTGCTCTTATGTGAAGAGTCTGGTAAGTTTTCCAGTCTGTGAAAGTTATGATTTGGAAATGTTTTTGCACAAGGAAAAAGAAACTTTCATGTCTTAGGGTAAGATTGTGAGAAGTTTTGTCTTTTTCTGAGGCTCTTTGAAGACTGTCTTAGATGAATTGTGATGTTTGCACTCCAGTTCTGAAAATACAGAAAGCCTTAGTTCTTGCCATGTGTCTTTCAACTGGATGCACTCAAATAATTCCCTTTGGGATCACAGCTATACCTCTTTTTAGACTCAACAGCATTTCCATCCAAGTTTTTCCACTAAAGAACAGGATGAGCCGTACAAATTATGCAATGTGTAGAAGTTTATCTGTTCAGCTTATTTATCTCTGGTTTTAGAAAGAGAAAGGAATTTAGCTTGCAGTTAACGATAAATTAGAGAACTGTCATGACCTCTTACTGTATATTGCATTTGTTTCCTTAAAGCACTCTCAAAGTTTGAGTCTGGTACATGAAAATCCCTTTTTTTTGCTTTTAAAGAATTCTCCAGTTCTGTAAGCACATAGTGCCTTTGTGTTCATTTATTCAGTAGCAGTGAGTGCTTCCTTCCTTGAAGGCTTGGTCCCAGTCTCTTTTTCTGCCACTGGTCTGAGTGCCTGCAGTGTATCAGCTCAAGGTAACACCTACACAATTTCTCCTTTCCTTACACTCTCAGTTGTAGTAAAAGAATTGTGAATGAATGTAGCAAGAGGTCTGGGCAGTATTTCTTCTGCATTCAGTTAGGATTTAAACAAAAATACAAGCCTCTGCCAATCTTAATGAACAGAACTATGAGCAAAGTTGCATTTTTTGTTTTTGGAATAATCAGTCAGACATATTTATACCATCTGGTGGAGTTAGTTATTCTGGTTTGTAACACAGCTATTCCTGGAATAACATCACACAGAGAGGGCCATAATGAAAAGGTAAAACTCCCAGGGAAAGTTTAATAAAGGTGACTTCCTGGTGAAAATATCTGGTCAAGAACCCTGAGGGTTGTGAGTGAAGGGGACAGTGAAATGTCAGGAGTGTGTGTAATGAGAAATAAAATGTTGCAAGCACAGGTCGTGGCTGACAGATTTGTAATTCTTCCCGGTTGTAGGGAAGAGCAGGCAAGCTCATTTGCCTTGCTCACAGACCAACCCTTTGTGACAATTTTCAAGTCAGTGGAAGTTTGAAATTAGTAAGATGAGAGCTGAGACAAGGACTTTGTATTTGTCAGTCTTTCCACCTCAAGCTTTAGGTCAAAACAATCGTGAAATGCTGCCAAGGCAGCAATATGAATTGTCTCTGTGCCCTGGGAGAAACACCCACAGGTCAGTGGCTCCTTCCAGCACTTTACCTTTGCCTCGGCAGCTGCTTTTACAGACGGGATGAACTGCACTTCTGTGCATGACTTTCAGGTAGACTGATACATCTGGTTTCTAAAAAGTTAAGCCTTTTAATTCTCCATAGTTCAGAAAAAGGGAAGATAGGCAGTCTCTCTGTCACCCACTGTTTCTCTGGTACCTTTCCCAGTTTTGTTTTGCGTTAGTTTGGTTTTTCCCCCAAGACTTACAGTAGTTGTAAAAATGTGTGGCAGCTGAGGTTTTTCATCAAGCATCTGTTGGGGACAGAACTCAACCAGATGAGGAACATAAATGGCCAAACCAGATGTACCAAACTCTTGATATTTTCCTCCAGGCCTGAAAACTCTGCTGACATTTGCCTAAATACAGCTAAGACCTAGGCAATCTTCTTATTTTGACAAGAAACTTAAATCAAGTTTTAATTTAAAAACTATTTGATTTTTTGAGAGTGCCTGTAATTAATACTATTTGTCTGACATTTCAAATACTTTACTCATGTAATTTTCTCAGCTGAAAGAGGTTTAAAGCACCAAGAGTATAAATTATATCTTGTTTTATCCTAGAAATGTTGAGGTGTGAAAGTTCTTCCTAACACAACTTTTAGAAACTTCTTTTGTATGTCAAAAAGTAGCATCAATACATGGTTTGAGTCAGAAAAAAAATAATGCTGAACATCATACTTTGAAGCACAAGAGTTTTCATTATAAATGATAAATGGATTTCTTTTATGAATCATATACTGTTTTGTTGTGCATTCTCAAAATAATTATTTTTCACTGCCACACAAACCAGTAAAAAAACCACAGAGACTTTCTCAGATGCTGGTGTATCTGTAATTCTTGTCTGAGCTTGCAGTGCACTCTTATACCAGTGGCTGCTCTAAAGTTGCAGGAAGCTTCTAGGCCATGGTGACATCTGAACAATTTCAACAGGAGCAGCCAAACCTTTTGGCAGTGAAGATGTTTTTTAGGAGCTGCAATCACAAGGTCAGAGATGGACGTGTTTACTGGATTGAGATTGTATAGAATTTATGAGGAGCTAAACTGGAAATTTTGAGTGTGTTTAGCAGTCTCATGTCAGTTCCCCAAATGTTGGAGTAATGAGTTGAAGTTGGTCTATTTAATTTAAAAGTAGAGCTAAACAGTTAAACCAGTCAAGGGCACATTCATTAGATTTGAGCAGAATTTTCCTCTGCTCACTGTGACCCTCCTGGGATGGCCTGAATTATGGTCACACCAACACTGGTTATGGGGTAATGCTGGGAGGTTAATTTGCATCTAAACTGGGAAGTTTCTTTGCCCTGGAGCTTGGCCCTGTAGATTCCCAGCTACTATCAGTGCACTGTGGGGCTGTCATTGTGCTCCTCAGCATCTCTGCTTCCCCTTTGTCCACTGCAGTTGGTTGTGTGAAATGCTGTGAGAAAGTGTCTCCTGGATCCCAGCTTCTCTTGGATTTTAACTTCAACAGAATCTGGGAATACAGGAGCATGACATCACTGTCTGTCATAGAGAAGCAGGTTGTTAATTTGCTTCTGAAAAGACATTGTCTTCCAGCTCAGTTTCTGCTTATTTGGAGTTCAGCAAGACCTGAGAAGATCGCTATGATCATTTTAGAGTTGTTTTCAAACATGAAAATAAATGTTGAGATTTGTATCTTTGTACACTGGAGATGATGTGTGATGGTGCCAATCAGCAAACCCGTGTCTGTGGAAGAAATGCCTGTCCTTGAGCTGTTTTGGGTGTGGGAACCACAGCCTGATGATGCTACAGGATGGACATTTTTGGTATTGGGGAGCAGGGATGGAAAATTTGTGCGTGTTGTGGATATCTTCCCCGGCAGGGCAGGTCTCAGTGGCAGTGATATTTGCACCTTAGCTTGTGTCACTTTAGCAAGTCCCCCACCTAATCAAGTCTGTTCACAGCCCCTAGGATAGGACACTGTGTAGGGATGTACCTTAAGGAGCAGCATGTAACTATTACCTTACACTCACACCATTCTCTTCCCCACTTGTCCTCTGCTGGTTTCAGCAGCTGAAGTTGTAAATCTATCTACCTTAGGCTCCCCTGGGTAAAAGATGTGAACCTTAGCTGAAGGAGGAATTAGAACTGTCCTAAAACTTTTGTGGGAGCTCTAACTGCTGAGCTATTAGATAAAGAAAGAGTTTTTCCTGCAGATTTTTATAAAAGACAGGTGTACCCTCTAGTTTATGGCAGAGAAAGCCTTTGTATTGGAAGTTGAGAGAGTGGGGGCAGCAGTCTCCCTGCAGTGAGGATTTGCTCACTTGGTGTCTTGCAGCCTTAAGACATCTCTGCTGCTCTGTGTGAACCTCATCTCTGCCTAACCCTCCTTCTGCATTGAGGGGGAGCCCTGGGCACCGAACTGGGCCCTGGGGATTGTTTTAAGCCTTGTTTGACTGTGAGTTAGACGTTGTGAAGCTCAGTGTCATTGTGCAGAAACCTTTCTGTGAATTCTCTTCCAAAAGCTCATGAGTGCTTTTGAAAATATTTAATTTTTTTTTCGAAGCCTAATTTTCAAAGGTGATACGGGAACCTCTACTGAAAAGGGACCAGAGCTTCATGATGTGCAGACAATCAGCACTATCCAAAAATAATTCTCAGGTTGTGCTCCAGTGTAACCATTCTCAGTATTACTATGTTATGTTCTGTCTTGATATGACCTCTGCAAGTAGTCTTTATTCTCATATTCCCATTTCATACATTGTACCAGCGCCTTTGAGAAAAGTTCAGATAAATCAGTAGAAAAATCTGTGTTCTGACTAAAGGAAACATAATTTAATTTTGTCAGAAAACTAAATATGCAGAACGTTGAAAAACAAGCTTCAGGACAACCCTGTTTTTAGTAGACTTGCATAAACCTGGGTGATATTTATGAAGATGTGTGACTCTCCCTGATTGAAAACCTGACTAAGTATCAAACCTCATTTGTATCTCTAGGTGCATAATGTAGCCCAGTTGATAAAGTCAATGTAGCTCATTGACTACAGTCTGTTTTCCTGTGTCATTTTAGTAAAGCTGAGATGGACGCAAACTAAGAGTTTGCAGGTACTTATATCAGAGAGAAGGGATAAAAGTGAAAGCTGAAAAATGTAGTAAAATGAGGGGTTTATGAAGACTACTAGAATCCAGGAAGTGGCATTTAGTTTTTTATTTATCTATTCAGTAAATCCCTTTCTCCCTTTTTGAAGACTAACCCCTGCCATTTTCCCCTTAGAGACTCCCCTAAGGCTCCAGTGCAGAATGCAGTTCTGTTTGGCTCTTCTGGTTCTTTAGTGGTGCATAGAAACTTGAAAGAGGAGATGATTTTTTCCTTTCTGGGGATGCTCACAGATTAATATATGGCTTGTGTTTATTTGTTTTAGCACATCTCATAAAAGACCCTGACCAGAAAAGATTAAAAGCTTCTAAATCACTTATATGGAGAAATAAGTTGAGAAAGCTCTTAGTTTTTAGCTTGTGCAGCATAATTAAACCCACTAATGAGTTAAAACATTAATACAGAAACAACATAGAAGACTTTATACTCAGTATTGAAGCATCCATCATTCTGTACACCCATATCCCTCTACTTTTGTTAGACCCGCCTTGAGTTCCAAGTGTAATTTGAAATTGCCCTTCAAAGTCTGTAGCTTGAGCAGCCTTCTTCCTAATGAAACTATAGAGATGTGCCCAAGTTAGTTCATCCAGAAATTGCCCTTTCTGGAGTTAAAACAGGAAGGGAGGTAATGCAAAGCTTGCCAATTTTTCTTTTAATCTTTTTTAAGAGTCTAGAAGTATGACTCTTGGTCCATAAATTAGAACAACTGTGAGAAACATTCCAGTAAATGACCAAATGTAAATGCTCATCTGTGAATGAAGCCAGTGGTAGTATGGACCCATTTAGGAGTCTACAGGGCTTCCTGGGGGCAACTGCAGAAATGTATTCATTCTCTTTGTCCTTCCAGGGCATGGAGAACATTCTACCATTAGTGGGTTCCGTAGCACTTTGTGAACTGCACACCAATCTGATCTTTTCTTCTTTTTGGAGAGCCGAATGCTTTAGCTATTTTCTTGAGCATTTAGAGTTTTGCTTTTCAGAATGTTCATCAATTGCTGCTGCTCTGGTTAGACACAGGCGGTGCAAACACAAAACTCCTAGTCTTGCTTGGCTGAGCCAGCATAGCAGTGTATGAACTGCTTGCATTGGGAACCTGCTGGGATAAAGAAAGTAGCAGTGACCAAACACTGAAATATCTGGGATTCTGCAGAGGCAATAGCACTAAAATTGAAAGCATTAAACACAGTCTTGCTTAAATATGAAATAGCTGCACACTAACCCCTTCTACTTCCTGGCAAGAATAATAATGCTGCTCTAATTCAGAATGAAATTAAAATCAAACAAAACAAATTCTCTGTAACCAAAAGCAAGTCTGTGGCAGGGATGAGTCAGGACTGAAGTTTTGAAATTATGAAGTGGATTTTATGCAGGAGCCTCTCTCCCTTTCCCTGTTGCCAGGGACAGTTCATAGGCAACAGACTTAATGGGTTAGGCAGACAACTTGTTGCTGACTAAGTCACGAAGAGCTGACACCTCTTCTGCATCTTGGAAGGCTTGCATGCTCTTTGGATGCTTTAGACCAGTGGCGTGCTTTGAACTCTTTTCCTAAAAGGAATTTTTTTCCATAGCTTTTTACAAATCTGGGGTAAATTGCTTGCTTATTTGAGTAACTAACTAATTTTGTTCTTTCTGCTTTCTTATAGGTAAAGCACACTTTTCTGTTAGCTACAATATTAGTTCCCCCCAGTAGCAGGGAGACCTTGGGTCAGATTCATCAAGAGGGATAACAGATATTTTCAAGTATTGCATACTAATGAATTGCTGGCTCTTATTCATTATTTATCTACACCAGAAATTTAATGAATACCTTGAAAGCTATTTATGGAATTCTGTGTTTGTGGACAACAGTGCTTCACAAAGTGCAGATCACTGAATACCATGGTCAAGTTTCTGTATGTATGCAGTTAAATATAAAAAATAAGTTTATTTCAACCATGCATGTCCTTGTTCATTCTTCTATTTGCCTTAATGGCTTTCTGCCACCATTTAAGCACTTAGGTGGGCACAGTGTGAATTCAAGATAGTCACAAACCAAGGAGCATCTGGATAAAAGCTTAAATATTCTACTACTACTTGTAGTGTCATACATATGGGGAACAATGAGGATTCTGAAAAAGCTGACAGGTATAATGATTTAATTGTTTCTGATATGACTGGCTTCTATCAGGAGACTGCTACAGCTCCTGGGCTTTGGCAGTGCTGAGGTGGCTCCCAAAATTCTCCAGCTGTAGGTCAAGTCCTGCTTTTTGAAACCCTGAGCATGGAGATTTGAAGAGCTGGAGCTATTCCCCTTGTGAGTTTGCAGCTCTGGTGTCTGGGCAGCTCTTCTAAAGCAGGGAGTTGTTTTTTAAACTAGGAACAGAGCAAAGCAGAAGGGACAGGGCAGAGGGAAGGTGTTGGCAGGGCTGTGCTGAGCATCCCCAGGTCTGCCAGCTCCCTGGTCTCACCTCCTCAGAGGCTCAGGCAGGTTGCTGCATCTGTGCCACTCTGCCTGACAACAACAGAGGGATATTGTTTAACTATTTGTGGTTATTTTGATGTCTCGCTTCCTGGTACTGGCAAAACAAGTACTGTAACTTGGCTTAGGCTTCCTTGGAGCTAATTCTGAAAGCATGAAATCATTCCACATATGTTTTCAGCAAGGGGCTTGGTTGGAACCTCTGTGTTGTTTCTTCTGCTTTGCTGATGGTCCAGAAACCAAAGCACCAAGTACATGCAGTGAGCAGTTTGATCACACAGTGTATGGAAGTTTATTTCAGGGTGAGCACAGCCATCACAGAGATGGCTTGTTGTTGTCATAACTTCTAACTCTCTTCTTGATAGTTCCATATATGCTGTCAAAGGAACAGAATTGCTATCACACCACCACTCAAAAAAGACAGCTTTGTTTTCCAATAGTAAAGTAGTTTATTGTAATTTTGTGACCACTGGTACCGGTCAGTTTCTTGAGCTTGAATCAAAACTTCACAAAGAGGGGACATTTCAACAGAAAAAACCTGACAGACCTTGTCTTTTAAGGTTTTTTTTCCTCAGGAGGAAGCTTTACTAATTTAAAAATATTGTGGCTTAATAGTCCATTTTCAAACCCAGAATAATAAAGACACTATTCCTGGTATTTATGAGGTCTGAGTTCAGCAAAACACTTAGGCATGTATCATGTAAAATATTTTATTAGTTTTACTCTTCATTAGTTATATGCTTCTCCAAGTCTTACTTCTCTAAGCCCCCAGTCTTTTAATTTATAAATGTGTAAATCCATTGGCATTGAGTTTTTTGCTTTCTGCATCTTCTGCTTGCCCATGAAGTCTGAGGTATACATTCTAATAATTGTGTGTAGCTAAAAGGGGCACATAACTCTAATTACCTGATACAGAAATTCCTGACTAAATGTGTGGTTGTCCTGTGTCTGTAGTCCAGAGTTTGCACAAATTTGCTTTTGAAAGGGTTGTATGCAAGCATGGTCGTTTAAACAACTATTCCATCTTTGAGCATTAAAAACAGTTATGAGCTTTTAAAAAATATTGCTAGAGAGTTTTTATGATCATTTCAGAACTATTCACCTCCCCCATCCCTTCCTCTCTCAGGGGAAAGCATTTGGAGAGTTGGATTCTTAAAAATCTCACATCCCCAGACTGAAGTTGTGCAGAAAAACCTATTGTGGTAATCAGTATGTTCATCTGGGGAAAAAACAGAGCTGAGCTATTTATTTATCTTTAATTATAAGTGGTTAAACAAGGAGAATGGACTTACAGTTCCTACTGAACTTAAAAAGACTCTGATTTGTGCCAACTAAAAATTAATTAGTAAGGAATTTTTAATTTCAGCATCCTAGGCCAAGAATCTATTCCTTGATAAAGATATCCCCATGGAATAGAGTT
Organism: Irena cyanogastra; assembly: GCA_013397155.1. Classification (NCBI taxonomy): domain Eukaryota; kingdom Metazoa; phylum Chordata; class Aves; order Passeriformes; family Irenidae; genus Irena; species Irena cyanogastra. The sequence continues at coordinate 2,139,658 of VWZV01004326.1, read as the reverse complement.
ATGAGATGAGATTAGAAGGAATGTAAACTTTATATCACATGAAGCTTCTACTCTTTTGCACTGATGCAGAGGGCATTCTTAATTTTTTTTTTTTTTGGTGTTGGAACATAAGCTCAGAGCTGACCAGACAGGGGCCCAGCATGCCAGATGAAAGGACACAAGACCCCATCATGTAGCTGGAAGATTTTGAGGTGGACAAGTATTAAGGGATTTTTAATCTGAGGTAGGAATTTGCTCTCCTGGATTTGTGAACCTGAAATGATAGAATAGCTAACACAATTCATTTTGGAAAATCATCACATGCTGCTGTTTGCCTCATATCTGCTTGATGCAAAGGGGCATAAAGTACTAGTATTAAAAGTCCTATCAATTGTTTCTTATTCATTAAACTTCTTTCTCCTGGTTTTGTTAGATTTTGGCATTTTTTGAGGTGTGGATAGAAAGCAGGGAAAGCTTAAAATTCCCAGTGGAAAACAGGTGATCACTAGATATCAAGTATTTCAGGTTGGCTTTTGGTTTTTGTGAGAAATATAAATCTTTTGCCTCTCAAAGTTTAAACTAATTGATTTCAAACAATTTCTCAGATAAATTTTACAGCATTAGGGAAAAAAGATAGTTTAAGATCATATTTGTTAGTAGAACAGTTTTACGTTCAGACAATCAGAAATTCTGAAGTAGAGCTGCTATGTTGTTCTTGCCTGCTTGTATTGATTGATGAAAAGCCACAAACTTTAGGAATGAACTTTAAAGTGAACCACTTGTTGTTCCTTTGAAAATTGTTCTCTGATCTCTCAGTTCCTTATGGTCATTGAAAATCACAATAAAGAACTTGTGAAGCTGTGAGTCTCAGTGGAGGGGAGGCAGCAGTAGTGTTCTCTGGTACAGTACATGTACCAGGAGAACATCAGTGCATTACAAAGGTTATAGAAAACTTAAAGAAAGAACATATTAGTGTAAAGCTAGTGTTGTAAATATTTAATTATTTCCTTCTCTCCTCGAGTTGGAGGCAAATGATTGCCATCATACTAAGGTGATAACAAGCACACTGTGAATCTGTGTTGGTTACTTTGGGTGAGTAGGGGCAGGCCTGCAGGGATGACACATGGGGGAAACTGCAAAATGAATCTGGGAAAAGTCCTGTTGACTTTGTTACTATGTCCATAGGGTAACATTGCCATGAAGCATGTGGAAAAAAAAATTATATATATATATGTTACCTTTTTTTTTCCTATAAGAAAGCTAAATTTCATATTAGTTATTCACCATCTAGGATTTCACTTTCATAAGTTTTTATTAATATTACTTTTTAAAATCTTTGGTAGTTTTGCCTGAGTTTCTGCTTTATGTCATTTTCAAATGGTGGTTAAATCTCTACAATAGCAACAAGGATTGCCATGAGGAATTATGAAAGAATCCTACATATTATGGAAGGTAGTAAAGAGAGAAAGAAATGTAACCAAATATTTACTGTAAGTGTCAAGCTGAAATGGAAGAGTACTCTAAGAATCTATGGAGTACAGCAGGTTTTACTTTTGCTTTAAACTTCAAAATAACTGTGTGGGTTATCACGAAGTCTTCCAGTCACAAGATTCAAACCTCAACTACTAAAACAAACTTTGTGTAGGAAAGAGCTTTCTATTTTTACATGAAACCTGTAAGGCAATTTTTTTCTAAATGAGAGCATATAGTGTGTGCAAATACATTTGTGAGGATATTTTACATAGCCTGTTTTTGCTTTTAGATAATGGCTTTCTTTTAAAGAAAAATGATGAATCTTTTAGAAAGGAAACGAGGAGAGATGCATTAGCAGTCTCAGAGCTGCATTCATAGGCCTGGAGAGATTCAGAAATAGAGAGCTGGGATTTTTCATTGCAGGCTTACTTAAGCTGGAATTTGATTTGAGGATGGTTGAGGCTCCTCAGTGTAGTTTCAGATACTGAGAGTCTGTCTCGTGGCTATTCCTGAGCAGCCTGTGTGCACTCTGTACTTGGCCATGTGTAAGAATCCCCATGGCCACTGGACAGAGGAGCCACAGAGCTCTCCAGAGCTGTACCCAAATGGAGTGACTTTTTTGGTTAGAAAAATCCATGGTTGGATCAATTTAATGAACTTTAGTTTCTGATTGATTAATTCAATTGAAGAAGAGGAAATTGGAAAATATGCCAGACCTTGCTGTTCCTTTTTAAATGTGTTTCAGGAATTTGTTTTGTATTTTGTTGATTTTGTTTGGGTTTTTTATAGAAAATATTGTTTTACTTTGAAACTGATCTGAACATCATTTTTATGAGTATGTTAAAAAAATCAAGGCACAAAACACATTTTAATTTCAAGTCTAATTAAATATTTTGTTTGGTTATAAGGTGCTTATTTTGGCTTTCAGTGCTTTATGGGACATGAAGACAACTCTCTAACAACAATCAAATTTGTTTTTACAGTATTAGAACTGTCAGTTGTTAAAGCTAAATAGTTCTGCCCTCCTCTCTCTCATCTCCAAACACAGAGAAAAACAGATCTCTTCTGTCTTACTATACCTTTGTTCCATTAAAATGCTGGAATATATTCATTATGAAACTCCTCTTCCAAGGATTCTTTTTTCAGCATAATACTTGAAGCTTCATATTAATCTTTCTAGTCTGTATAAAACGTATAAAATTTTGGACTTACTATTGTAAAAGACACAAGCTGTTCTATTGTGGAGATTGAAGCTCTCAAAGAGTTAAAGCAGGCAGCAGAATATATGTTTTCTTTAATACAAGTTGACCTTTGCATGCAGTAGACAGCTTCCCATTTTCCTTGAAATGAAAATATTTTACTAGATACAGTGTTTAAATAAATCAAATGAGGCTTCAAATTATGTAAAACCTGACCATTTTAAATAAAATTACTACTTTCTCTTCTGAATTTTTTGGCATAATTCAATTTTAATGCTCATCTAAGCTGTAATGTCTCTGCTGAGTATTTGGGCTGCTTGATTATACTGATGGGTTGTGTCATTTTTTTGTTACATGTACAATGAAGGTAATTTTTGTGTTTCTAAGCTAGAAGATCAAGTTCTGTGACCTGGAGAAAAAGAAGGCAAATCAGAATGGGTACAGGTGTGCTCCTTGCTGCTGCAGTGGGGAACCTGGGAGAGCTTTGCACCACCTGTCCAGGATGTTGGTCAGACGGCTGGGGTGGAGTGGGAAGGGGCAGATAGTTTGTACAGTAACTCCCTCACCTTTTGTAAGGTGTGCTGTTGGAAGTGGTGAGGTTACTGGTGGAAATTCATTAAGAGAATGACAGAGATGTATGAAGGCATGTACAAAATTATAATCTAGACAATAGGAATATTTTCTTTTTATCAAGGATAAGCTATTCTTTTCTCCTTGCTTTGACCTGCTTTTAACCTGTTCTTACTTTTAGAGAGGCACATCTTTTTGCACAGGTGTGAGTTATCAGTCTGATATTATGGATGAATTCTATAATAAATGTGGTATTTGAGGAAACAGCTCGAGTAAAAACACAGTGAAGAAGGTAGTACTGAAGCAGGAACTAATTAGAAATCAACCACACCCACTCTGGACTGAAGTGATCCAAGGTTTCAGAAATGGCATCTCATTTACTGATCCTCACTAGAAAAATCTTCCATTTTCTTGAGAACAAAAATGTGTCTCTGGATCAGATTTTTCTCTTCCCTTCAACTCTCCAGAGAACATGGGCAGGCTGAGTTGCTCTTCTAATTCAATTAGCTTACCTTTGTGGGAGGGAGAAGTTGTCTGCAAGCATATGGAAAGTGAGAAAAGTCTTCATCTGGCTAAAGGAAAATATTCAATAATTTTTTAAACCATCTCCAAGAAAAGAGCAGCAAAACCAGCTTGTTGAGAGAGGTGGATGTCTTTGGGCCTTTTACCTTAATTCACTCACAGAAAGTCTCACATTTTTAAAAACTGACCTGTGCTACTCTGTATCAGGAGATGCTGATTGTGGACATTGTGCTGTACAGATAAGCACAAAGGATTCTTTACTTTGTATGTTGTGTGCTTCTCCACTTTCTTTCAGAAACAGAAAATCCAATAAGCAATGAATCCAAATGGCAGAGAGGAGAGTGGAAATAGAGGCTTAACAAACAATGAAAAGCAGCTCATAGTTTACACGATGAGTTTACAGCAGGAAGAAGGAGATTCCACTGAATCTTTGCTCTGCTAGCTGGTTAACAAATGCTCCTCAGTCTTTAAAACAAACAAAATTATGTCTGTGAGTGCAAATTCCTGCAACTGTTTGATGAGCTTTCCACTTTGCTTAGAGATAAAGGTTGTGGGAAAGGGTCCGCTGAAGCTGCATCCAGTCTAAGTGCTTCCAGCACAGTTGTCTTATTTCTTTCCTATTATTTTTTATTTTGTTTTCATCTAGGATATGAGAGAATGCTGTTCAGGTAGTGTTTAATTTAATTACTGTCAAATATTCAGGTTCCATACCTATAGTTTACCAGTCTGCCTGTTTTTGCTGAAGCTTAATGGGTTGCATAATTTTGAGGAGGTAGCTGTATGTGTTTCCAGTGGAAGCAGTTTCTTGTCCTACTGTAAAATTTAATTAAGTTTTGTGAACCATTAAAAGATATGCTGCAGAATGCAGTTACAGAGAATAGATGTATATATTTTAAATTCTTCTTTGAATATTTGTATGTAAGCATGGTGACATCAGAACTGTACTGAAGACCTGCTTGGCATCCTATGCCTTGCTTTACTCTGATACTTGCTCTTCTGAATGTCTTCAATCTATGATTTTTTTAAAATTTCTTTTTTCCTGCAAAGACATCAGAACCACAGGGATGTGTCCAGTGGAAGGAAAAGTGCCTTACTCTTAGCAAGTTGTAGAGGAGGAACAGCTGTAACTCTGCCATGTTACTCAAGCTTTGCCCTCATGGGTATTCATCTCTGCATCAGTGTGTTCTGCACTACTGCTAGACTGGAGCTAACAAAGCCTCCTAGGAAGGCTGGACAGTCCCCTGTGACATGTGTGTGCTGTGGCCAGGGGTAGGCCAGACCCCACAACGTGGGCTGTTGTTTAAGAGTCTGGACAATGCTCTTAGTCATAGGATTTAGTTTTACTCTTGTCCTGTGAGGAGCAGGGAGTTGGACTCAGTGATCCTTATGGGTCCAACTTGAGATATTCCATACCTTCATGTAACTGCTGTTACAAGTACTAAAATGTACTTTGGCATTCTGTTTGGAGGGAGCTATTTGAACAGCTGGATTAGTTATGTATATGAAGACCCTCAGTGACTCGGGTTAAAAGCAGGCTGGCACATTAATAGGCAGTGAACACTGGCAGAATGGTGGGGTGCTGCTCTTGTGTGAGCTGTGGTTTTGTTGCACACATTTGTGTGCCCTGTATCTCGTGCCTGTCCTGCCCAAGAATTGCTTTCCGTGTGCCTGGTGGCTGTGTGTATTACAGCTCTTCTGCCACTGAAAAAGTGTCCAGATGATCTTTATACCTCCTCTACTCCAGAAACATGTAAGATTTATGTGACTTTTTAAATTAGATTTTAAAAAATTATTAATCATTGCATCTACATGAAAATAGCTGAGTCAATAGGAGCTGTTTGGTGATACTTGTCCCTTTTTGTTCCATTACTAGTACTTGTGGTAGGATTTGTTGCAGGGAATATCTGCAGCAATTTCTAAAGCCCTCTTTCATCTAACTAAACGTTTATCCTCAAGTTTCTCAGCATACCTGTCTTTGCTGCTAATGCCATCTCACTTGTTGAAACAAGCTTAGTGATCAAAGTTAATGAACCATCTTGGTAGGGACTGGAAGCTAGAAATAGACTGAAGAACGAGGAAGACCTTTACTATACCCAGGAAATGTCTTAGCAGAACAGGTTCATGGAGAGGGAGTTTTGGACAAAAGTCGTGATGGTTTTCATCCATTTTATAAATATCAAGTGAATTGTCACCATATTTTATTTGCTCATGGTGCTTTCACTTTGTGGGCAGTCTCTTTTTGCTAGAGCAAAGCAGCTTTGTCTTTTTCCTTGTGTAGGTGCTCCTAGATTGTGGGCTCTACAAACATGCTACAAATTTGTCCTGCTTTAGCTGGTTCTAATTGCTGGTGATTTATGAGACAGATGTTGTGAAACAACATAAAATTAATTTTTCTTCTCCATTAATTCAGATGTTCTAAGCATTTGGGCTTACTCCTGTGATTTCCCCTCCCTCACAATTTACTTTGAAAACAAAAGCTCTATTGTGTTGTCCTATTGTAGCCTTCAGTGTTTCCTTGTCCTTTCTAAGTAAATTGAAAAATTGTTTAGATTTAGAAAATAGGGAAAAAGATGCACTAAATGACAATTGTGTAACAAAGGTAGGTGTACAAAATATCAGCAGCCTTTACCAGATGAAAGGAGAAAAAAACCACACTACACTCTCTGATAATTTGAAGTAGCTGCAATACTACAACCAGTCCTGCAAAACACTCATGTGAATAATCCTTACTGTGGCAAGTAGTCCAGTTGTTCCTAGCACTGGTAAAAGGCAGTGGTCTGGCAGCTTTGAGGAATGAAGTTCTATTTTTTATTAGTCGGGCAACTTTCCCAACACCCATTGCCTGGTCAGCCTGCTCAAACCCCGATCTGAAGAGGGAGGGATAAGCTTTCTCTTGGGCTAACAGGCAGCTTTATTTCCACAGATCACAGAATTCTTACTTGTGTTTGAGGTTGCCAATTAGCAAAAAGTAAAGGCAGAGACTTTGCAGGAAATTGCAGCTCTAATCCACCCAACTTGCATCAGAGAAGGACCACCTTCCTGCCCTCTGCAGATTCTGGAGACTCCATGCCCAAAGCCTGTGCCCCCTGCCTGTGCCAGTGTGTGTTCCAGGGATGCTCAGTCTCCACGTGAGTCCTGGGGAGCAACCTATGCTCCTGCTTCCCTCGTCCACTTTCACTCGCTCTCCTTCTCAGGCTGCTCTCTAGGAACAGCTTCCATCCAGCTTGAGACCCTTTGACTTGATGCTGGTGAAAAACCTGGTAGCCTTTTGGTCCATACCCTATATGCTCCCAGGCCTGCCCTAACCTAGTACTTAATCACAAAGAACAAGACCTGGTTTTCCTCAGTGGGTGAGGTCTGTAAGCCCCACTCTGATCACCTCAAATTATTCATGCTCTGAAAGTGAATGCATAATAATTTTTTAATGTTACTCTGTCTTCTGCAATTGCTGCCCATTCCTCTCAGATGGAAGCAGACAACAGATAATAAAAACTGCTGTGGTATTTGTTTTCCAGACGTGGGTAATTGGAACTTCAGGACTTCCAAATCAACTGACCCAAGATTCCCCCCTTCCACCAAAAGAACTATCAGCAGTGCAAGATGTAATCCAATTTGGGGACAGGCTCCAGGGGCAAGTAGGACTCATGGTACGTTTCACAGCTGTTTGAGCAGACCCCATTTGTGGGAGAGCAGTGCAGTACTGGTGATCATACTGCAGAATGTGGAATAGCCCAGGGTTTACCTAAAAGTTTCATCAGGTACCAGCACCAGCAGTGTTGAAAGCTGTAGCAGCAGTCCTGTTTGGCAGAAGGTAGCATATCAGCTGCTTGCACATGATCCAGTGCCATTTGGAAAAAGCTTGAACCGCTTTCAGTAAAAATATCATGATTTGGTCTACTCAGGATATGCTTCTAGTCAGAGCAGTCAAAGCAGGCAGCTTTAGCACCTTCTGTGCAGGAGGCAGTAGGGCTGCATGAAACATGGCCTCTGTTGTACAGGAGCGATGTGTTCTCCAGGGTGTGTTTGTGGCAGCTGTTACTGGATTTTAACATCAGGTCGTGGACAAGGAATTGACCATTACCGAGACTGTGAACTGCCAAGGGTGCTTGCAGAAGTCAGACCACATCTGGAGGTTTCCTGGCACCTTGCTAGTCACCTTTTGTTCTATGTCAAAGCGCACTTCATTGAAAGAGAGGTATTGTCTGAAATGTTGCCTTCTCCGGCTGCGTGGCTGCTAAACATGTGGGTCTTGAGACGCTTAATACAGCTGGCATCTTCTGATGCGGCTTCAGCTGAAACAGTCATGGGGGAGGGAAGACAGCCCTGCGTGGAAGCTCTTCCCGCTGGTACCGGGGCTGCAGAGGGGAGCTCCTCGCGGGCCCGCTGGCCCTGTTGGCCGGGCCCCACTATCGCGCCGAGCCGTCGGTGCCGGCCCGGGCGGAGGTCGGGCTGGCTCCCCGCCCGCCCTGGGCAATGGCAGCACCTTCTGCGGCCCCGGCCCCGCTCGGGGGCCGCCGGGACCCCGCGGCCGCCGCCCCTCCCGNGGTGGGTGGGAATAGGAAGAGGGGGGTAAGAGAGAAGGGGGAAATGCAGCAATTTAATCCCCTGGTTTATTGCTCGTGCTTGTTGAAGCCGCGCACGCAAACAAGCCGGGCTTCTACCCCCTGCAAAACCTTGCAAACTTTTATAGCTTCTTTTAATTGCTGCAGGAGGAGGGACAAATGCAATGAAAATATTGAGCGGTGTTTGGTGCTTTCCTGTCTCTCTCGTTTGTTGCCTGTGGTATCCAGATGGGTACTGTGCCCCCGAAATTACATAATTTTATAAATATATAAAGCAACAGCAGGAGTATTGGGATTCAAGGGAACAAACTTTTAAAGCTGCAGTGTCCTTCCTCCCCCCCTTTTTTCTCCCCCTCGTCTGTCTCCTTTTGACAGTTTCTCAACTGGTGTGCTGTGGCTTGTTGTGAATGGGGGATCTGTGATTAAACAGGAGATTTGCGGTTTGCGGGTGACTTATTCACTCTGTTGCGCGCTGTTTTCCCTTAATTCATTTAAGTGTATCTTAAAAATTATTTCATCGCGGAGCGGATGATCTCGTAGCTGCCGTTGTTGAAGGTGCACAACTTCGCAGAGGGTCTCCGTGCGCCCGGGGATTCTCTTTCCGCTCTCCGCCGGCCCTCGAATAAAACGCTGCAAACAAACGAGTCCCCCTTTTCTGCCGCCAGCTGTCAAAGCCCTCCTGCCTCAGGTTGCGCCTCGGAGTCGTGCGGGTCGGCTCTGAAGGTGCTCGGGGCGGTTGAAGTTTGGCGTCAGCCGCGGTAGCGCCCGAGCCACGCCGGCGGCGGGAGAGCTGCGCGCTGCCGGGCGGAGCGGTGCGGGGCCGTGCGGGGCGGGCTGCTCCCGCCGCGGGCACGGACCGGGGCCCGGCTTCTAACGCCGCCGGAGTTTGCCGAGACGTGCGAGAGGGAGGAGGCTGCGGCTTTAATTACTTGTAAATAATTTATGAAGCGTTGCTCCTACAAGAGGGGGAGCGCGCTAGAGAGGCTTCGCTCGGTAAAATCCCTCGGTGATGGGTAAAAATGAATTAAATAACGCTATGTAATAATACACACGGCCGTTGAAAGAAATGACGGGCGGAGAAAAGTACGTGCCCGGCGGGAGCGCAGCCCCCTCGGCGGCCGCCGGCGGAGCTGGGGCAGCGATGCCCGGCCGCCGGCGGTGGCGAGACCGTCTCTCCTCGGACGGAGGGGGTTTGGGTTGTAGGTTGGAATATGGCTGATCATGTGTTGGCTTGTGTTTTACAGTATTTTTCCCCTTTTGGCCACACCCCCCCTTCCCAGGCAGCTTCCCACTCAGGGAATCCGCGTACAGTAAAAGCCATCGAGATGTCACACGCCGAAACATTTAATTAGAGGCGATTTGTGAGCAGGGAGCGCGCCGTTCGGCGGATGCCGAGGCGAGGAGGCGCGGGCTCGGCCGGAGGAGGCCGGGTGGCCACGGGCGTGTGCGCAGGGAGCGTTTGGCTGCGCGGGGTATATTTAGAGCTTGCGAGAGTGGATTTGGAATGCAAGCGCCTTATGTAACGAGGTTAATCAGAAACACTGGAGAAAATTTCCTTAATTTGTCGGGGAGTTTTCTGGATGTTTGCGGAGCCGGCCGTAGTTGGCGGGTGTTACACAACGCCCCCCCCTCCCGGCTCTCCGGCCCAGCGCTCCGGCGGCGCGGGCAGATGGTGCTGCCGGGGTGCGGGGCCGGCGGGAGGGAGCCGGCAGCCGGCTACGCCGCCTTTGGGGAGGGGGGCAACTTTGGGATCCCATAAATTATGTAACGCTCGGCTGTCGCTTCTGTAGGGATGCGAAAAGGAGAGGGGGTGCTGGGAAGCCCGGGCGGCTCCGGCGGTGAGAGCGTTTTCTTGGCGGTCCCGAATTGTTTGGGCTCTGGTACTGCTAACCTGCTGACCCACATGTCCCTCCTCTCCCGGGCCTCGCTGGGGAAGGGGAAGGAGCAGGGGGCCAGGCGCTCCAGGCACACGCCGCCACTCGCCCGGGCTCCCAGTCGCCGCACGCAGGCAGGCAGCGCGTTATGTAACAGTCTGAGTGGGAAAGCGAAGGTCAGTGATGGAGGCATCCCCGGCAACACAATGGCCAAAGCCCTGCGCGCCGGGGCTGTGCGGGCTGCAAAGCGAAATAAAGCTCGCGGCAGTAATTGGCGTGTGGTTTGGAAGGGCTTGGGAAGGGAGAGGGGGGAAGGAAAAGGAGAGTGGCAGGGATTTGAGGGGGGAAAAAAGTGTTTGGGTTTTTTCGGATGATGTAATGGAGTTGGCAGAAAATACAAGTCTAGTCCTAGAGTGCAAATAGTAAGAGAATTGCAGCTGGCATTCTGTGCTAATGTTGCATAAATTAGTGTATTGGAAGTAAATTGACCTATACCATACACGCCAGCTGATTGTGCCTTTCTAATAGTTAAAACCTGGACATTCAGAACCACACAGGAAAACATGACAATGACAACGTTTTGGCCTCCTTGAAGTCAGGACTTGATGGATGGATTAGGTGTTAGAGGTCCCTGGTGACTTGTAGATTTAGGGTTTTTAATTTTTTTTTAAGCTATTGAAATAGCACTTGATTTCTTGCCTTTTTGTTTTTAATGGGGTCCTGTACATCTTATGGCAACAATGTGACCTTAATGTGTGACTAGCAGAGGTGAAATTATTTTTAGAACTGTTACCTTTTAAGCTCATATGCTCAGCTGTGTATTGAGTTCAAAAATTTACCTGTTTGGGTTCCAGTTCTGCCATGTGCTGTAAGCAGGCAGCTCTGGGCTCTCATGTGAGCTGTGTGGAGGATAGATACAAATACATAGATATTTAGGTATATGTACACATTTAAACACCTCTCTAACTGTAAAAATCCTTATTTTTGACTCGGCAAACACTAAAAGTATTTATTTCATATCCTTAATTTTCATAGCTGCACGTGCTGCAAAGCTGCTTTGATACGTCAGAGTTTATAATAACCAGTGTACATAAGGAATGAAGAAAACAAAATGAAAGAGGACTGTTGATGGAGAAGTGGAGAAAGTTTGCTGTAGAATAAATTCATAGGTGAAACTTTAGTTGTTATAATATTAAAATTTCAAAATACTTTATTGCTTGATGTGCAAACCTGTCTGTACTGCCAGATCCTTACATAACTTGGTTTTTATTTTGCAGAGGTTATGCTGGTTTTGTTGCTGTGTAGAATTCTTAACTTGAAAACGTAAATTCTGAGTTACCAAAAGCACTTTTCAAATGGGGAGTTGTTACATCATATATTTAGTATATGGGAGCATGCATGCATACTTGCATGCTTCAAAAAATTTCCTGCAGTCTGATATTAAAACTGATTGTTAGGAAATGGTCACCATACTGGAAAAAGCAGGAAATGGATAAAAAGGCCTGGTTTTCCCCCAGAGGGATGTTTTTACTGCTGACAGTAGTTGTTAAAATTTTCTCAAGACCAGTCACTGACCAGCAGGTTGAATTTCAGTCTGATTGTGTCTGTGTGTGTGTGTTCTGCAACAAGGGTTTGTGGTTTGCCATGCTTGGTAGAAGGAATGCTGCCCTCCCCAGCTCTGGCCCTGGCCTGTGGCTTTTATTGACATTTATTTCACTTTGCAGGCTTTGACGTCCATTGAGTTGTACCCATGCTGCAGTCTGAGGCTTAATATTCTATTAGTCCCCCTAGAAATAGTTGTAATTGAATAAACTCTATTTTAGTAGAGAACTACTGTCTCATTAAAAAGAAAAGTACATAAAAAGCTTTTAAATCTGCTAGAAAATGCTTAGTTTGTTTGGAACTGAGCTCTTGCTCTCAGAGGTAAGTCAAGAGAGGCTGTCTTGCTGAAAAATATCTAAGACAGCTCTTACATAATTGGATAATGCTATATGCAAATATTTTTATGATGCTTAATATTTAATAATTGAAAACTGCAGCTGTGTAGGTACTATGTAGGTACTTGTTCTTCTTTTCTTGCTGTTGAGGTTCTGAATGTATTTGCTGTTTTCTATTTGCTGTCGTCTATTTATCCTGATCCTGTCTCTACTGGTAGATTGTGGCATGTTGCTTTTGTGCTTTTTTTAAAAATTTGGGTGATGCCCCACAAGTAGGGATGTAACATCATTAATAGTGACAACAATAGATTTGTGGTGTTCTTTTCTGTAGAAATACTTTTTTCCCCCCTAGATTTTATCCCTTTCTGGATTTAGACTATCCTACAGAGCTTAGCCACAATACAAAATTTTGCAAGTTGTTTTCAGGAGGTCCCTTTGAATTTTGTAAATTTGGATGCTCTCTGTAGATTCTTTGGGTTGCCTGTGTCTTCATTGAGGACTATTCTGCATGCACCACTGATTTAGTCCTATTTGGGTAGATGATATGTGCTTTGAATCCTTTAAAGTACAGCATTGTTTTAAACATTTGTAGCATAGGAGCAATAATAGCAGCAGTATGTTGTTCTCCTAGGAACAATGCAGTTCTCTTATTTCAATAAACCGTAACCTATTCTCTTATTTTATTTGCTTGAGAAACATCTCAGGAGCTCATAAACCACTATGTAAATACTGTTATCATTCAACCAAATGCTGTTATTTTACTAAATAAAGAACATAGTTTGTAATAGAGATTAACAGGCTGTGTGACAATTTCAGTTTTGGGTATAGCACTGCATCTGAATGGAAAGAACAATTTCAGCTTTGGGAGGCTGTCTTTTTTCTTTCCTTTTTTCCTTCTGATATTTGTTTTTAAGCTGCAAAAATATGTGTTGGGGAAAATCTGAAGTGGCTCAGTTGATTTTGTTGGATTTAATCTGAGAGCTGTCCCGGTGAAAAGGGGAGAAACCCAACCTCGCTTTAAATTACCGTGATATCTGTATTAATTTGTGAATAGGTGATCCATTCTTTACTTTTAAGAGCGTGTTTTCAGTGACAGGCAGTTGCAGGAACAGACATTGAAAAATGAAAAAAAATTAGAATTCAGAGTATATCTAAATGCACTGGGAAGTGTGGGTGCTGTGCAGCTCTGGGGTTGTTTACAGGCTCTGTGCTCTCACTGCTGCTCGGGGAGCAAAGGGGCTGCAGTGGCAGCTGCAGCTGCTGTCACACAGCTGTTCCTACAGCAGGGAAAGGGAAAGGGGAATGCTGGGCCCAGGTACTTTACAGGAGCTGTCAAAATGCAACAATGCACTTGACTCAGGGCCTTCCATCCCGTGCTGCAAGGCACTTGTCACCCCCTCAGCTGCCTGTCCATCCTGACGTTTTGGCAGAGGCTGCCTGTCATTCCAGGGCCTTTGGGTGGGATGCTGGAGTGGGCAGCAGCATCTGCTTCTCAAGAGAAGCTGAATTGCTATTTTTCTCTATGACACTTTTACCTGGACCTGAGTTTGCTGTGGAGGTTCTGTAGTTTTCTGTGGCTTTGGCAGAAGAGGAAGTTCTGGTGGGTAAAGTGTTGAAGAAACTTCCTGAATGTGTGGAAGCATCCACACTTCATATGCAGATTTCTGGGGTCTTGTTTTCTTTGACTCTTTTTTCAAGTATTTTGTGTTTCACTTATTGCTGAGGCTGTCTTTGTAGCCCTGATAATCACTTCTGGAAATGTACTTTCCAGAGCTGTTGGTTTTAGATATGCTTACAGCTGGCAGACAGGTCACCTGCACAGGTTCTTACATGTATGTAGAGGAGGGCCCTGCAGAGCAGAGTCTGAATCCCCTACTGTCACTAGATCCATGTTGCACATTTAGTGTCAGAAACAGATCACACTTTGTTTTTAGGGTTGTTACAGATTTTTTTTGGTCTCAGTGTTCTGACAGGAGGCTCCTCTACAGCTTTGCTGTCTGATGATTAGAAACCTTCTTTTCACTTCTGAGTAACTGTATTCCTGATCAGTTAGCTCACTTGCTTCTTTAAATGTTTTCTATAAAACCTCCGTGGACTGAAAATGAAGAAGAGCCTGGTATTTTATTTTGTGATGGCTGAACTAACAGTGAGCTCTGTTCAATGACTCACAGTTTAGCACTTCAGCATATCTGTTGTAGATGGTCTGTGCTGATAGAAACATGAGAACAGCTTGGGCTGTGTGTCATGAGGAGTTAATTGTCTAATTTCTTGAATGTAAAGGTTGTGAATTATTCTTCATGCAGTTATCTGAAGTCTCATCTAGGTATATTTCATTCTTGGCAACAACTGAGCTCTTTAGAGACTAAGTGTATTGGGGTGTGTATTTTCATGAAGAAATTGTGGGGCTTATTTTACAGCAGTTTAATCTTACAGTTTAGCCTCATTGCACTGTTCATTTGGAAGGATCCCCAGGTGTTTTAAACACTACTGGGAACCATTTTGCTTATTACTGAAATCCAGCCACTTCTTGTGTGGAATCTGACAGCTGTTTAATGGTGCTCAGCCATGCTAAGCAGATCAGAACGGAAAGTGAAGAATACCATACCTGATTGAAACACTCAGAGGAATTTTGGATACAGATAATATAATTATCTGCATTGGAATTGGGTCAAACAGCTCTATTCCTGTAGAAAATTACTAGATATTTTCAGTGGCAGTGTATGGTCAAGAAATTGGTTTGAAATACCTTCCTGAAAATGATGCCCCCAGCAGTGAGATAATTGAAGATCCTGCTGCTTACCCTATTGTGATCACCAGTTGCAGAATGATCAATGTTTTCAGGTATTTCTGGATGTATTAATTGTTTGGTTCCATGCTGGTATGTGAAATCTTATAAACCAGGGGGGACACCTGGGATGTTGCAGGTCTTGCTTTGTAAAGCAAATTTCTTTACTGGTGAGTTCCTTAAATAGTGAGCTGCTGTCTGTGAAATGGGCTCGTATTCACAGAGGTTTTAAAAATGGTTCTAGGGGATCTCTTGACACTAAGCCATTAGAGAATGGGGGAGGTGGGTGTCAAGCCTTGTCTTGTGAGGATATTGGTGACTGTGGGGAAAATACAGCTCTTTCCAGTTGTCTTCAGTTTCACTTCCCATGTAATCTAGCAGAACAGACTATAAAACAGAAGATCTGCAAAGGAACAGAAGTCAAAATTTGTGATCAACTGAATGTACATAAATGTCCTAGTAATAATGACCAACTGCAGAGTCTTTCATTTGTAATTTAATCTAATAATTTCCATGCACTTCTAAAGGAACACACTATGAAGCTGGCAACTTCTGAGAAATTGCTGCGCTGTTACAAACAGCGTTTGAGCTGGCATTATAACAGCATGATAGATTGTGAGATGGAGAACAAAGTTAGTGTGGAAACTGAGCTGAGAGAAATTGCCAGCAGAATGTGAGAAAGCAGAGTTGGATTATGATAACCTCCCTTGCAGAATCAAATTAAACCTTTTTAAAGGCTTTGTTGATTTTTAGTTTGTAGTTGTACTATGTGTTTACTTCACATGGGTGCAGGAGATTAATGAGGCAGGTGTAGTGATCATGGGGTGAAAAGCTGTGGTGCTGCTGTTCTTTTTAAATGTTTCATTTCATAAGACTGTGGGGTATTTACAGCATTAATTAACAATATGTCTGTGTTCTTTAGTTCTGCAACTGTTCAAATGTATTGAAAGTATTTAATATACAGAAGTGATGGAAATTATAACTCCTAGAAGGAGGTTGGATAGAGAGCCCCCTCTCCCTTTTTATTTATTTAATTTTTTTTAAATTTTATTACACTTATAAATATCTTTTAAAATGGCATGCTTGTCCAAAGAGGTGGTTTGTGTGAAGAATGGGGAATATATAGCCAGGAACTCTGCAGCTAGTTTTGACAATATGGCTGAAAGAAGACAGAAGGCAAAAGAAAAATCAAGCCCCAGAGGTAGACCATACAGTAAAGTGCTGTTGATGTGCATCTAATAGCATTGCCAGCTCCTGACCTGTGAGAGAGGAATTTTTTCCACAGTTATGTAGAAGTGTATGCCATGCACTTCTGAAATAAATATATATGCAAAACTGTAGACACCATTGGGAAGATTTAAATAATGTATTAGTAGAGCTTGGCCTGACTGTTCTGGCGCTCAAGCAAGGTCTGTTAGATACAGTCAAGGATAAAACCAAGGCCAAGACTTGTGAAATACTGATTATGGGGTTTATTTTATTCCTCTACTGGAATTATGAGAATACTTTAAAGTAGGCTTTCCCCTCATAGTTTCTCCTCAAATGTAGAGGTAGGGTAGAATTCCTTTTTATGAACTCATAGATGACTTTGCCAAAGTCTGTAGCAAATGTAAATCGGAGGCCTCTGCTGCATTACATCTTTTAACTAAGGGCAGAAAGGTAAGGTTTAAACTATTTCTTTGTAAGAAGTCTTGAAATTTGATAAGACAGGCTAAAGTACAGCTTTTGCTAATACTTTACTTGAAGTAAAAAACCTGTCAGCATAAAGCATCTCCTAAATTCTTTGTATATTAAAAAATAAAATAAAATTAAACCAATCTCAAAGGAAACCAGGGTATATCAAAAACCTTTCTCTGAGTCCTGCTTCATTTGTGTAACCTTTAAGAAGAGCTTTGTTAGTCAATTGTGTTGTCATTATAGAAGTTAGGAAAGGGTCCTTTACTCTGGGTTGTTAGAGAGGCCTTTTAAAACTTGTGATGAAGTATACTCTGAAGTGCTGACATCTTGTGTGGAGTCAGAGTGCTTCTGAGATGATACATGAAAGTCAGTGAGAGCACAAAAGCAACTCTTCCCAGGACTGATGCTTGGAGGAATAATGGACAAAGCAATGTTTAGTGGTGGTGTACTTTCAGTCCCTTAGCAATCTTGCCAATCCATCAATAGCCAGACAGGCTTTACACTTTGAGAGTCTTTAGAAAACCAAACCACTAAGTTGTTTCTAGAGATTTCATTTCCACTCAACACTCTTAATGATGTAATTTTCTGCTGGAATCAGGTGTATTTTTAAGAAGTGATCTGGTTTTCATGAGTGTGAATCTGCCAGAGATCAGATCAGGTCAGTCATATGTTGACTGCATAAAAGCTGCCCTCGACTGTTAGAAGTGTTCTGCTCTACTGGCAGAAAGAAGGCTGGATCCTCTGACACTTCATATCTGTGCTTCATACTAAGCATTGTGGAGGATTCTGTTGATGTCTGTGAGGGTGCTTCAGTGCAGGGTAAAAATAGGGGTGCATGGGTAGTAAGATCAAGAGAGCTGCAAGTAATCAAAAACTACACTGGGAAATGCTTTAAAAAAATAGGAGATTTTATCACCAATGAAAGTGACTCTGGGTAAAAGATGAATTAACTGTAGTTTTCACGGTAGGTAGGGCCGGGTGAGTAGTTGTAATTATTTTGGCAGATATATTGTTACCCTGCTATAATTTTGCTTTCAGGATCATATTGTGGCTTCATTGCTGGAAAAGAATTTCTATCTCTACTTCAGAACAGCTGTTAGGAGATGAGCAAGAATTTCCTCAGGTAGAGAACCTGAGCTGCACTTGTCTGTTGCTGTATATGGAGTGTATTTGCTGAGTTTACTAAAGGTTTTAATTTGTAGCCACTTACATCTTAGCTCTGTTCTTATAAAAATCAAAAAGTCTTTTTTGTTTTGTGATTGGGAAAAAATGAAGGGAAAGGTGAACTGATTGTAGGGATTTGGCTTCAGAGAATTTAATAAACTGACTGTTGAGGTGGCCTGCTTTATTGGCATTTCTCTCTCTCGATATTGGCTGCCTCTAACATGGTTTGATCATAACTGAATTATTTTCATGTTTTGTTGGTTTTTTCCTGAGTAAAGCACATTATACCACTTGGCCTCCTTTTAGAGATTCACAGTTCTAGTTCATGAGAAACTGCAGTAGTTAATTTTTTGGCTAGTGATACCCCACTGAAATGACCAGGCCAGGTCAGCAGTATCCCAGAGATGCTTTGGTGTGACATGTAGTGTAGTATCTAAGGCTATGTGAAAGGACAAGGGAAGATTTTTTGTTTTGTTTTTGAAATGGAAGCAAAATCCTTCCAAAATTCTAGGTAGTCATTAACTTTCCACAGCAGTGCTCAAGGCAGCCTGTCACTAAAATCTTTGGTTTCAGTTCTCTGAAGAACGCTCCCCCATGCAACATTCACCTTATAGAGGATAAAGACAAAAGCTTCTGGATGAAACCAGGATTAGCAGAGCAGCTAGGTTTACAGATAACCATGGCCTTCCATTTAGCAAGCTGTATTTGGCCTCAGTGTTGGGTTTCCAGCGTTCCCAAGTCCACCTTCCTGTTGTTTTCAGCCCAGTTTAGAGACTGTAGAAATGGCTTGTCACAGAGCTCTGCAATTGGCAAGTCTCCTCAGAATTTCTTCCACGTATCCTTTGTTTTCTTTGCCACAGCAGAGGTTCAAAGCAGGCTGTCTTTAGGGATTTGAGAGCAAATGATCACAAGTGGCGAGGTGGGGACTCAGGCCAATATACTGAAAATATTTTGTTGCATTGCTTTTCTCTGCACACAGCAGAACGCACACTGGAAGCAAACTTGGCTCTGGAAAGGCAGCAATAGAAAATGTAAAAACAAACCCAGAAAGGAAGTAAATGAAGCCAAAGGGGGAGCAGGGTAGTTTTGAGTAATGAACAGCAAAAGAAAGATGTGGAACTTAAGGAAGAAGTGTAATGAAAGGGCACAAAAGAAAGATGACTGATTGGGAGAATGGCCTGGAAAAAACCCCCAAACATTTGCAAAAGGACTGGAGTAGTGGGGGAAGCTACAGTGTCTGCTGAGGGGAGGGGAATTGACTGCCTTATTTCTTCTGTGCAATTAATATATCCTTAGTCTCTGATCTTGTCTTTGCTATGGAATATAATAAAATGTGTTTTAGTGCATGGTGTGGTCTCAAACAGTTGCCTCAGATTTTCTTCAGCACCCTGTTGTTTCCAGTGAGCTCTGACTAAATTCTTTTGCCACAGATGTTGTGCTAATGTGTTATAAGAATTACTTGTCTTATCTCGGTCCTGTGAAATTAGAAGCCCTTTCCTACAGTGTGTTAAGCAGATTAAAATGAAAGCATGTTTTTATGGTCCAGCAACGGTGCAAATATTGGGAAAAAAAAATAAAGAAAAAGAGTTGTGAACTAACTGTGAGGTGCTGTGAGAACTCTTTATGAAGCAGACACATCTTGTCACCTAAATGGTGAGATGGTAAGTTCCACGCTTCTCTTGAAAAAGTTTCTACTGTTTTCCCTGGTGCCTTAATTTGGGGGGAAGACCTTGGGATTGGTAGTTTCTACTAAGATACCTGTTGTCATTTGGCTTTAACTTGTGAGGCATCTCTGAAGATGTTCCTTCTTCAAACCCTCATCAGTGACTTGAGGGCTGCATTTACTTTGAGGTAGGCAGTCCTGGGACAGAATTTGGGCTCTTTGGAAAGGCACTAAACATAATATTAGGGGTACTACCAACTGTTTTTTGTTTGTAAGTGATATTACTTTATAAAGTAGTCAGGTGATGGTACACATGAAATTCAGGATTTATGCTACTCTGTGACTTGAATTCCTGTCTTGTGTCCTTTCTCCCTTAGGAGCAGAATATATTTTAGTTACAGCAGTGTTTTATTTATACTGACTTACTTAAATCTTAGTGTCATAACATTACAAGATACTTCGTAACTGCTCTCCTACCTGTGTGGTATTTGTCAGAACAAGTGTAAAGCTATAATGAAATTATTGTGGACATGATGTGTCTAAGATGGTGTTTGGGCAATAACTTAATTAAGGCATCACATGTTATTGTAATATAGGTGAGGGGACACTGTAATATC
The DNA here is from genome assembly GCA_013397155.1 of Irena cyanogastra. Lineage (NCBI taxonomy): Eukaryota > Metazoa > Chordata > Aves > Passeriformes > Irenidae > Irena > Irena cyanogastra. The sequence goes on along the minus strand of VWZV01004326.1, from coordinate 2,119,636 downwards.
TGAGAGAGGACGGAGTAATGGTGGGATGTCAGAGTGAGCATTTTGTGGTTTCTGGGCTCTTTTCCCATTTCATTCATTCGTCTTATTTCCCTGCATGCAGATAAGGAATAGGGTTGCATGTTGCTGCATCAGAAACGTTTCTCCTTCAGGTCATGATCGGAGTTGAGAAGTCTTGGGAGTGCTTATGGGCCACACTCTATGGAGCTTTATGCTGAGATGTGCTGAGTTTCAAATTGTGAAATTGTCAAATTTCAAGTTTCAGCTGGTGGGGACACAAAAGGCAGAAGGTGTGAGAGAGGTGCTCCACTATTTCCCAGTCTGTGGACTAAGTTAGCAGCACCAGACCATTGAAGTGCTGTAGAAGGTACTTAAAAGTTGGACTTCTTGGGTGTTAGTTTCCCCCAGAAGGACAGGTGTGAAGAAGTTTGGCATTTTTCCTTCTGTCTGTGTTGGATGAGGAGGCAACAGTTGTGCCATAATGGTTTTTCTTCTTGCCCAGCATGTGGCTAGGTGTCCCTTTGTCAGACCAGCTCCATGCACGTGTCCTGGGATACCTGTAGGTTTTGTGGGCACAGGAATTGAAAATTCCACACTCTCACTAACTGCAGTCTGAACTGCTGCTGTGGGTGCAGCCACTCCAGCAGAAGGGAGCATTTACCACTCCGTTGTGTGTCCATGAGTAGCAAAACCAGCACAATTGTTTTGGGTTTTTTCCTTAAAAATTGCCCTCTATTGAGTTATAACTTGATGTGCTGGAGGTAATGGGGGCTGGGGAGGACAGCATCTTTGTCACTGCTGTGTTAGCAGAGGCTCTGCTCTACAGGCAGTGCTTAACCATCCTCAGGAGATGGCAGGGTTCTGTCTCTGCTTAGCCCTTACCAAGGTGCAGTTACACCACTGCTGCTCAGTGGGGTCACGTGGTTTAATTGATATGAAAGACTTCAGATTCCCCAGCAAACTGGACACTACAGACCTGGGGTGTGCAACAAAAACATTTTGCAGTATGTTATGTATTAAAACTTGATTAAAAAATAGATGAATGGCAGTGGTAGGAGGTAAGCAGTATTCCTTCTTTTGGTGGAGTTCTTATGTGTTAGAAGTATTTTTCAGCATACTTTGACCCGATCAGCACAGAGAAACTTGGTTTTAGTCTGTCTCTGGCAGTGTCTGATTTTTCCAACCACATTTAAATGTAAATGTAAGCAGTTGAAGTTTTTGTGTAATCCTGACATCTCTATGTGATATTTCTCCATAAAAGTAAATATTTCTACATTATGTTTTTCCAATGTAATGTTTTAAGTGTAAACACCTTGCTTTTGATTTGCAATTTTTTTTCATATTTTTCCTGTGTGTTTTAAGCAGAGAAACTTAAAACTACTGAACCTTACTGAGGGAGAAGTTTTATAGATGTAAACCAAGAATGTATAGCAAATAATTAAGCTATATTAAAATGAAAGCATTTTTAATACTTTGAAGGTAATTTAAATTTAAAACATACTTTAGATTTAAATCATATGAAGCTATTCTGCATGACTTCCACCAGCCTTTATTAAGGACAAAGCACTCTACTTGCCAACTTTTAGAGATTACACTTTTATTTGTAATTTGTCTTTTAATGTGCAATATGGTAATCATTCAGTTTTGCAAAACCAGGTAGGCTTCTAATCTGTAGAGAAGTTCCTAATACATCTAAAACACTTGATTCATGGCATTGCCATAATAATTAGCCTCTTAACATTTTCCTTAAAGACAATTTGGAGGAAAAATTCCTTCCAGTGGCACAGATGTGGTTATTAATTTGTTTCCTCTTGCTGTTTGAATGTTGTCATCAATATTCCAAATGGGAGGGTGTCCATTCCTTCACATTTGTTTCAAACCTGACCTGATGAGGCTGGAAGGACGTGGTGTGGATGTGATGTGCTTGTCTGACTGTCCCATTTGTTCACCTGGATCCAGGTGTCCGGAGTTGCTGTGCTCAGTATGCTGGGGTGGGGTCTGAAGTGTCCATACTTTATATTCTTTGGTGCTGCAAGAGATGAATTCAGTTTGTTTTCTCTGATAAGAGTCCTTACTGTGGCCATCGAGTTACCAAGAGGCAAAGGTCTTGCAGGAGAGCGTGAAAGCAAGAACCATAAACTCTGCTTGAATTTCTTGCCAGCAGTGTCTCCTGTGGTTCTGTCTGCCTGGTCAAATCCATACCTAGAAACTGAAAGGGATGACTGGGCTTTAAAACCTTCTTTTCTCTGGAGCTCCCCTTCCCTTGGACACAGCTGTGTTCTCCTCATGCAGTGTGCATGAGGTGACCAGGGCAGTGCTGGGGGACCAAAGGGCGTTGAGAAGGCTCTGGTTTGGTGCCACATCCGACACTACTGTGGGTTCTGAGCTTAAAATGTGAGTGTTGGCTCCACATAAGCTGGTATCACTAACCATCAAAGACTTTAATGTGAACTGGAGTTTCAGATCTGAGATGTGAAAAGAATTGAAATACAGTGTTATGTAACTTTTAAGTTGCTAGTACGCGGTTGTGCTACAGAGAAGGATTAAGGGCAAATTTTTTCCAAAGGCACTTTCAGGAACTAGAGATATCCAAAATATTGTTAGTCATCCTTTCAGCTTTTTATTAGCACTATCTTGCTGAGACAGGTGATTGTTAAAATGGGAAAGGAAATCTGGTTGTTAGTTCCAGTCTGAAGCTGTATTTAAGTGAACTTTTTCCAGCAAAGGGGAAATGGATCGCTGCTGTGGGCTTTAGCCAGAGAAACAAACCTGAGATCTGCTTGTTTGTTCGTGTGTTCAGCACTGGAGACACCTGTGTTTGATAGACTTTGGAGTAAAAAGGAGGTTTGTGTACCCTCCAGAAGCTGGAGAAGAGATGGAATCTTGGCTGCCAGGGGAATGGACTCTTCTCACATCAACCTCGAAAGCAACATTTACCATAACTTGAGTGTTGCACTGTGCGTGGTACACCTCATATTTCAAACACAAATAAAGTTCATCAGTAGGTTTGAAATGGAACTGAGCTTCCAGAAACCAGCCCAAGTATTAACAAAACCCCTCCGATCTTAGTACGAGGAGCTGGAATTGAGGCATCATGCAAATCCTGTTAATAATGTAATGACTCTCCATTAATTCTCATCACTGTTATGTCAGTTGATTTTTCAGCTACTTGATCCGTCATCATTTTGTCAGTTCTACTGAAGACTCTTTTTATATTCAGCTATTAAAAATGGTTTTGGTTTCTGTTGATTCTCTAATTTTTGCGTATTTCGTGAGATCACTGATGTCTGAATTAAAATTCCATTTTAGGAATAGAAATATCTGTTGAAATTCTTTCTTCTTACTTCCTCAATACCTACATGTTGTCATTTTGAAGTAGGTTGTACTGCATCCCAAGAGATTAGGTAAGCCTCTGGTCTCCTTGCTGTTTGAATCTTGCTAATGCAAGTGTTACCAAGACATTATGTGTTAAATACCCAGCAAAACAACATTGATTTCTTTCCTCCTTTTCTGTACAGTGGAAAGAAGCAGAAGAAATTTTACTCTTAGCATTTATTACACCGAAATGGGAGTAATTTCTCTAGCACAAGAGTTATTTCTAACATGTGCTTATATTTATTCAAACAGTTTGTTTCAGCTTTCGTTTCTAAGCTGAGCAGATTTCTAAAGAGCTTTTTTTCCAACATGAAGATGGTGGAAGCTGGTGGATATTAAAATTTAAGCAAAATATTTACAGTCCTGGAGGAAAGGTGGATCATCCAGAAAAGAAAACGAATGTTGCTTAATTGATAATGATGTGTGTGCTGTGTTTGCTTTTGTGAAACAGTTGAGAAAATTCATCTCCCCTTATGGGTCTGTGTCACTTGGAAACTCTGAGCCATTTTTATAGATGGGATCTGTAAGCTTTTCTGTATTTTAGATTGAGTGCCAGTTTGGAAGATGGAAGTGCCAGGGTGGATCACAGTAGAATTCAGAAACTGGAGATATCCAAAACGTTGTTAGTCATCCTTTCAGCTTTTATTATCTCAGTAGAATTAACCAGTTAAATTAAGCTATGAAGGTTCCATACAAAGCATTTAACAAGAAGTTTTATCAAGTAATTCTAAAAGAGCAAAAGAAGGTTTCAGGTAACAGCAAATGCAGTGATATCCCATTAGCAGAGATCGTCTTCCAGGCTGTTTTTTTTTAATTGACAAAATTATAACAAATGATGAACTGTTGATATCAAAATTTAGTGACCAATTAATGGAGACAAGAAGATGTTTCTGTTTCAGAAAATGGATGTGGTGAGCAACTGGAGCAGATGCAGGTTTGCTCATAAATTGCTAAATGGATGCATTGGAGTACTGCTTCTGAAAGATAAACAGCTGGGAAGGAGTTAGAGGAAGTGTTGATTTTTGTCTTAGTAAGATAAGTACTGGCAATCTAACTAATAAAAATAAGGTTCCAGTAGGTTATTATTTTACTGACTGGTGTGGTTTTTTGTGTTGCAAGTGTAATGGAATTGAGGGAGGCCTCCCTCCACTGAGAATGAGCTGTGTTGCATTTGCCTTGTGTTGGAGCAACTTTAACTATTTTCCTTTTTATTCTCTCGCTGCTTATGCTCCAGCCTTTTCAGTCTCTTGCCTGTAGGTGTTTCTCACTCATTTATTTCTTATGTGTCTTATTCCTCATTTATAGCCAGTGTTTTTCATGGTGAGTAAACTTTGTGATAGTTTAATGAAATTTAGCTTTGCTCATCTCTGTCCTAACAACCTTCCTTCTGGCTAGACAAAAATAAGTGCCGGTCTCTTTGAAGACATTTTTGTGTACAGATTTTTTTCTGAGTAACTTCAACTGATTGCTGCAAACATCTAAGATTATGGGCTGGCAGTAGTCACTACCAATTCTGAATATTAAAGAGGCACTATCTAGTGTTTCCTAGGAAAAGTCCCTGTTAAAACAAGTGCTCTGATAAAGGGAGCTGCTAGCCTAGCCATGCTTTGAGGTACCATCACAAGAGGGTTTTTTTTTTTTGCCATGAGGCTGGTTACCAATGCTTTTGTTTTGCTTATATTCTCTTTGTAAGACTCAGCCTGAGGGAAAGGAATGGTTTTTGTGAAATCCTCTGAAACTTAATTGCTTAGGCTAGATGAGAGTAGACCACAGAGCTCCACAGGTGCAGTCTGTGTGAATGGCCTCTGCTCACTGGAAGTGGCAATAAACATATGCAAGGTTTCAGTGGCTCTTGGAATATTTCCTGCACAGGAATCGGTTTGTGCAGAGTTTGTAAAAAGTAAAAGTAGTGCTGGTTTTTTGTTTGCTTTTGCCTTGGTGGTGCTGGGTATGTGATCAGTATTGTGTGGTATGAAATAGCCATGCAATGTAGAGAACACAAAATAATAAGTCTTCTCGAACAAGCAGAATAAAATTTATGGGCTCCTACAGGCAGAAAGACAGTATTAATAAAATGAGCTGCTGGAGGAGAGGCATTGCTGCTGTTGTAATTGATATACCACACAGTCACACCAATGGCATTGCAGTGTACAGAAGGACTTTTTGGAGTGGCAATACTTTGCTCATTACTTTCTCTCTTCTTTTAAATGATAAGGTAATAGCTATAACTAAAAAACCAACGTAGGCTCTGTTTCTTCCCCCGTCAGACTGATGTGTGGAATTTGCACCTTCTGTGGCAGGTAGGGCTGCCAGTGTCTAGCCTGAAGTATAAAGAGTTATCTCCTCCAAGAGCGATGAGTTCTCTTCAGTTTAGATTTGACAAGTGAGAGAGGGTATTTTCTGCTGCCTACATCAGATTTCCCCCTGATCCTTACATTGAGGTTCAGTGTATGCCAGTGGTCCTGAAGAGTTCTGGCAGAAATGAGGAAAAATGCTAGTGTGGTATCCTGAGTGGGGCATGTCTCTGGAAGCATAAATCCTGAAGAGCTTGTGGAAGCTGCTGTTTGGGCTGAGGAAAGAAGTATGAAAATACTGTTTGTGTCATAGCTGATCAATGGGCAAGTCAAAAAACCTGCATAATACAGAATGAGAGAGAGTAGAAGATGAGAGAAACCTCTTCTGAGAGGCTTCTGATGTCTGGAAACTGAGTGAGTAATGTTTTGAAATTGCTTCAAGTGCTTAGTGTTGATAATGGTTACTCTAAGCCATGGTGGAATGCCCTGCGTGCTGACTCCCAGCTGCATTATTGTGTCACAAGTCCCAGCAATGCAGAGCGCCCTGCTGGAGGATGCTTACCCAGCTTCCTCCCAAAATCCAACTTGCAGCTCTTCTGCTCCTTGATTGTTCTGCTGCAGTGGCCTTGAAGCTCCAGCCATCTTCCTTCCAAATGGCGAGTAAAGTCTGCATTACCTGTTTTGATCATTTCCCTTTCCTAGTTGTTTAAAAAGCATTGGAAAGAGAGGAGCAGGTCTCCATGGCTGATAAGGAGCATTATTGTGTTTCACTTTCCACTTTGAGTAGCTGTGGTAGGGTTCAAATACTGCTTCTCTCTAGGTATGCAATATTGATACCTCTTACCTAAACTGCAGCACAGGGAAAAGTCATCCCATGTAGAATTGCTCTAACAAGCCCTGATGTTTGCACAGTAGATATGGATATCTAAGTTCCCAAAAATGCCCTGTGTTGTCTAACATACAGAAGCTGGCACCTTTAGGGGATAATCAAGAGGGTAACTCTTCCGAGGATTGATGCCTGAATTAAGTCAGGGAATCACCCTGAGCATACCTGTTTCTCTCCTGTAAACCATACAAATTCAAGCAAGCCCACTGTATTAGAGTACTGCAAATTAACCTATTGACACCATGGGTGCTTCAGGCCAGGTGCAGGAGAGAATTTGTCTCACCAGCATGAATTTCAGGAAAGAATTAAGAGATGGGTGAGTTCATTTAGGATGTATTTCCCCTCTTGCACTTCTAGGGCAAAAACAAATTGAGACCAAGTGATCTCTTTCTACTGTTTCCTTCCAGCCAAAATTAAAAAAATAATTGTTTGGAGGTTGAGTACTGGTTGGTGTTTTTAAAGGACTTGATTTTCAAATTCCTGAGCATTATTGTTTACCCCGTAAAGCTGAATGTGATCTCACTAAGAGATGCAGCCCTGTCTTCTTGTTGATGGAGGAAGAGTCCTTCCTTTCTTGTGACTGTTGCATTCTTTACAGACTTGGGCAGTAATGAGAGAAACTCATACTTGTAATCCATTGTGAACAAAAAAGAAATGGTCAAAACTATATGTTGAGAATAGGTGGTCCACTGCAGTTAGTTGTGTCAAATCTCATGCAATTATTGTTATAAACTGAGACCTTTTCAAATTCCTCTTTTTCGAGCCCTATGTAATATTTTTCATTTTCAAGTAATTTATATCTGCTACGGACTGGGAAATAGTTCAGATAGCATGACACTTCCAGCTCTTCATATGCAGTATCATTTAAATTTTTATGGCTGACTCTAGGGCCTAAATGTACTTTCACGTGCACTTAGGAAGCTGCTGTTGGAATCTACACATTGCATAACTGAGTGTGGGATTTGGCCCTTTATATACCACTATATTGTTAAAAAAGCCCACCAAAGCTAACAAAGAAAAGGCAAACCAAAAAACCCCAAATCAAACCCAAACCTAGAAATCCTTACGAAACTGTCATAATACATACCTCATTTTAATGCCTGAAAATCTTTCATTACAGTAATTTGAAATTTCACCATTTATTTATACAGGTCCTCCAGACATTCTCATTTTAGCTGCTTCTTTCTGGCTCTCTAAAGAATCAATGATCTTACTCCAGAAACATTCATGGATCAATAGACTTAGGGGATTAGTGGGTCATGGCCAGGTACAAAATGCATGTTGTAAACCCCAGGCTCTTATATTTGCTTGAATCCTTCCTCAAAAAAATGGGAGAAGGGGTAGCTTTGAACAACAGACCTCTTTGAATGGATTAATTCCTTGCGTATTTCAAAGGGTTGAGAATATACCAGAGAAACTACAAATGTGGAATTAATTTTCAGTGACTTGAGAATTCAGTTAGCTGACAAATAGTTTTCTTAGATAAGCCAGGATGCTGTGGATCAAAGTAAGACAGTGAAAAAAGGAGTGCTGTATGTGGAGTTAAGTTTTTGTTTTTCCTGTCTTCCCACCTTGTATTGCAAATGGAGTTGCACAGAAGTAGCTGCCTTTATTATTTTTCCTTTTTGGTCACATCTTCCTGATTTCAGGGTTTTGTTTTCTGTGCAAGACTGGACACTAACATCTCTAACCTCAAATAAAGATTAATAGGGTTAATTTGCATCTGCTTGGAGTGCTGAATTAATCGGTAACTCTCCAGCACTCAGCTACAGCTCCTGAAATGGCCTGTCTAGACTTTCTAGAGAAGCTAATCCAGATCCAGGCAGCTTTTGAAGCTCTCTAATAATTGTATTCCAGTGCTATGTTGTTTCATCTGCTTCTTCATGAAAATAGTGGGGTTTAAAAAAAAAGGTGGAAGGTTTGAAGTGGCAGATTAGTTAACAGAATGAACATGGATAGATTTCCAAGTTCTGTTTGTTTCTTGTGAATAAACTAATCGTATGATATTTTCATTCATTTTCCTTTCTTACTCTTCTTACTCTCAAGGTTGTCATCTTCATATTTCCTTTCATTCTCATTCTTTCATGGGGATTTCAATTTTAGATATGTTTCCCCTCCCACTGCTATTCTTCAGTCCATCAGTTTTGGTCATGTTTGACAGAAGGACAGATGTTTCAAAGATAATGACATATCTGCAAGTTTTCTGAGAACAGGCATGTAGAAGAGGCTTAATTGCAAGCAATTAAATGAAAGTACTTATTATTAGACACTAGAGAATCCATATAGAGGAGCGAGTTTAAAAATTATTCCTCTGCAGAAAAAAATGGCAGTGGAGATTGTAATTGATAATGAGCATCAGAGCCCTGTGAAATCTTATTTTAGCAGTGCCAGGCTGGGTGCTGTGTGTGCAGCAGGCTGCATTTACCAGGGAGGCTCAGTAACATCAGCTGCATTAGTGGTAAATCTGGTTCTTCATCCTCTGGCTTACTAATGTGAAGGAGTTAATTTGTTTACTTCTGCAGCTGGAAAGGCTGTGGCCCTGCAACAACTGAGAGTCCTGTCTATGCACTCCAATTAGTAAATTCTCTGACCAGGCCTGATCCACAGTACTGCTGGGAAATGAAGAAAAATCTTCCCCAGGGCAATATTATCTGCTTTTCTCCTCTCTTCTGGGATATTGCTGCTTTTTTGTTTTAATGCTCTAACATGGAAGCCTGTATTTGGAGCAGCATATTCATAGAAATTGGTATTTTGGGGGCTGGCTGGACGGATTTCATCTGTTGTGAGAATGTTTTTGTTCTACTGTTAATAGTTATCAAAGAGACTTTGTGGGCTTTCCCTAACGCTCGTCTTTAGGGAAAAGAGACTTAGCTCAGTAGTTGCAAAGTGCACATAGAATTTTTAGGGCCATTGACAGTTTAATTCAGGAATGATCTAATTAGGGATGCAGAGAACTGGATTCACCATATCCTTAAGTATTGACTGTCCTGAGAGATGCTCTGGCAGATGGTTAGTTCAAAGTGAGTTTACCTTGGGCTCAGTTTCTTTAGACTGACAGCTTTTTTTACTCAATTAAATGAGACAACTGTCAAAAGCACAGACTCTGAGTTGATGCAAATAACTCTGCTGCACAGATAAAGCTTAAATGTGTTCCTTGAGTCAGCTGAAACTGTCAGGTGCTTTGAGTAACTAGTTCAGCCAGCCAGAAAGGCACACTGGCAAGTAGAAGAAAAGGTTGGGAGGTGCCTAAAAATAAAACAACTCCCAGGGTTTTATCTTCATTGATTTTACCTTTTGTCGCATAGTGGTATGGCATGTTGGGAACTAGTCTTTGCTTTCACTCTTGTATTCGTTTAAGGAAGGAATTCCTGTTGTTTTAATTATCCTCAGAAGTTTATTTGTTGTTAATGTGCCCGAAGTCCTTAGGCTATGAAAGCATGAAAATAATGAGCTATTATGCTGGAGCTGTCAGGCAGTCCCTAAACTAACTGTCCTTTGCTCTGAGATATCAGTTGTTTCCAAATAAATGAATATGGTTTTGGTGTTTTTCTGGTTATTTAGATATCCATGTGATGTTTGTAGTTGAAACCTAGAATGTGCTTTTTACCCTCTCTTGCCCACCAAGAAGAACTGAAGTAGCTCTTCCTGGTGCTGATCTCACTGAGCAGGCAAGACCTTGCCTTTCTGTTCCTTCTCCTCAATCCTGCAGCTTCCATTTCATCATGAGTTACTGGGTTTCATCAACCCTGTGAAGTAATGAGGAGCTCCTGCTGATGATGCATAACCATTTGAATGGTGTCTTCTATGCACCAGGCTTTGTCCAAGGTAAATTGGAAATGAAACTGGTTGAAGTAGGCAACGTATGCTCATGGGTGAAACAGAAGCCACTTGTCTGCTGCCAACCTCAAAATGAGTTGTGGGCATTTTCAAATCCTGAATGTAACTGTGAAATAAGAATAGCAGACATTGGAGGAAAAAAAGGCAAAACATGGAGTGCCTGTGGAGAAGGTTGTGATATATGGGTGTGCTTAGAAATACAGAATGCTTGAACGAAAACTTGTGAAGACTTGAATACTTTGTTAATTCAGACAAGGGGGGAGAAGTTTGCCTTGCCCTTAGACTAAATTTCCTTTTCAAGAAGAGGAGTGGGACAGGGCATGGGCAGTGCTCATCTAGTGCCAAAGCATATGAACTGCTCTTATCAAACCACACAGCTCTTTTTAATGCTTTTTGTATGCCTTCAAACCTGGACTCACATAAGACTCATAATTTCCATAGTCTAAAATTATTAGAAATACTGCCAAACCATTGTGATTTTAAATTTAACGTGAGCAAAATGTCCCTTGGGAGGATGAGGTTTGGATGGAATACCAAGACAGGAGCCTCTGTCAGTATGTTACAATAATCGTGTCCCGAGACACATTTTATTAGACATTGCTAGCCCTTGACTTGCAGCTTCTGTTGGATGGCTGATTGATTGCTTCCTTTTCTCAAATGGATTGGAAATGTGAGATTTCCAAGTCTTACCTATGAATCTTCTGTGTTGTTACTTAGGTGTGTACCTGAGAATCAAAAAGTTAATGTTCTACTTTGGACACATCCTCCGTGCCAGCTTTGCTGGCTTCCTGAGCAACTGCTTCCAGTTTTCCCTCCTTATAATTATATATTACCCTGTTTCTTCTGCTGTCGTCAGAGTGTAAGTCATGGAGGAGTGTACAATACCCAACTCACATAAAATAAATGTAACCAGTTCAGCAGTAAGGAGGTATATATTTAAAATTTCTTCCTCCCTCATTAGGATGGGCATTTTTAGAACTTGTGTTATTTTCTTGGCATTTCAGTTTGATTCTGAAAGGAACATTGTCAACTCAAGTGAAAAAAAAGTCCAGTCCAATGAGTTGCATAGGGTTTTTGCATTTAAAAACATACATATGTCACTTGATACGTTTAATTGACTTATTTGAAAGTCTTTTTAAACTAGGAGCATTAAGCTCTAATTTCAGTCTCAATGAAAATGCTGACTATAATGGAAGTTAAAGAGAAGTGATGAGAACATCAAAGACCTTGTTACGTCTGTTAGGAAACAAGATACAGAACTGTCTACAAGCCTAGAGGGAAAAGGAATGATGAAGCCACGAGTAATTGGAAAGATGGGTGTGGCTTGTGGGTGTAATCAACAGGCATTGAATGTACGAGGAGTGTCTGGCTGATATAATCTGGTTGATGGGCAGGGCTTCTGGTGCCGCGCTTGTACACAGAGGCTGGCAGCCAGCTCCTGTCATTTTCTGTTCCAGGTCGAGAGATCATTTTTTTTAGTTCACTTGTTAATGCAAAAATTGTCGATTAATACTACAAATTGGAAATAAGTATTTAAAAGCAGTGCACTTAACTGGCATAGCTACATTAAAGTGGTGCTGCAGAGGAATGGTTCTGATACTAAAAGATGTATCATTCTTCTGGCAGATATTGGTGGAAGAAATTCCCATGTATCTTGATGTGAATATAACTTAGGCATTGAAGAAACTGAAGATTACTTGGTCAAATGTGATTCTGAGCTCTTTTCTCTGTTGTCATCACTGAAGATTCACGTTTTCTTTGTAGATAAATGTTTTGAAGGGGGAAGCAGTGAAAGTGGAGCATTATGGCAGTGGCCGTCAATTTTCATCTTGGTGTTTCCTTAGCACTCTGTGGTACTCCATTGGCAGCTCTGTGTCAGGCAGGCTCTGAACCTGTAGGATTGATTTGGCCCAGGCTGTGCCATCCAGTGTCTGCTGAAAAGCACTTTGGCCAGCAGCTCTTATCTCTAGGGAAGAGATGCATGGATCCAGAGTGCTGTAGCACCTCTATCTCTAGCCACACATCATTCTGCTGATTATGTGAGTTCATTACATTTTATTTATAGAACCTATGCATTTGGGCAATTGATGGGGCTCTCAAATTGCTTTCTGGAGTTTCCTTAAAGGGAAGATGGAAGAAAAAAAAATGTTGTACGATGGATGAGCAGTGAAACTACTGATGTGGCAGTGGTTGGACTTGGCCAGCTGTGCACAGGTGACTTGTGCATGTTGAGCTGGATCCCTTTGGGTGTTGAGCTGTCTAGCAGTGCAGTCAGAGCTACTTCCTTGACTGTCCTGCAGAGTGTCTAGAAATCCCTCTTAAATTCTGTAAATTCTGCTTTTCCGCCTCAAGAAGATTTGCAGTGGAAAGAAAATCAACATGTTTTTTGTAACACAAATGGTAGATGACTATTTATAAATTTACCAGGTAGGATATTATTTTTTAGATTTTTGGAAGCTATTGGTTTTTCTTCACCATTCTATCCTTCTTTTTCTGTTTTCATCCTATTGCAGTGTGCTGTACTTTGCTTATGAAGATAATTATTTTAATGAGTTTCAAGAGACAGTCAATTATGCTTGTCTTTTAAATATGTTAAAACATATGTTGCTTCAGTTCATGCTTTTGTCACATCACAGTCAGCTTCTTAGCTTTCAGGGTTTCAGTATATTTCTTTGGAATGCAATAATCCAAGAAAAGCTTTGTCACTATCTATTCCAAACCTGTGAACTGGAGGATAAGTTGTCAACAGCAGGTGATCCAGCGGAAGTCACTACAATCTTCTTTCCTTCTGCAATGTCCTCATTCATTTAAGTGTGAAAACAAGTTTCAGTTCAGAGACGTGAAAACTGTTCTATCAATGAAGAACTTGGTTTTTACTCTCAAATATATGCAAGCTTTTCCCAGCAAAACCTGAAGGCTTGGCCTGATCAGGAGGTGGTACAGCTATGCTGGTAGAGAGCTATTCACTTAAAAGAAGCTGTTCAGCTGTGTAAAAGCAAAAAAGAAAAACAAAAGCCCCAAACCAATAACTTTGTGGTATTTCAAATTTATTAGAATGCTGCATGATAAGATGTTAAAATAAGTCTATAGTTGGTTTCAGGGAGGCTTTTCCAGAAATATTCAGTTCTGAGTTATTCACATATATTTACTGCTACTGCTTCAGGTGTTTATTTTGTGATGTTGGTTGAGCGATGTTATCGTTCCCTGACACTGTTCCAATGTCAGTGCTTATTCGCCAGTTTCAGCTAAAGGTAATGCAGTGACTACTTGCCTCTTGCTAATGATAAAAGAAGGAAAACAGATTAATAGATTAATATTAACTGATAGTCATAGGGAAGCACTAATTGCAAGTGCTAAAACAGTTTCCTAACAGTGCTAATAATACACTCTATCTCATTACAAGGCTCCCTGTTATGATTTCATCACGGTGCAAGCACGTGCGCTTTGGCTCCTCACTGCATTAAACCCTGGAATCGTCTGTGTTGTTGGTGCCTGCACATGGAGAAGGGAGCCAGCTGCCTCAGCAAGCAGCTCTGCCTTCCCCAGGATTTGGTGCTCTTGAGCTCACTATTGCAGTGGCTGTCACCACCAGCTTTCTGTGACAGGCAGGCTGGGGCCTTGATGCAGGACTGACCCAGCCTATTATTTCTGTGCAAAGAGGAAACAAAAACGGGCCCTGTGTCTTTAAATTTCTCTTAGTTCACATGGCCTGCCTGGCGATAGACCTCTGTCCTAAACCTGCAGAGTTAAATTTACCCAGAATGACAACTGTATACTCAGGGTTTAGTTACATAACAGCAGTTGCTGCGTTTCACATTGCACTAATCCAAACACAGCGATAAAGCAGGCCATGGAAAAGCTGGCTGGTTTTGCAGTGTTACATAGGCAGGAGCACAGAGCTTTTAAATTTCCTTTTCTACGTTGCTGATAGTATTCTATGACTTGGATGCTTGACCATTGAGTGGCTTATTTGGTGCTTTAAGAGATATGATAGCAGAGGATGTTGTTTGTTGCCCAGCTCAGTGTTATGAAGATTGGTGAGAAGATGGTTGTATGTAACATGCATCTGCCACTGTGTGCTTTTAGATAATAGCATTACAGCTGGCGTGGTGTAAGGTGCTGCAGAGGTTAAACACTGCTCAGCTTTCATGGACTCTTCCAAAACTGCTCTTATCCCAGCTCCCCACAGCTCTTTCCAGGTGTACTCGGAGGAGAATCTGTGTGCTGGGGTGAAGCAATTACCTCTGCATGCTCACTAGTGCACAGAGGACAGATCATCTATCATGGCTGGTATCATTAGTGTGTTCTGGCTCAGCCTGGGAGCCCTGCTGAGAGCAGGCCCACATATGCTGGTGAGCTTCCTTGCCGAGTGCAGGCATTCAGCTCCCCAAGGGAGTTTTTGCAGGCCCTTGTTAAATAATAAAGACATTTCTCCAGCTTCTCGTGTGTTTAATCAAAATAGGAACTCTCCCAAGAAGTGAGGAGAGGTACTAGGCGAGAAGGCAGAGGATGCTGGAGATTTGTATTCCTTCAAGGGCTTGGAGTTGGGAGACAGGCCATGTATTGCCTTGAAACTTCCTCCACGTTATTGCTGAGCCCCTGGCCTTCTCCCTCATCCATCTTTTCTTTCTTGTTTTTTTGTTTTTGTTTTTTTTCTTAAAGACCTCTGAAGCAGCATTAGCCTTTGTGTATTTTGTGCTAGCACCATGTTTGCCCCATGGTAGATAGCAGTGAATAAGCCCTGTGCCACAGGAGGAGTGGTGTTGGTACCCGGATGATCCCTGCGGGGGTTTGTGTCTTTTGCTGGCAAAATGCTCGTGGTCTGCAGTGGAGCCTGGCAAGGAGCCCCAGCAGTCTGTCCTGCTCTGCTGCACAGTGCCCTGCTGGGTGAGGCTGGGAGGGAAGGAGGCTGCAGAGTGCCCAGGGGACCTGAGGTGCCATCAGGGCCCGGGGCAGCGGTGGCACTGCGGGAGCAGCGTCCCGGAGCCGTGCCACAGTCCCCAGGGATGGCCTGGGGGCCCTGGGGAGAAACCTTCAGTCCATTAGAGGGAGATGATAAAACCAAGTTGCTGAAAGAACAGAGGTTACCATAAGCCCTCACAGGGTCTTGCCAGTGGAGGAAGTTGACATTTTAGCATTCAGGCTTTTCGAACTTGTTTTTAGAGCTTTCAGAAATGTGGTGGAATGGTCAGGGACACCAATTTAAGTTTACCCAGGACTCAAATGCATGTCCAGAACAATAGTTCACTCTTGGTAAATAGAATTTATGTATGTTATTCTTAGCTGTGCAATTTATTTGGGTTTTCTTAACTGTAGACTTTCTACTATGCATAGAACTGTTAAGATTGGTTAAATAGCTACATGCTGGTTTTGGAAAGAGGTCGCTGAAATTATTTACATGGATACATTACCTTTGATCTCTCACACATCCATCTTTAACATTTTTTAGTAATTGCTCAAAGATTCGTAAGAATTTAAAAATTATTTTCTTAAGCCAAAGGAGTGCTGCAGAATGCACTATAAAAAAAATCACCTTTAATAGGTGTCCAAGAGCAAAATGTTTTATTTCTTTCTGCCTCAAGCAAAGCTTACATGAGCTAATAAGGAGCTGTAGTTAGGAGATATTTGAGTGTTCAGGGGCTCACTTTTGTGACAGGATGATTTGAAAACCCCAGCATAATGGATTAAAATTTTTGGTTTGTATTTTTCATTCTGGATGGACAGAGCTCCATTTGTGAGAGTTCCCTGATACTTGTCTTTCATTTGAGAGCTAATGGGCTTATTTTTTCTTTTCAGTGAACACATGTACTGTTCATCCCAATTAGAATGAGGAGATATAAAACACTTGATTTTTTTTTTCCCCTTTCCTATTCAGCTCTCTTGTGTTTCATAATTTGTGTTCCATTTCTTGGACACTGTTATATGAAGAGCCATTTTGGTTGCTACTTTCAGGATGAGAAGACTCAAGAGAGTGTTGAAGAGAAAAGTAATGACAAGGAAAAGCAATTGCTGTCACTTGAACATAGTGGAAAAATCTTTTTGTTTGTGGTATATAGCTATGTTTCCTAGCTTCATTTCTCTATGGTTAAATCCAGATTCTTAAAAATGAAGGTGCTAATTTGAGTCACTTCTTTTGAAAATGAAACCAGAGATGATAGAGTTGTGGTTTTGGAGTCTGAACTTGAGATTTTAAAGCTTTAGTGACTGTAGAGTTGATGCATGATAGGGTTTTGCTTTCAGAAAAAGGCAATGGAAGGGGTCTGGTCTTGACCTCTGAGTGTTAAACGTAACTTTATTTAAAGACAAAACCCTTTTCAGACACATTTGGTGTTCATATTTATATATTGGCTGCTTAAATTTATGACTTATTCTTTTGAGCAGCACTGCCATGTAGTTTAAATACTTTATGGAGATCTGTAAAGTAGAAAAGGTCAGTGCCTTTGATAGCCGAGCTCATCTTTGGCTTTTTGAAACCTTTTCCTTCCCCTATGTGTTTTTATTCATCGGTAGGAATAATCTTCCATGTGCCAGAAGTTCTGGTTTGAGAGCAATGTCATGAAGTTGCTGTGGGGTTGGTTTTTTTTTGTGCTTCCCTTAATGGCCTGGGCAAGCAGAGCAGTGAAAGGTTTCAGGGTTTTTGCTGCTGGTGGTGACTTTTTTTTTCCTTTAAACAAGGTAACTATTTTCACCTCCTCCTTAGGAAGAGACACAGTGTGAAGCTGCTTGTCTCCCAGCTGCAACAACATTCAGAAGAGATTTTAATACAACAAGCTCTGTCATTGATGTTCTGAAATGTTGCTGGAATTTCATGGGTGTCTGAATGCAAATTTATTCTTTCTCCCCCTCTTTTTTTTCCTGTTTGAAGGTTAGTGTTCTTTAGGGTATCGCTTCATTCCTGCCAATCTGATAAAGCTAACTTAATTAAAAATATTACCATTAGATCATACAGTTCTCTTTATTAGTTTAGTCCATGGGGCTCCTTTTCCATGGGGAAATTATTTACTTCAGAAGTTGCAGGAGTAGCCTTGGCTGGTTTTGTTTAATGTGGCTGCTTGAAAGCTTTCCATCAGATTAGTGTTTTTCCAAGCCTTTTCTTGCAGGTACGCTGTTACTCAGAGATAACTGTGATTGCTCAGATCTGTGGCAGTTGCTGCAGAGCAATGCTGGGATTGGAGGGCTTTATGGCAAAGCAGACACGAGCATTTGTTTTGAATGGTTGGTTATTTACTCTGTTTCTCTTCTTCTTTTCTTTCCCACTTCTCTACACCCCCCACCCAGATTTTTCTTTCCAAGAGAAAAAGTTGTGTGGTGCTCTATGTTGGAAGTACTTACCTTCTGCTCCAAGGATTTTTTGGCTTTACTTGACAGGGAAAGGAGGGGGGGACTGCTAGAGATACTCTCCTCTCTTTCCCACGAGCAGTTTTAAGCAATAACAATGACAGCTCTTTTAGCTGGAGGTCTGGTCTGCAGGCTTGTACTTAGGCTTCCTATTCCTTGTATTGTGGAGGAGTGGGTGTTGGAAGCAACCTTAATGTCATGTGTCATATAATCTCCAGATTTAGGGTAGAGGAGTAGGGCAGTGTGTAAACTCTGTGCTCTAAAACAGTTGCAATGTGGCTTCATGTAGGTGATTTCACCTCTGCTTTCATATTGCATTTTCTATCCTGTGTCTGATGTTCCTTATGAGTATTCCCTTCCCACATGTGCCCTTCCTGGGCAGCCTCACGGTCTGGGCTCACAGTGGACACCATGAACAGCTGCAGGCGTGAAGGCATCGCTGGGCACAGCTGTGCTCAAGGCTCATTGCTGACCTGTTCAGGGATGATCTCTTGTTTGAGGCATTTGACATGGGACT
This sequence comes from Irena cyanogastra, assembly GCA_013397155.1. Classification (NCBI taxonomy): domain Eukaryota; kingdom Metazoa; phylum Chordata; class Aves; order Passeriformes; family Irenidae; genus Irena; species Irena cyanogastra. The sequence continues at coordinate 2,101,392 of VWZV01004326.1, read as the reverse complement.
GTTTGTTCCAAGCGTGTGTCTGCAACCTTATTGCCTGCACACCTGCACTGGTCTGTACAAGAATTAATATCGCTTGTGGCATTTCTTAGGCTGGTCTCTGGAGGCTGAATCCATCCTTGAGGCCAAGACCCCTTCTCACAAGACTAGCAGTCCTACTGAAGAGAAAGGGAGTAGGCTTTCTCTCCCTTATCTTGCCTGTTTTATTTTCATGGGAAGTGACTGCTGTAGCTTAGGCCATGCTTGATGCTAACATGCAGGCGGCGTTATTTTTCAAAATGCTCCCTCCCTCATAATTAAAATTCATGAACAGTTCCCCAGAGAGCCACCTGAGGTAACAGAGTCTTTTCAGTGTGCCATTAATATACAGGAACACTGAATACAGGCATTTGGCTGTGTTCACTCTTCCTCACTCTTCCCTGGCTGGCCGCCTGTATGTGTTGTGGAACAACAAAACTGAAATCTGGACAATTTATATTTCAGTAGTGATGGGATATTCTCTCTTTCCCTGTCACTTCACATTAAGGACCTGCCACTAATAAAACTAATTAATAACTCTTGGCTCCACACAGAACACTTGGACTCCCTAGAGCTGGCACTGTGCCACGGTAGCTTTTGAAAGAAGTGCTTCATCTTAGTCAGGGACAGGATGAATATTCCCTGCAGTTCTAATTGGACCAAGTGCCTCTGCATTTCAGAGGCAGTAGATGAGCAGGCTGTAGATCTCTAGGTAGGATCTCCTTTCAGAAGCTTCTGAGATGGGGACTTGTGGCTTGTATGGGTGCTGTGTCAGGAGCCAGAGGAGGCTGAGCACTGCCCTGGAGAGGTGATCTGGGCTGTCCTGCCCACAGAGGGCACTTTGGGGAGAAGCATCCAGCACCTGTACAAACCAGGAGGGGTAGGCTGGGTACTTCCTTGCTCGAGAGGACAATGAAGCACTGTCAGATGGATCCCTTTGGCTGTTTTAAAACCATCTGATTAAATGATAGAAACTGTACTGACCAAATGACAGCCTTGCTGAAAAGTTTCTTCTCTCTGAGAGGCTTTGTTGGCGTTGTGATGCCACTTGTGGGCGTATTTTGGTTTTTTTTCTTCTCGCTACTGACATAACTGTGCCAGTGAAATTTTTGTAGTATGAGCTGCTCTGTGTTGCATAAAAATATTGTTCTGCCTTCTACTCTCGCTCCTCTCTTTCCCTTTAGAAATACTATTTGCTTGCACACTCTAGCATTGAGACTCTGTCCACTGCTGTATTTCTCTTCCAGTAGAGGAGGCAGGCCTTGGTGGCTTTGGTGCTCTGGGCTGCCATGGTGTGTGTTTATTCATGACCAGATCATTATAAACAAGAATGTTCTGTCTGACACCTGTGCAGCACTTTCTGCAATCATTTGTTCCTGCCAGGCAGCTGCAGTTCTTTCCTGAGACCACCTTTCGTACACATGTGCTTCAGAAGGGAAATTACTACAAGGAATATGACTGAATATGAAGTTGGCCAGAGAATTTTTATTTTAATAAAAATTAATGAAAACCATTAATGTGAGTGTAGAGGAAACAAACTGCAAACAGCAAGCTTTTATTTTTTTTTCAACCTGACAAAAAAAAATCTGGCCACCTTGCCACCATTCTCCTCAACTTTCTCAACATGCCTCCTTATAATCAGAGCTTATTTTTTAGGATAAGTATTTTTCAGTGCTTTAAGGAAGGAGAAGGCTTCAGCTTATAAAATCAATTGATTAGGTTCATAGCTGGAAATACTGAGCATTGATTTTAATATCCCACAATGTATCAAGCAAATGAGTATCTTTTCTTCATCACACCCACCGGTTTACTGTCAATATAAGACACTACTCATTTATTACTATTAACTTGTTATGGCTGTGGATGTTGCTTAACTGACAAAGGTGGATTCTCTGGCAGAACTTGTTGTGTGAGTTAATTGAAGCTGGAGGAGGTGGCAAATGCTGGATTGGAGGTGGAGAAGGGTGGCAGCGGTGAGAGCACCCACAAGCCTGGCTGCCTCATTCACACTAAAGCTTCCATAACTTTGTGTGCGTGTGTGCATGGTGGGCTTGTCCTCAGCAACGCGTGGGACACATTTCTGCTCAGTTCCCAGTGCCCGCCAGTGCTTACAGTGCTTGGGCAATCACAGACCAGAGCTGCAGTGATTAATATCCACCAGGTGCTAGAAAAGGAAGGAGTGCTCCTGATTAAATATAATCTTCTGTTGGCAGAAGGAGTGGATTGTAAAATATATACGAAGTTGCTGCTTTTTCAGATTCCCTGTCCTATTCATTGCAGAGACAGGAAAAGATGGGAAGTGAATCCAATTCTTTTATGGTGACGTAGTGCCACTGACTCCACTGTCACTGCCTTGGAACTACACCAGTGAAACTGTAGAGAAGAATTTGCCTCCTGGTCTTGTTGCCAAGTAAACTTAAAAGTGTCAGTACTAAATTACTGGAGAGCAGCCCCTTGCTCTGCAGGTCCTGGAGAAGTATTAAAATCCATGTTGTACTGTCAGACACAAGGAAGAGTCCCCAGCTCCCAGCTGTATGCTTTTCCTAGTCTCATTCTTCCGACAGTTCTCCTTGACATTGCATTTTAATCCTTTCCAGCAGAACAGCCAGTTGGCAGCCTCGTGGTCTCAGAAAATATAGTAGTTGTCTCTTCCCCCCCAGCATGAAAAAGGAGGAAGGTTGGCTGGAATTATAACTGGTAACTTCAGTTCCCTCATTACTGAAAAAGCTTTCAACTACTGCCATCTCCTTCAATTTTTGTTGGTATGTCAAGAATAAGAATGTGGCTGAGCAGAAGTGTTTCTCTCCAGTTTTGTTGCATGCTGCTGTTTTAAGTTACTTATTTGTGAAGTCAGAGGTGATGTGTGAGTGTAGGATCTGCAAGACTCTCTGTTTTTCCTGGAATTTGCTGTGTTTCCTGTATATCTGCTGTGGCTGCCCCTCGACCTCCCTCATGTCTGTGTCTGTCTTTGTGGATGATTTTTGGTAATAAAAGGGCTGCATTTTTTTTCCTTGCCCCAACACTTGCCTTCACGGAAATAGTTAATCTAATCTACTCTGATTCTTTGTAATCAAATCCAGGTATTCTAGGCAAAAAAAAGCAAATAGTTTGTTTCTTAACCTAAAGACTTTTTTCTTAAGTGGTGTTTTGTTTCTTTTTTAAAGGTATAATCTACAAAAGGATGTTGGAGGAAGGCAGATACTGGTTTCTTGAGTTACCACTCTTCTGCAAATCAAGGTGTAGCTGAGGAAGGCATGAGGATGCTGCTGCCAGAGATCAGCAGTGTAGGAGAACTATCTTGTGGTGATTGTGCTTGAGGATCAGGGGAGAGCATCAAAGGAACTATGGGTAGTCCCTGTGACAAAATGACTGGGCATTGAAGCAGCACCCTGGGAAGCTTGGTTATGTAGATTATAGGAGTGAGAAATCAGATTTGGGTTTGGCACAGGTGCTGCTGGCAGCAAAGCCACTGTTGGATGTGAGTTTTGCAGTGTTGTTCTTGTAAATGAGAGGCCTTTGTTTCAGGGTATTGAAGTATCATGTCTTTTTTACTGTTGTTGAGATGCTTTGCTCTAAGGTTATTCCCTCTATAACCACATTTTTATACAATTGTTTCCATGTAGAAGTGAGGTGCTTTCAGTCAGAATTTAGTATGTGAAGGGCTGCTTGCTTGGAGTTCTTGTCTCCTTCCAAATATCTGTGTAAGTTCTTTTCAAGGAAAGTATGACCTGAGTGCAACTTCAAAAGTGCCTCCATAAAAAATGAGCTCCAAGTGCTGTCCCAGTTAAATTCCTGGATGTGTAGGGAACACAGTGCTACATGTTGCACTAATTTTTGGAGACTTGTATCAGGCAGTGAGAGGTCTGGAAGCATTTGTACACCTGATTTCTCAGATGGGACTGCTGAGAGATGAAAATGCAATCCTGGTTTGTGGTTAGTAGTCAGAAATAGCAGTCCTTGGTGCAGGGGAAGGTTCTCTGAAAACGTGGTCTGGACCCCAAAACACCTGGTGTGTGTCAGACCCAAACTCTGGCTCAAGCCCTGACTGCTGCACTGCAGGACAGATTCTGGCAGCTCACCTTGCCCTCCTTCTCTGGGCTGCTCAGGGAGCTTCACCTGGAGGACCTTCCACAGGTTCCAGCCCCTCTGCTGGTGAATGTGCCTAGGGGAGCAGGGAAAAGAGAATTGGTTTGTCTGGAGCAGCGCAGTGAATCCTTTTATACACAGAGCTGTTGAAAAGGAATGTAAAAATCAAGGAGGATGTTTCAGTGAGTCAGAAGCTGAAATGGAAAGAAAATTGAAATACTACTTAGTGCTCCAATTTGGCATGCAGGGGATATTCTAAAATATCTTGTTGGTTCTGTTATTGTTGTAGCTTTATTTTGGAAGCTAGGAAAAATAATAATTTAGAGCCTAGTCTCTTCTAAGTATGCCTGTTTAAAAGCTTACTTGTTCAGAGAGATGATTTATTTGACTGGGTTTGGGTGGCTCTAGAGCATTGTTCAGTGCTGAGCTTATTTACCATTTAAACTTATATTGAATTATAGTGTTTAGAGGGTGAATACCATTTGGCATCTAACTCATATCTTTGGCTGTTTACTCTCTAATGAAATAGCAGTGCAGGGTTTGATTCCTGTGCACTTACTATCTAGAAGAATTCTCAGCTTTTGCTTCATTGTAAAATTCATTTGTCAAAAAATAGGATAGTTCTTGGTTCTGTTACTTTTGATGATGGTAGAAATATACAGTGCTCTCTGTATTGTTTAAGCAAGTTGTGCATAAAGAAAAAGAAATTATAAATCAACATTTGAGGTTTTTACAAAGCCATTACCTTGGGAATCTTCTTTTTGTGTTGGGTTCATGCCATACACTTTATAGAAAAAATACATCATTTATTGGTAACTGTGAATTAATATTGGATATAACTAGTTGAAAGTTTTGGCATTTTGTACTTACCTGAAAGTTCTTGAATTTCTTTTGACATTTGACAGCCTCAAGCACTGGAGATTTCCTCTGTATTTTATAATTTTGTCAACCTCTCTGTGATTTCTGGGTAATGTTCTACATGGCGAAACAGACACACAAAGTGTGATTTACCTGGTGGGGCTTGATAGTTGCAGCACTGCTCTGCCTTTGGGTTTGTCAGAGCCTTGGTGTGTAAGTGCTAGTGCAGTCTTTGTGTTTTCTTACACAAGTTAATTAAATAAGGATTTATGACTTCTGATTTATTCCCAGAAGTGCTTCGTATAAATGTAGTACGGGAATAATCTGTTGATAGCCTCTCTTGGTGGTGATGAAGGATTTAAGTAATGTATATTTGCAAACAGAACAAGTTCCAGCACGTTCATCTTTATGCTGAACAAGACAGGGATAAGGCTGGCAGGTACAGCTCAATTTGGAAACAGCAGTTTGAGAAGAGCAGCTCTGAGAAGCAGAGTTCTGGTGGCTATGGAAAGCACAGTCAGGCCATTTGCAGCTACTCCTGTATGGTATCTACCAGGTTATCATTAATGACAAGAAATGCACAGAGTTCTTGCAACATTAGAAGTAGTGCAGAAATATCCTGGGTAATGTGTGATAATGTGATGAACAGCATGAAGTGTCCATGTAAAATCTGTGTAGCAATTTTTATCTAAAAGAGCTTTTCAAGTGTTCGTAATAAATAAAACTTGACTCCAGAGCTAGTGGCAGATATGTTACTTCCTTGACTGCAAACTGGTAGTCCAAGTGGGTTGCCTACCTAGGGAAGTCTCGCACCCACTGACAAACAGATGCTGAGAGGGTGCTGGCAAGAGCAGAATTACATTTACACCCCTTTTCTTACAAATTTCTATAAATGCACTGGAAATTTTACAAAATGGCTTCTTACCATTCTGTTTCATAGAGTTGCTTTTAGGAATCCTCTTGCCTCAAATGCTCTGGTTATCCAAATACTTTATGGAAGAGCACAAGAATCTGCTGCTGCAGCAACTCGAGAGTAACAAAATACCTTTCTGGTGTATTGGTTGCCATAGTTTTTGGCATCCTGTGATATGCCTATTGTTTGGATCATGCAGATACCCAGGAAGAGGAAAGGAGTCTGTCTTAAAACCCAAATGTCTAATACTCTGTTTCTCTGTCAGAAATTTGGACTAACTTTGTGTGATTCCTTTAATAGGCTTTTTGTTTCTATCCTTCCTTTTTTTTTTTTCCCTGGGGAAAGAAAATATTCAAATGTCTGTAGTAGATGTTAAGAGATCCTACAGAGGCTAAATAGTCTCTTGTGTAAAGCTTAAAATCCTAATTTCCAGTTTGCAACAATATGCTAATGTGTTCATGCTCTTCCAGACAGGTTTAGATCTTAAAACCTCGTAGCAGTGCTGTAATCATATTGTTGAGATTCAGGACATGTTAGGGAACTTCTGACTGCAGAAGGTTTACGTCGGAGCTCCTTGAATTCTGCCCCTCTTCCTCTCTGAAAGGCCCTGCGTGCAGGTAAAGCTACTTCCCGGAATTCCGGGTAGAAGTCTATGGCATTAGAAGTGTTTTAGAAAACACGGGGTGTCTTTAAATATGCCACATACCCAGAAATGTTTTTGGCCAGTGCCTGTGTTATGTCTCTGGCTGATCTATCTTTTTTTTTTCCTTTACTTCCTTGTTTGTGCAATCATTTCAAGTAGAATTGGAATTTATTCAACAGTCTTGAATTCTGACACTTCAGTCTAGGAGTAAGGACTTAAATTCATAAGAAAGAAGTTTCCTTGCTTTTTAATCAGTATGGAGCTATTTTTTTCATGGAGTATGGAATCAGTTCAGCTTTGTGTAGACTTTTGAAAGTTATTTTCTTGTGTAGAATTTTTTTTTTAAATTCAAACTTCCAAGTACTTTGCAATGGTGTTTTTATGCTTAGTTTTTTTTAGCATCTGGTATTTAGTACTTGAAGAACTGCTTCATTTTCCATTTTGCAGGCAATTTTTTAAAATGCTTTTGCATGTGTTTGCTTTTGGCTGATTTGTTGTCTAGATTTTTAGAAATCTTTTTTTTATGAAAACAGCATGTAAGTCTGTTTTTCTACCTTGAAGCTATTTCTGTAGGCAGTTATCTTTATGTTAAGGCTGAAGTCCATTCTGTAACTCCTCCTTCCCTTCATCTATTATGTAAAAAGAATAAATAATGTAGTTGAGTTTTCGTGTCTGCCTTATACATCAGGACATACCTACCTGGTTGCCATTCTGCAGTATGGGATTGCATCAGAACAACCCTTTCTGCTGTTAGGGTGTGCTGGTCCTGTCTGACAGGGATGTTGGGCATCCTACCTATTTTCCATGACAACTTTTTGCCTTTATGGGACGTGGACTGTGATGCCCTCTTTTCAACTTGCCAGTTTCCCACGGTGCGGAGGGGATGTCTGAAAGAGCAGCTTAAATGAAGTAAATCTTGCTTCAGCTGCCATTTGCTGAACAGACTGTTTTGCAGGCTCAATATTATAACTGAGAAAAAGCAAAGGAAGGAGGCATTGCTGTAGTGTGGAGCGAGATAGAGGCTGGGCAAGGAGAGCTTCTTGCTCACTATTCAAGCTCTAATCCCAGTGGAAAAGACAGTTCAGTTCACCATTTTTCTGTGATTTCCCCCTGGCCCAAACGCTCCCTGACAAGAGGTACTGTTGTGAGAATGCAAATGATTGCAGAGGTGCCGTGGCACTGAGGCCTGTGTGGGTATCTGGGGTTTCATGTGAGGTAAAGATGAGAGAAGAACCCTCCTGAGGCCATTACTAACACATTGCAGGTTGCTGCGTTTAGCTTGGCAGTAATTTTTTTCTTCTTTAGATAGAGGCTCTTAGAGTGCAATCCTAGAACCAGGTTTGCATTGTTTACGTGAGTGATAAAACTTGGCTGGAGCAGAGCTCTTCCACCTGCCTACTTGGTTTCTCTGGTATCTTTTACACCTCTTATCAATCCTTCCAAACCCATCTGTCTTCTAGAGTGCCTTTTCTACAGAAAATACTGCCTCCTCACCTGTGTGAGCTGAAGCTCAAAAGATACCTGATCTTTATAAAATACCATCTTGGGAAGCCTGTGTAAAGCAATACAGTGGATAGATGATGCTGCATTATTGCACTGAATGAGCGGCTTGATAACGGCGTCTCCTGTTCGAGTAGCTGAAAGAAACGGGCAGAGCTTGTGTCACTTGACACCGGTGGCTCAGCACCTCGGGCAGTGTCTGTGTACACGCCGTGGGTGCTGTGATTGCTGAAACGCTCCGTGAGGGGAGGCTGGCTGTGCTTTTCACTGCGGGCAGCCCCAGGGCCCTCGGCGGCTGGAAGGGCAGGGGCAGTGTATGGAAGGGACAGGACAGCGGCTGGAAGGGCAGGGGCAGTGTATGGAAGGGACAGGGCAGCGGCTGGAAGGGCAGGGGCAGTGTATGGAAGGGCAGCGGCTGGGAGGGCAGGGGCAGTGTATGGAAGGGGCAGTNTGGAAGGGCAGGGGCAGTGTATGGAAGGGACAGGACAGCGGCTGGAAGGGCAGGGGCAGTGTATGGAAGGGAAGAGGCAACGTATGGGAGGGCAGTGTATGGAAGGGCAGGGACAGCGGCTGGAAGGGACGGGCAGCGGCCGTGCTGCCCCAGGAGCAGCCCCCGAGCCTGGGCACCGGTGCCAGCAGCACTGGGCTCCTTCCTGCCTGCTGCGGACTCCGAGCAGCTTCCTCCTGAACGGTTCCTTTCGGGCTATGGGGCCTCATGCTGAGTCTCTTTAGAGACAGTTCCCTCCTTCTGCAAAGACAACAGGATGAGCATTTCAAGTCGATGTAACTTAAGTGAGATGAGGATTACCTTGCTATGGAGCAAGTTAGTTGTGAATTTAAGACATGCTGCAGTGGTCATTTCTTGGTCTGAGTTCTTTACAGTTTCTTAACATTCACTGAAGGAGATCATATGCATTTCGAGAAGATATAAGGATTCTGTGATATATTCACCAGCTTTGAAATGTTTCATATTTAATATAGGATTATGAATATGAAAACATGGCATTTCAGAGTTTTGGGGAAAGTTTTAACCATGGGCTTCTACGTGTTCGATTTCCCTCTGCATAGATGATGATTTGTTTTTTAAAATAAAAACAACCCCCATGAACTCTAAACTTTATATAACATCTAAGAACACATTTGTCTTTTCCTGTGGTGTAAGTGAGAACATATATGCCTATATAAATATATACTGGCACATGTTTTTTGCCTTCAAAATGGCTTGTGGGCCATAAGTGAACAGACTGCTCAGTTACTATGCCTGGAAAGCTTATTTAATACTTCCAAATTTAAATATTTTTCTGTGTTGGTTTGTTGCAAAAAAGTGCAGTCAAAAATTGAACCTGGCAATAAATTTATTTTTCTGAGGGAGAATTACTCATTGGATGAAACATTAATTTCTCCAACAAATGGTTATTTTCTCCTATACTACAGACGTTACTTTTCAGTGCTTGTAACTGAAGTAGGAGCACTAAGGATATTGAATGGGAAATGTTTTCATTGTAGTGTCTTGGTATAAGAACGTGTAATTCTGGTCTAGCAGAGGAGTTTGATTCTTGCCTGTGAGGGTGGGGAGGCCCTGGCACAGGATGCCCAGAGAAGCTGTGGCTGCCCCATCCCTGGAAGTGTCCAAGACCAGGCTGGACAGTGCTTGGAGCACCCTGGGATAGTGGAACTGGCAGAGAGTTGGAACTAGGTGACCTTTAAAGGTCCCTCCCAACCCAAACCTTGTTATGAGTCTATTGTTTATTTTTTAAAATGTGAAAGTGCAAATGGATGTGCTTGTAATTAATGCAGTGAGGTGAGCTGGTTCACTCAAATTGGGTACAGTGCATGGTCTCTTGCTGTTTCTCCAAGCTGGTACTGAAGTAATGTTTCATTAATGTAAATCAATAATATTCTTCAGTATTCCTGCACATCCCATAAACTTTATAGGCAATATAGGTTCTTGATCTGAAAATACTTCCTCTGATAAGCTTCCATACATTTGTTAAGGCAGCCCTTCTGTCACAGGTCACGTCATTTGCTAATGACTCAGAATTCAGATCAGGTATTTGCAATGGAATTAACATGCAGAAAGAGTATTTCTCAAGGTGTTTTTCTCCAGAAAAAAAAAAAAGCAGAATTCAGACTACTGCTTAGAAATGAAAAACTCTCTTATTTCCATGAACTTGGTTGCTATAGGGAATATGGGGAAAGGGTGAATAACAAATACAGTAGTAGTGTGCTTGGAGATGACCTGCAATTAATGCCTCAGTATTATTTGGATTTATTTCTGTCTTTCCAAAGGCAAAAGAAGGGAAGAAACAGATTCCATCTCTACCTGGTGGGAGCAGGAAGGCCAGGGGTGGTGCAAGGAGGGTTTGCACTGGGATAGAAGGCATTAACAATGGCTGGGGGGGGAAGAGTTCTTATTCTCCTGAGATTTACAGGGAATCTGTTCTTCAGGTGACCTAGGCCATTTAGCAGAGAATGAAGAAACATTCCTGGGGTCAGTCTGCTTCCTGACATCTGGATGATGGCTCTTATCTCCCATGCTGTTCCTTCGTGCTGATTTGTTTGGTGTCCCAGATTGATCAACTCAAAGCTAATTTCAAAATACATCCCAGCATTCACATCGTGTTTATTCTGATGTGGTAATTGCTGGTGCAGAAGTAAAGTTTGTGAATTCTGTTTCTTTCCAGCTAGAAGACTTTTCCAGACATTTCCAGACATTTGTAGGGAGCAATGCAGATGCTGTCATCTTCCCATCGCTTCCCCCAGTGCCTTAGCAAGACTCTGTTAGGTAAATTTTAAGCAAAGATGGGTGAGATGATGTGGGAGAAGGGTTGCACTTGGAAAAAATTACTTCTTACTCCCTTGCAAGTGTTTTGTCCCTGTCCTGGGCTGGTGTATAATGTCAGTCTTGTTAGGCCTGCCTGCACCTCAAGTGCTCACCTGGGTGTAGGCATCATGCCCTAGTCACCAGACAATAGCTCTTTTTTGGATATACTTTGGTCTGCAAAGGCTCCCAGGCCTGCCTCTAGTAACCACACTTTGGAGGGGAAGGAATGGCAGAATGTCAAGAATTCTTAGCACTTGTATTTGAAACAGCAGACAAGAGCTTTTGGAGAGAAGAAGCAACATTCCAGAAAGAAGTAAGGACACAAGTTACTGTCTCCCTCCAAAATGAGATGCAGACTTGCTAAACTCTCAGTGCAGATTTATGTCACAGACCTTGGGACTTTGGGAATAGGACTTCGGGTCACCTGTGCAGCTGCTCAGAATGTGAAGGAGAATGGTGACCCAACAAGAGGAGAGGAAACAAAGTGAGCACTGAAAGTGTTCATCACTGTGGTACTTGTTAAGGATTCTTCTGGGTAGCAGCAATAATGAGCAGTTGAAAGAAGTACTTCATGTACCCTCGATGAATTGCTTCCAAACCTCATAATTGCCACAGTTCTGGCTTTCAGTAGACCTGGTAATGAATTTTTGAGTGGTGTCCACATGTTTGCCTGTTACTGTACTTGACTTTCATCCTATTTTGAGTGACTCATCAAGTGAAGGATGATGTTATCTGAATAGAATATATTTATCCAATATTGGGCACAGTGGTGATGATGAAATGGAAGTAACTGTGTAACTGACTGCAAGTGATTTTTTAAAGTTCATTTTCCTGTGTGGCTATCTTTTCCTGATTCTGCTGTGGTGCTGATAGGTGTGTCATTTCAGATGGCACTGCCTGAAAAACCCAGTATTGATGGCAGGAATACAGGATCCAGCAGCCTCTTAAAGAGTACTGTTATACATGGGAGAAAATAGATGCCTTCTTGTCTTGGAAGTGTAGACACTGCTGAGGTGTTTCAAATGGCAGAAAATGCCTTCAATTCAGATGGGCACGATGAGGCTTAAATGTCCCTTAAAGGCTTGTGCTATGTGCCTGTGATCAGAATTTAACACAGTGCATGCCTTCTGCTGACAAAATAAAAAGGAGGAGGAAGTGGTGTTTTTTATTTTGTTTTTGTTTTTTCTTTTTAAAGAGAAAAGTAGAGAAATCTAGAGAGACTTTACCTCACTTATATGAGCTCTTTCTATATGTATAATTTAACATGGCACCTTATATATAATTTAATGTGTGAAATAAACATAACATTTGAATTTCACAACTGGAACTCTTCTACTTACAGAAGTGGAATTTTTTCCATCTGTTTTTAATTTAAAAATGCACTTTCTGCAATGAAATGAACATGTGTGGGGCTTGAAACACTGAATCCTAAAAATTGCATGACACCTTGCCCCCTTCCTAGGATAGTGAGCTTAACCAGTGTACAAGGTATATGTTGCATTGATGTCAGTGTCATGACTGATAAATCACTTTCATCCTGCAACAGAGCCTTATTTATAAAGAGCTCCTTAATAGAATGCCCTAAGTTTGCAAAGATGTTTTTCAAACCCCTGAGAATACTGTCTCCTGCCTCAAAGAGCTTGTAGTCTAAATGAAGTAGATAACCAGGTAGAAAGGATCAAAGAATAGAGGAGAAACACAAAGGAGAGAAGTGGTGGGTAGGGGGGAAGGGAGGTGGGCATAAATCTCAGGAGACCAGGACTATCAGCTTCTTGTTTTGAGAAAGAATATTGTTCACTGCCATTATAATTGAAATTAGATAATGTTTTGGAGCAGAGCTCCCTGAACAGCCTCACTGGTGTTGAGTTCTGTGGAGGAACAGAAGGGTGTTATTTTGTGTGTCACAAGGGCTGTCGTAGGCATCAGAAGTTGCATGAATATGCTGCTTGCCAGGGGATTTTACAATAGGTGAGCAAGTAGTGTCAATAAGCTTTGCTTCATTGATTTTCATTCATTCCAGTTGAGGATATAACCCAGTGGGAGCACTTAGGAGAAAGTAATAGACCTAGAGGGGAAAAGAAGGTTTTCTTACCTGTGTTAAGCCTTTTGCTTTGCAATCTGAATTGCACCTTTGCTCCTCAGCGAGTGCTTTGGTGCATCATGCACAACAGAAGCAGCTTACTGGGCTGCTGCTCTTGGAGAGACAGAGTAAGGGTTATTCATATTGTCTCTCCCCTGCCTTCTCACATGCAGGGGCTTGACAGAGACTGCAAAAATGGGATGCTACACTTATTTAAGGTTTCCTAACACAGAAGAAAAAATAACCCGAACCAACAAAATTGATTAAGTTTGGTGCACTTTCGATTAAATGAATGGCTGTGCTTCTTGTGTATGGTGGTTTCTTGGTTTTTTTTCTATTGTGCAAAAAGTTTGCTTTTTATGTTACTTGCTTGTTAGTGTCTTTGAAATAAAGAATAAATAAATGTGAGAGTCACTAGGTATTAATCTGTGACTTGCCATTATATTTATTAGCCATAATCTATCAGCATTCACTTGCTGTCTGTATTTTATTTTGACTGCAAGGCAGTCTTGGCCTTAGTATTTCACTTCTAGGGCTCATAGTATTTTTACTTGTCATCATCCTGAATCTGCTCCAGGAGGAATACTACCAGTGGTGCAGGCAAGCAGACACACTATCTTGGGGAAGAAAGAAGGTTTAGAAACTGAAAGCTGAGCAGAAGTGATGGATCAGAAGGGGTTTAGGTGACCAAATAGTAACTAATGTTAAACGTTTGGATAGGCCAAGTGAGGCCACTTGTAAAATTTCAAGCACTACTTCTGGGCAATTTATATGCCCACTTCAGCTAAACAAATACAATAGGATATTTTACATTACTTGAGAGTGAAGATCCAAAGGGTTTGCAGTAGTGCTTATTTTTATTACACTGCTGAATAAAACTGGTCATGCTCTGAAGCTGCACAGCTCAATTAAGAGGCTTTCCCCCACCACTGCATTTGTGTCCTTGGTGTCTAGTGGGCAAGGTGCTCCCAGTCTGTTCAGAACATTCCATGTGTCCTCTGCAGTGGCACCTGTGTCTCTTCAGGCTGGGGAGGATGAGAACATTGTTGTTGGGAGCTGAAATCTTGGCAGTGAACCTGAGCATTAGAGACAAATGAGGGGGATGTGGTGGAATATGGGGGAAATTTTTAACTTTTCAGATGGTCACCTGTGGAGGATGACAAGACATTGTCCATTTGCTTGAGAGTGGATGAGAATTAGGGCCTGAAAGTATGGTGGTGCTGACTTTTTCCTTATTCATTGAAAATGGAAAGCAAATGGAAACATGGAGAATGGAAGATTCTTTTGTTTGTGGCAATTATTTTTTAGAGCAGGAATGTCCTTGCTGTTCAGTTGGTCTCATAAAATATCAGAAGTCATTAATGGCCAACATTCTGGCTACAGAAGCCTTAAATATAGTGGAATTATGGAAAATTTTCCTTTTCAGTCCATATGCCATCAGTGGTGGTTGTAAAATATTTCCAGTCCACAGGAAGGTTTGCCAGTCCAAGGGAAGTTAACAAAACATGAAATATAGAATCCTTGTAAGACTTTGAAGATATTCTAAACCAATAGAAGATTAAGGAAACACACTCTCTGCTTATGCTTAAAGCCAGTTCTAAAGCTTGAAAATATATCTTGTGGAAGTGTGTCATTTGTATTCCATGGCCAGAAGTGCAAAAAGTCTCTGTCTTCCTGAATGCAAGGTATGTCAATATAGAAGGGATGATCAAAATGCTTGATAGTGCACTTACTCATTATTAGCAAAGATGAGGAAGATAGTTTTAATTCCCACCTTATAAGCAGGTAGTTCTAGAAGATTATTGTTGTGTCCAGGCTGTGGATATGGTTCATACAGGTAAAATCTGAAAAAGTAATGGATTTGGAAATATGAAGTATTACTATTGCCACTGTACAGTGGCCAAGTTATTGACTGTGCCACAAGAAAACCATTCTACTTCTCATTTTCTCATTGTAATGTGCTGATTTTCTTTTATTTTACAGCCATACCTACATTCTTGTTTTTAACTTCAGCTTAGTGAAGTTAGTGAAACATCTTGCTGATACTTTTCCATTAACCTTGCTTGGATGAAGAGAACAGTGGTGTAGCATAATATTTTTTATTGATTCCCTCCTTTCCCTCCCTGAATTGCTAAGCCAACACAGAGGAGTGAATAGCTATCTTTAAAATACCTGTTGTGATTAAAAACCGTAGATAAGAAACGGACAATTTTTCTCTTATTCTGCTCTCTAGGTTGTCAGCTTTGGAACAATTTAACCACCAGCTGAGAGGGTGGACAAGTGGTGCCCTCTTAGATGTCTGTGCAGTGCAGGCCATGAAAACAGCTTTGTGGCAGCTTTTATGCAGAGCCTTGCATTAGCCAGTTTTCCAAAAGCAAATTGACCTTTGGTGTGAAATGTTTTATGTCAAGTAGGAGATCAGACATGCTGTGCTTGTGCTGTAATTTCCTTTAAATGCAGGATTAGATGTTCTGGTGTAATGGTGATACCAGTTATTATGTCAGCTGGTGTTTGCTCTGTTCCCCCTCCCACTTTTTTCAATTCAACTTGGGCTCCCTTTAAATATGTCTGTAGAAATCCTTACTGCCACTTGGGCAAGAAAGGGAAGCCCTGAACATCTTGGCCAACAAATACCCTGCCTGTGGAGCTTGCCCTGAGCAGGTGTAGCCAGCAGCAACATCTCCTGCACTTCATCCAGTGGCAGCTCTTGGTGCTGGGCCTTTGGCTGCAGGCTGGAATAGCAGAGAAGGTGGGATGTGGGTCCCCATCCCAGCCCTACAATCAGCACTTTCCCCAGTGCCTTGAAACTGAACAAAAGAGTGGCTAAAATGTGTGCTGGCTTACAAGATTCAAAGTGATGCATTTGTCTGCTGGGCCTTCTTCAAGCTATAGAGAGAAAAATAGAACAAGCTTAGTTTTTCCATAATTTCCCCCCTGTAGCCCAAAGGAGACTACACGACAGAAATGTCTTCTCTAATCTTCTCTTCCACCCTGCATTATTTTCCTTCCCTCCTCCTTTCCTTCTGTCTCACAGCTCCCCTCCCCACTCGCACACACGCAGACTTTTGACAGCACACCAGTTTGATTCTTGAGCTCCCTTTTTAGCCCACATGGGTGTCTAGTCAGTGCTGCAGCCCCGGCTAATACACGAGAGTTGGAATAAATGTATAACAGCAGGTAGCAAGTGACTGTTGACAGGGTGACATATTGACTTAATATCTTGTGTTATGTGATATGAAGGATGTGCCTTTTGGTGTGTATTTTCATTTTAATTTTTTTTGTGTGTTTCTTAGACAGACACTTGTAGGCAGTTTGGAGTAATTGTCTGAAATCATTAACATGTTTATTAAATAAGGGAGCAGAGTGCATTATCTAGCAAATCAATTATGTAAATGCACAAAAAGCATGAGAGATTAGTCTTTAACTGTTGCTGAACTGCATCCACTTTCCTAAATTATACATGAAAGTGGGGTTTTTGTCAGTGTGTATGTGTAGTGTTAGGCTCCACTTTGCTCTTTTGGAGCTTTAAGTAACATCGATTAATTGGTGCTGTTGTGCAAGAAGAGGGCACTCCTGATGTACACTAATGAACACCAGTGTGCATACATCCTTTCTATACAGGGAAACAGATGGTCTGGAGTGGAGAACAGAAGTAATCTCAACTGGAGGGTCTGGATGACAAGATAAACTGACAGTGAAGCCCTAGCAATTTATTCTCTCATCTAGACACTGGGAAAAAATCTCCAGGAAAATCTGTTAATCTCTAGCAATTTTAACAGTATGTTTTCTTTCTGGTGACTTATGATCAAATGAGACCATGCCTCTACAGTTTTACCAATCCTTAACCTCAAGAAGAGGCGAGAACAGAGCTCATCACTCACGGCATGCTCGGAAAATTCACCTCTTTCCCTTGCAGCTGTATAAATGGTGTGTGTAGGGGACCATGTGGTAATAACAGCACAAACTGCACTGCTCCATTTTCACCCACTGCATCTTCAGTCATGCTCAGCTGGAAACAGAACAGTCTGCTGTGGTTCAGGCAACTGTGATTTATCCACTTCTCTGAAGCATATTGCACAAAAAAGAGGAGTCTTGCATCTTACAGAAATGATGGGTACCTGTGCAGGAGTCAGAGAAAGTTTATGGATGCATTTTAAAAGTGAGTGATACTCGTGGAAACAGTATTATTCTTCATTATAAAGTACATGTATGGTCTCAAGCTTCTAGTGGTAGCTGGGGCCTTCCCAGAGGTTATCACTGTTCATCAAAGAAGGAGAATATGTACCACACTAATTGTTTTTTTGCCATACTGTTATTTTCCTACCATGACATCTTGTGTGTATCTTCACAGAGGTGTGCGGAGGTTGGGCCATTCCAGATGCCCAGCACACAGGATGCAGAATTTCCCTATAATGCTGATTTTGCAGATCGTGGTAAATGCTCAAACTGTCTTACAGCACAGCTGTCCTCAGGACACGCTGTAGTTCCATCCCCCCTGGAATGCCAGTACCAATAACTCAGCTCTTTATTGCCTTTGTTGTTATTTCTGACCCGGCTTGAGTTTGGTTTGTTGAAGGGATGAAATTCTGCTGGCTTGATGGGTCACATCCTGTTACCAGAAACCAAGATTGCCTCCCAGGAACTGAGGCAAGGAACTTTACTTTCTTCCTTTCCTCTGGTACTCACTCTTGCCCCTAGTTCTGACAGGGAGTATGGTGAAGAAAGGCTTTGCAGCCTTACATGCCTTTGGACAGACCATGCACTACAGTGACAGTCATTGTACCAGGTGTTGCAGGAGTTAACTTACCATAAAATCAGGAGCTATGCTACAGAGCTGGATATAAAGAATGCACGCTGCTTTCCTGTATTCTGACCAGGTGGGCTGTAGGCAGCTCTCTGAGTGCACTTCAGTTCATCTGTGCAGTCACACGTGTCAGGTCTGGCTGTTTGCAGTTGTTGGAAACCTTTCTGGAGTGGATATCACTGGAGATGTGGCAATTCAGCTGGAGACAGTAGATTATATTATTGTACCTGAAAGCAGGATTCATTTAGTTTCTGATGAAATTTTCAGTTGCGAAAATCTTGTTTAAAGACAGTGCCTTCCCAGGAATTCTCAGTATTAAAATAACAGGACATTAAGTGTGTCATGTTTATTAATTGTCAAAATTAGATCAATCATAGCAGAGCTAACAGATATGCCTGGTTGAGGTGAAAGATGAAGATGGAAGAGCTAGCAGATATCACCAAGGAGCTGAGAGATGCCAGGAGAGATGACAGATGTGACTGGATGAGCTGAAGGGGGATTGGAAAAATGCAGTCCCAGTCATTGCCTCAGGGAAGATATAGTAAACCTCGTAGACCTTGAAAAAATGTCTCAAGTGAGCAGGAATGGAGGAGTTTGTTCTGTGCCATTGTCTCTGACTCACTTGCAGTGTCTGCTTCTTCCTCTTCTTGAGAAGTTGCCATAGGGGAATGAATGCTGTGATAGCTTGGATTTAGAATTTTATTCATGTTTAGATTATAAAGCAGACTGTAAAATATTATTGTGCTGGTGCTGATACTTTCTGACCTTTGCAGTGTCCAAGCTTTGGCACCTTCAGGGACTTGTGAGTCTTTAGCCTGCAGTATTAAAGAACTTTATCCTGCAATGACTCACTTTGGCAACAGATTCCTGTACCTGGGCAGAGAATAGGAATAAATTCAACGTTGCAAGGTGGGGGATCCAAGTCCAGCTTTGTGCTTTCCCTGAGAATTTGAGGAGGCAGATATATTGGTGTGATCTATGAGATTGTTTCTGTTCACTGTGAAGCAGGCAGAGAACTCTGCAGTGATGTGAGGAGCAGCATTGGGGTTTGTGATGTGCTCAAGGGGTTCTGATAACGTGGCCACGGAGCTGTTAGATGTAGAATTGATACAGCGTATATTTATAAGAAAACAATATGAATATCTGAAATATGGCCTTTTGAATATATTCAAATACAAACAGTATTCCATGTATCTGGAACATGCAGGTAGCTGTTGCAGTGAGGTTTTTAAGTGAAGACTGCACTATACCCTTTTCTGTAATTTCCAGTAGCTTAAAAGCCCATTGGGCTATACTAAAAAGAAAAACGACAATACATCCTGCTGTATTTAGTGAAGTATCCCATCCTTTTACAAAAAACTTGTTTTCAAAACCTAGAATGAGAGCTAAATTCCAATGTGGTGTCTTTGTAAAAATAGAGCTCATGGGGCTTTTTCAAATGATGAAGGATGTACTTCAGACAATATTATGCATAGGTATGGCATGTCTATAAAAGTTGGTTCAGAAAGTCTGCACAACACCCCCTCGTCGATGCTATAAATACATCTTTGTGATGAAGCTCAAAATGGGATGAAAATATTTTGATACTGTGTTTTTAACTTTTGATACATCTCTTGGCTTGAAAGATAAAAGGATTCACTCCTAGAATTTACACTCCTCTGATGTGAT
This sequence comes from Irena cyanogastra, assembly GCA_013397155.1. Lineage (NCBI taxonomy): Eukaryota > Metazoa > Chordata > Aves > Passeriformes > Irenidae > Irena > Irena cyanogastra. Next base: position 2,082,001 of record VWZV01004326.1, on the reverse strand, counting down.
TAAAACCAGAAAGGTGTACTGTAAATAGAATATACTCTGTATGATGATAGGTAGGGCTTAGTGTTTTTGAGCAGGAGTTTTCTTACTGTGGAAAAACAGCTTTTCTTGATAAGTTGCTTGTCACTGTTTTCAACAGCACCTCCTTTCATCTATTATTCATTTTGGAAGACTTAATAGTATGATTTGGGTGTGGGCTGATCCCAGACACCAGTAGAGTATAACCCCTGCAAAAATGAGATCCACAGAGCTATTGGTGTTGGAGAGGCAAACAGACAAATGCGTCCTTGCTTTTTGCAGAACGTTTCCCCATCCAAAAAAGAGTCACACTTACATGCTGCAAACTGTCTCCCCTTGTCCCCTATTTAAATCTTGACTGAGCAGACTAAAAGGATGGGTGTCTTCACACCTTGTGCCTGTGTAAGGTGTGGTGTAAAGCCAGATCCCCATTCTGCAGTGGAAGGAGGAGCTGTGCCCCCGTTGTCCTGTAAGGATTGTAACGTGCAGCACTCTCTGGGAAGGCTGCATCTCAGGTTTTTCTGCAGGCCGTTAGCACAAACTGGGGTGTTTGCAGAAGGTCTGCACTTGGTTCCTTGTGGTTTGCTGTGAGGTCTGTAGGGCTGCAGTTTGGTGTGCATGTAATGACTGTGAAGTCCTGTGTGACCGTGGATTTGTTGCAGTCGCTATGTGCATATAGATGGATATATTTATAGAAGAATCACTGTGAATGTGAGAAAGAAGCCTTTGAAGTGTCAAGCCAAATATTCTGGGGGGAAAAAAGAAGATTTCTTGTCTACATCAGAAGCTTGCATTTCATGTAGACTTGTCTCATTTTACCCAAAATATCTCCCCACAGGTCAGGAGAGCTGAAAGCAATAATAATAATTGGAAATGTAGGGGGCGGGAATGTGTGTATGAGAGAGGCTAGAGGGAAGAGGGAAATAACAAACATCTCTGAAATGTTTTTGTTCCTCCTTAGTTATGATTTGTTTCTTTCCAGTAGCTTTTTCTCCTGCTTTATTTCCTGTTCTGTCATGGACCTGCCAGAGGAGACAGAGCTGTGTTGCTTTCCCTTTGGTCAGGCCTCTGCAGGTGTCCTGCTGGCAAGGAGCAGGGGATGGAGGAGAGCTTCCAGTGTTCTCTAAGTAGGCTGGACCCCCCCAAAGCTCCAGGTCAGGGTTAGGGGAGGTCTGGGATGGATTGTGCCCCTCAGCTCCCAGCATGGAGGCCACCACAAAACGACCTCAGGCCTGACACGAAGATTTCCTTTGTTCATTGCTTCCCTTTGGGAAAGAAAAGGCACACAGACGCTGCAGAGTCACAAAGGAAGGGGTCCACTCATCTTTCATTTAGCTGCTACTGTGATATTAGAGTTGGCTGACTCTTGACTATGGATTAAAGCCAAGGAATGTTACCAAAAAGAGGCTTTTTGCAAAGCAAAATAAAATACAGATGTTTTTCAAAACTAATTCTTCAGTTGATGGCAGTGGTTTTATGCATAATTTCCATTCCAAAAATAGAAAAGATTCATTTTTATCAAGAATTGTTTCAGGCTGCAGTTCTTGGCTGGTTGGTATCTGTGAAAATGTACAGGGACAGCTCAGAACCTTCCTGTGGTGCCTTCAGTGAGAAATTCTTGTTCTCTCCTAACAGGTTTGAGACATGACTCTCTGCTTTCTTCTGCTGTGCCTTTATTTGGTACAATATATCCTTGTCCCAACTGAAATGTCAAAGTTTTGCTCTAAAATATATAAATCATGAGAGTAATGTTTACAGTGCCTGTAAAACCTCCAAAAACATACCTAGCAAATAGTTTGTAGTGTTAAGGATGAGAATTCTTATTTTCTTGCTTGTAGGTAATCACTTACATAGTGCTTATTTTTTTCTATTATTACATCTATTCTTTCTTCTTTGTAATACAATGTGTAGTACTGAAGCTAGAGAAAACCAAGAAGATGAAGGTTGTCTTAGAAGTGGAATGCAAGTTACTCAGTTTTTAAAATACCATTTACTTTGTAGCATTAAGTCCTTTTGTGCTATGGTGAAGGGTTGTGGGCTAACAGCATCCACTGTTACGAGCTGGTTTGAGTCCTGGGCTATTGAATCCATTCAGAGTGATTTTTAAACAAGGTTTGTGAAATTTAGCCAAGCTATTTGTTGTGTTTAATATTTAAAATCCATTATTTTGGTGTGATTGTTTTAGTCGTGTTCTTGGAGAGTGTTGGTGAGCCAGCAGTAGCATGAATAGATTCCTTTGGTGTCTGGGAGATGTGGAATAAAAGAATCTTCCTGTTCAAGTAGCAGTAGGTGCTGAATGCTGGCTTTAGTGGTGTCTGTTTTGAGTCAGGTCAGAGAGACCTGATTAAGGGAGTGAGAGTGGGGATTGAGACAGTGTTAAAATGTAGCTTCAAATGGTTGTGAGTATCAATAATTGCAAATACTTCGTCTTTTCCCGGGCATGCCTTGGACTGGGCCTGCACCTTGGCATTTGCGCTGCGCTGCTGTAGGTAAATGTTAGCATGCAGCAAACACTGCAGGCGAAAGCTCTGGCTGCCAAAAGAAGGGCATTTTTCAAATGTATTGCTCTAGTGTTGAATGGGAAGCTGAGAATATGCTTTCTGCAGGAGATGTAAAATATTAAAGAAGCCAGTAGCAATAAATGGAAGTGCACCCATTGGTTAACAGCATTTGGCTACATATCAAGACCATTTCTGGAAGTCGATCTTGTAACATAAATTACTGAATACTGAATTACTGCAATGTGTTAAGGATTCCTTTTAATTACAGGATGTTAAGCCTTCAAAAATAAATTTCTTCAAAGTTAATCATGAAGTAAAATAACTCTGTACTTAGCTGAGTTTCAACTTCATTAAAATGGTTCAAACAGCTGATGGAGCCCTAATAAGTTTTGTTCAAAGATATGACATCTTTGAAAATTTTCTGCAAATCTAACTCTATTATCTTTGATACTCTCTAATTGGATATAGCAATCCCTATTCATGTTGTCTAGTGGATTGCATCCATGATAAGGTGCTGTAAATGTATCCTGTTGTCCTGAAATTAGCAAATCCAGGGATTGTAAGGGCTATTTTCACAGCAGTATTTAAGCCCTTCAGGCAAGTACAAAATACGTATTTTGCCTTATATAAATATAAAACCACTTTGGGGAGTGAAAAATAGAGGGGGGGAGGGAATGGAATAAGCAACATTCTGACAGTACCAAATCATTAATGAGGGCACTGGTTTCTAAATTATTTACAGTGTATTCCATGTGCTCAACTGTTTTAGAATTGTTAATATTGAATGTGTTGTTTGTTAGATATGAACATTTTTATCTCTTTTACTTTTAGATATCCTTTTGCATTGTAATTTAATTACTGATTTAATTATAGGAGCTGTAAAGATTTTTTTTTCTTCTGCAAAGTAAAATCAGTATTTTACAACAGAATATCCTCTTGGGAGAAGCTGTTGGTACTGTGTGGGTGATGGAGACACGTAAGGATGTAGTATTTATTTTCACAAGCTGAGGCAGGGCAGGCTGGGGGCCGGATGCTGTGCTCCCTCTCTAAGAGCCAGCTCCTTTTCCTTCCTTGGCTTCTCCCTCCTTCCTCCCTCCCTGCCCGGCCAGGGCAGCTGGGCTCTGTTCCAGTGCCCTCTCCTCTTTGGGAGCTGTTACTTTCAGGACCATCAGCTTTTCATCCTCTTTTTGGTGTCCTTAAAGTAGCTTAAAGAGCAGATAGAGAAGTAGCATTTTGCCCTCTGCTGGGAAGCCGGCTCTGACAGATCAGTGGTGTGAGCTGCTGTGCCAGCCATTGTGGGGAAGGACATTGTGCAGGTCTGGGGAAACACTCAGTAGGCTGTGGAATCCTTTGCTGTGCTTCATTTCCTCCAACACTGCAGCAGCAGTGTAAATTGGTGTTTTCCTTCTCCTTAAGGATGATATTTTTTCTCCTTTTTGATGCTATTCCTTTTATGTCAGTGCTGTCATTAGAAATCATCTGGCTATTAGTCAGCTCCTGTGAAGTCCTTTGCCCAGTCCCTCCTAACAATCTGAGAGCACTGAGCTGCTGGATCCTACCCTGCTGCTGTTTTTAGGAAGTGATTTGCAGTGTGAAAAATCAAACACAAAAAACAAGTGGAAACGGCCTGGTTTCTAGTTCTGATTTAGAAGTAGGCAAAATACTTTTTGCATTTCTGGTGTAATTTCAGCTAATCTTGTTGGAAGGATAACAAAGACTAGTTTGGGTTGGAAGGGGCATTTAAAGGTCATCTATTCCACACCTGCCCTTGGAAGAGCAGCACATCTTCAACCCAGGTTGTTCAGAGCCCTGTCCAGCCTGGCCTTGAATGTTTCCAGGGATGAAGCATCCCCCACCTCTCTGGGCAGCCCATTTGTGTTTCATCACCCTCATTGTAAAAAAATTCTTCCTTTGTCTCATCTAAATCTGCTGCCTTTTACTTTGAAACTGTTAACTCTTATCCTATTGCCCTGCTAAAAATTTGTCCCCATCTTTGTTTTGGTCCAGAAAGGAGCAGTTGAGTCTTCCTGGAGCCTTCTCCAGGCTGAAAAAAGCTTTATCCTACTCAGTAGTTATTGGATACTGTGGGGTCCTCCTTGTTACTGTTTTCACAGTTGATCCTCCGTGAAACTTCAGTCACTGTAACGGAACCAAATTAGTTTTTGTTTCTTACAAGTTGTCACTTTATCTGCAGTTCTGCCCCAAAGCAGTGTTTATTTCACTGTATTTTTTCTGATGACACTTCTTTGCTTTAAGGGAAATAGCCCAGGAACAGGGGACAAAATAAAGAATAGACCCATGTTATTTCCTCGATGGCTTGTGAAAACTCCAGATGTAGGTTTTGATTTTCTGCCCAGCTGAAAAATTATGTAGCTTTAATAACTTGAATTCCCCTATTATTCATGTTTAGAGTTTTAATTGATTTCATTTTATGAAGCTTGATGATTTTTAAAAAAACCCAACCACTTATGAAAGTTGATTTAAAATCTATATGAAGCCACCTTTCCTTGAGAGTTTATGCACTGTGTAACACACAAGTTGTGTGCTTGTGAAATCAAGTTGCTTCATCTTTATAAACACCCCCTCAGTCATATATTCAGTCTATTTTTTTGTTGTTGCATATGTGTAGACATGTTTCCATGTGTATTATGAAATGAAAGCTTTTTATTTTAGTAGTTTAAGTATTTTTGTCCCAACTCAGCTGCAAGCCTTTTTCTTTTACTATTTTTTGAATCTTAAAGATTAAACTGATAACATTCTTGGTCATTATGGACTACTGCAATAGGCCAATACAATGCCTGATGTGGAGTTTCTTTATATCATTTATCTTCACATCAGACAATCCCATGCCTTGTAACCTGCAGCATTTCTGGGGTGTGCACTCGGTGTCACTTGTTTGATAATTTGAGTGGTGAAGACTTAATCTTTCTTTGTTGTCTTCCAAAGTAAACTGTCAAGTAACAGTGATACAAAATCTACTCAGTCGTGAGATTCAGAGCTGGCTCTTTCTGCACAAAGCTGTATTGCAGGCATTGCTGAAGCATTGCTGAACACAGATTGGAGGCTGGAGAATCACAGTAGCTGTGAAACTAGCTCAGAGATTAGGATTTATTGCTGTTCAAAGACTAGCTTCCCTTTCTTTTTTCCTGAATGGGTGTTTTATGTGTTTTATCTCAATAGTGATTTCTCACTTCTGTAAGTGGAGGGTGTCAGCACAGCAGTGCCATACACAAATGTCTCCTCCCTGCTACATGATGCCAAGGGAAATTTAGGTTGGATATTAGGAAAAAGTTTTTTATGGAAAGAGTGATAAAGTTCTGGAATGGCCTGCCTGGGGGGTGGTGGAGTCACCATCCCTGGATGTGTTTTAAAAAGCCTGGATGTGGCCAGTTTAGTGCCATGGTTTAGTTGAGGTGTTAGGGCTGGGTTGGACTCGATCTTAAAGGTCTCTTTGAACCTTGTGATTCTGTGATGACTCTTCCAATAATATAGGAAATAGATGGAAACAATTAAGTAGGAGTTTAATATCATCTGCACAGATGTAGGGCAGAGGGACCAGTTGTGGTGAGCAGAGAGCTGTTGGAGTACTGAGGGACAGGCACAGATGGAGAAGGTGGCTCCCCAAGTACCTCTAACGAACCAGCCGACAACTGTTGTGCTGAATGGCTCCTGCTGGCCTGTCCTAGTCACAGCCATGGTTAACCTGGCACAGACCAGGGATAGCAGTGCAGGAAGAGTGATTTTCAGATTGTCCTTTTACATAAACAAGCTGGGAAAAGGCCTGTTCACATACCAGTAAAAGCAGGTCACTTGACTCCATCCAGGAGGCTGCAGCTCATTAGTGTGTGAGCAGGAGATGACTTTACAAAAGTACAGGTCATGTATGAGAGAAGTGATTGGTGAAAATAGAAATGGGGAGGAGATCAGTGATGGGAATAGAGAACAAAGGAAGGTTAGGAAAAATATGAAGAGGAACCAAGATAAACTGGCTTTTAGAGTTAAAGATGACAGAAATTACAGTAGCTGTTCATCTCTCTAGCTTAGCTGAATGCAGAGGAGTGTAAAAGTTAAGGTCCTGTTAAAGGGCAGGTCAGCAGTGTGACTTCATCATTCTGTGCTCCTACTGCAGTACAAGGGCTTGAAAAAGGGAACAGGATGAACTAAAGGTACATGGGAACATAAAATCCTCCTTTTTCTCTGTAGAAAGACGTTATGATGATTCAGCATGAAATACGGGCAGTAATGTGCACTGCTTTGAACTGGGTTTGTTTTAGGTGTTTAAAACAGTTGCTGCATTAAAGGTGGATATCCCCAAAATTTAGACTGTCTCCATCCAGATGAAAATTATGTAATTGAATCAGGTCTCTGCCCTATTTAGTGTCTCTTTTATCTGACAATGCCCTGTGTTGGCTGCTGTGAAGGAAAGTGTAAGAAAACCTACAACACCCAATTAGGGAGTCATGTGGCTGTATGTGGTATTTTTTCCATCTCAGCTAAAGACTGGCTTCTGCCTCAGAGCGTTTGGATTTCTATCCCTTCCACACTGGCTGAATTCTGTGCACGGTATTCTCGCTAGCTCTGTGAATCTCAAAACCTTTTTAAATGCTGCAACACCAGTTACCTTGTGCATCTAGATCTCTATTCTTTGTCTGTCTTCTAATTTTCATTTGTGTTGTGATAATTGTCTTGAGTTGGTCCCTGGCACACTGTGCTAAACATGATAAAATACAAGAATTAGAGAAAATGGTTAGATTAAAAAGAGCAAAGAACTTTTTTAATGTACAAAGGTTCTAGCATGTGTTACCCTGCAGATTTCTGGCAGGGTAGACTGAATTATCATAATAGTTTGTTCCTGTTAAAGTAAGACAGTTCTGTTAATTCCAGCATTTTCAGTTCAGAGAAATAACAACACACCAACCCTTCCTTTAAAGATCTGATTTTAGACCAGGTGCTTTTGCAGCATCTTGGGTAAATTATCTCCCAGATAGATTCAAATCCTCACAGCATCTTTCTAACCAACTCATACACACAGGATGTGGCAGCTTCCAGCTCTGCTGGAAAGTTGTGTGCTTGCAAGTGAAAATCTTTCCATTTGGCTGTTGGAAACAGACTCTGATGACTGTAGGTAGGTAGAAGCCAGTGTTCATGCATTCACCTGGCCTGGGACAGCTCTCCATGGCAGTGCCCAGTGGAGTCCTGGTTCTTGAATGGGATTTCTCAGTCACACGAATATTTAAAGGATGCTTTGGATTATTCTTGGTACTTGAAAAACCTCAATATTTTTGTCAGTGATTTTAAGCATTAAAAATTGTGTACCCGCACTATCACTTGGATATTTGCAATTGATGCATTTACAAGGAAATGAGTTCTCTCTGTTGCCAGGGAATATCTCCCTACTTCATGCTGATAATCCATACTAGTTGTATTCTTTTTTTTAGTTTTGTCCTCCAGTTGTTCCTTACTGTAAAGCCCAAAGAGACAGCAGTACTTAGCTGCAGACACCACTGCAATTTGTCTGATAGCTGTCATTGAACTACAGGCAGTTTTAGAATGTCACATTTTCCTGTTAAGGAAAGTTGTTTCTCCTGGCAAAGTGTTTTAGGTACCCTTTTTCTCTGTCATGCTGAGCTGAAACTGAAGTTCACATAGACCTCAAACATTTGCCTGAGAATTAAAATTAGGGAGGAGCATGTAGTCCTCTGTGGCGTGGGAGTTCAGAAGGAAAATAGGAGAAATGATAGTCACTGACTTCCTCTGATTTACAAATGGGAGAGGGGTTTTCTCTGAAATACTTAAAGAGTAAAAATAAATGGGCTGAGCTTTTATCCAGGTTTCCAGCTGTGTGGCTTACTAAATAAAGCAGAACTGACGAAGTACAGAATTGTTCTCCAGATATAAGAAGCCTTCAGTGTGCCTCAAAATACCAGTAGGAAAGTAAAAAGAGGTTAAAAATTTGGTGAGAATCATTAATGGAAACTGAGCAAACAGCTCTACTGTCAAGAGGGAAAAATTGTTTCATATATGAGTGATGATGCATGTCCTAATAAAAGACATAGTTTCACACCCACCAGGAATAAGATATATTCTGTACTTTTATATCCCATCTTGTTTTGAGTAGGAAGAATATCTTTTTTAAGAAGAAAAATCTTTCGTTAGGAAAATGAAGAGGAAAGAGGTTTTCCCACATGCTGGAGAAATTAATGAATCATTTCCATCAGAGTACGTGCAAAGCAGAGGAGCTGCCATAAGAGAAGGAACAGCTGATTTTTCCAATTGACCTTTGGCACAGAGATGATCTGGTCATGCTCTAACTAATTCTGACAAAGGTGTTTGTAATGAGGGGGAAAAATAAAAACTAGGGCCCTTTCATCAGCTGAAATGGTAATGTTGAAATATTTTCTGCTGAGTTTTAAAAAGGAAGAGTTAAAACTGCAATCAGAGACAACAGATCCAAGAGAGGTGACAAACAGGTGCCACGTCACACTACCTTTGCTCTGTAGTCTCGAGTGGGAGGAATATTTTTGCTAGATGGAAGGTGTGTGTTCAGGTGAGGAAGTTCATCTGAGAGAGGCACAGCCTAAGGCTCTGAGTCACACAGGCAAAATCCCATTTTGAAACGCAGGTAAGGTGTGTGACACGAAAGGGGGAGATGTCGGAGTGTAGGGTTGTTCTGGGAGGAACCTGGGGGATGCCAAGTGTTTAAAGAGGGTGTTGAGGTGGGTGGCAATCATTCTTTCATCTCCTCTCTTTTCTGGCACACTTCCTTCCTTCCCTGGTCCTGTCCTAGAACCCATTTCTCCACCCCGTAGGGCAGCAGCTTCCTCCGAGCCACCTTTCACTTCCCACTCCCTGCTGGGAACTGCAGAACAGGAGAGAAGAGGCACCTCCTGACACCAGGGGGAAACACTGAATGGAGCCTGGATGGGGAGCAGGGAGGTGGCTCTGTGGGGAAAGTCACCATCTGTGGTTGTGCAGGGGCTCTGGGATCTCCAGGCTGTTCACTTGGACACAAGCAGGAGAGGAGCTGTGGTGGCTCAGCCTGTGCTGGCAGCTCTGGGCACAGACATCCCAACACAGCTCTGGGGCTCTTCCTGGGCTGCCAAGCTCTAGGTGGAATGAAGCTGCTGAGGACAGGACAATAGGTGCTCACACCTTGGGGGTGGACAAGAATGCCATCTCTCCATTTCTCACTGCAATACAGCAGTGTTTTGTATGAGGCTGGGTTCCAGTTTTTCAGCTGCAAGCTTCTGACTAATTGGTTTAAGAACTTCTTGCCTTCTAATAGAAGGTATGTACTATGCAAGTGCTTTATTTTTTCTAATGATTTCTTTCACCAAGTGTTATTCATCACTGCTGCTGTCCCTGACTTCAGAAAAGACCCAACTGATTGTATGCAAGGGAGTACCCAAGAGCAGAGGAAACGGAGGGATGGGTATGCCCTTGAACCTGGCCAAAGAGTTAAAATGAGCTATTTTTACAGATTTTGGCACAGAAGGACACACGATTTGAGGGATGTAGAGGAAGGGTTGTGGGTGAGGTACACCACCTCTCCCAGCTGACTAAAACAAGAAGCACCTAATTGTCCTACAGGTGGAGATGCATTGGCATTATTATCTAGCCTCTGCACTGCCAGAAATATGAAATCCAGAGAAGAGAGAGTCTCCAGCTGCTGCCAATGCTTGAATGGCAACTGTTTCTGTAAGGCAAGAAGGCCTGAGAGTAGGCTATTTGGAGTTATCACCAGCTAGAGACTGGTTTTATGAGCTCATCACTAAGACGAGGCATTTCTCTAGGTAAATGAAGGCTCAGTCAACAGTTACTGTGGTCTGGAATCTCTGAGGTAAGCAGAAGCCTGGGAACAAAGTGATGTACTGCTCTTGTTTCCTTTTCTTGCAAGCTGCTTGTCAGCTGAGTAGGAGAGGCAGCCAGGGATGGCTGAGGGAAGGGAAAATCTGTGCTTTGTTCTAACCCCTTGGCTCACTCTTCTGGAACTTACCCAGGTACCAGCTTAGTCTGGTGCCTTAAAAGAGGCTTCTTTTTTGAGGCCTTTCTGAGGTTAGCTGATAGAGTGTCATCCAAACCCAAATACATACAGATGAACCTCATAATTGCAGAGGAACTTTCGTGCAGCATTTTCCCTTGGATTGATGTGTTCCCATGAAGGTTTTAGGGGCATTGGTTTTTGTTTTAATGAATTACAAGGCCTTTAAGAAGTGATACTTACTCAATATTTCATTATGAGGGGTACTTTAACAAATGGTACAATAAACTGTCTTTTTCATTTTAGTGGTGTCCCGAGGAATGCATTAGTCTTTGAAGCTGAAACACTTTGACATCAGTCTGGGTGATGAGTTGCTATGGTTTCAAGGGCAGTGTTAGTGCTAGAGAAGGACCACATCCCTGGCATGTGCACACGCACTCCCGGGCTCCTATATATTTCATGACCAGAACGTCGGAAGTCACCTTCCACATCAGTGCCCTCATCACGGGGCATAAGGAGAGATTGAAGGAAGATGTGGAACTGGATTGCTGCTGGTTAATGGCTCTTCCATCCAGCTGCACTAGAAGGCTGTGGATGTGGCAGTTTGCAGCCCTTTGATGGGCAGATGGAGAGCTTGGGCCTCGTGTGAGCTCCCCGCGTTCGCAGGGGGCGTTTCCAAGGCAGGAAATCCGAGTGGCAGGGAGAGGTTTCTCATTTTCATGTGTAGTAGACTCAATGCAAGCCTCATGGTTTATCTTGAAATGCTTTTTTCAAGCTGCAAAAGGTGGCATGTTTTTATCAGGTACTGATCACAGACTTGGATTATTTGTGTATATGTGCTTTCTCTGAAGACAAAACAATACAGCAGGATGTTTTAAAACATAAAATATTTTTTAGTAAGCAAAAAATAGATATATTAGAAGCTTGCTTTACTTATCACTTAAGCATCTTCAACTAAAAATAGAACCCTAATCAGTTTCCCCTTGAGTCCTTCAGCTTGCAAGTAGGAAATAGATAATGGCTGGATGTTTAAAACAATACAGTATTTCACATTACCTCTCAGTACACTGTAGGAATGAGAATTCCTCTGAGTTATATCTGATGCAGATAGTTCTAGAAAACATCCAGGAGCTTCACTGTGGATATTGAAATTCATCTCTGAAAGGAAGGATGCTTTCCTTATGTCCTAATGAGTGCGTTACTGATTTGTGATGCACAGACCCTCTCCTGTGCACCCTCTCTTTGTGGTAAGGGTAGTTACCATGATTAATGCTGTTACATTGTCCTCCAGTATTTCAGTTCCTTTCTCAGTATAGCCCAGGATGCTTTAGAACACCTGCTGACATTTGGAGCTGTGCTTCCCTTCTTCCTGTGCCACACAAGCCTTTCTCTCTTCTCCTGGGAAGAACAGCACAGCCACTCCTCAAGTCCTTTGCCGGCCTCAGAAATGGGTCCCAGCTGGTGCCCTGCCAGCCCTGGGAACTCTTCTCCATACCAGGTCCTTCTCTAGAAGTTGAGAGGTTGTCAGGACTTGGTGGCTTCACAGAAACTCAGTGAGGGGTCCCATGGTCCTCTTATTCTTCCTGCTTGGTTTTGTTGAAGGGTCTTGATCCTTTTTCCTTCGCCTCTGTTTTTCAGTCTAACTTGTAACATCTGACTTTTCACAACAAAAAGTACCCTTTAATTTTGGAAGTAATGATTTGATCCTTAATGAGTTTACTGATGTGTAATCATCCAGCAGGATGGAGGGAAAACACTTGCAAATGAGCAGTGTTCATCTAGAAATTCAGCCTTCTCACCAAAGTGTTCGAGGGAGGAAACGGTGCCAGAGGAGTGCCCAAGACTTTGAATTCAGGGATTTCAAGCTCAGAACAGCTGTATGTACACTGAGGCTTTTCTGTTCATTTGTCATCTATCTAACAAGCTCATGGCACATATGTATATTTGCTTGTGAATTACAAAGAAATGTTTTGGAAGTCCATAGGGAATCCAGTTAATCAGTTTGATTCATTGCAGTACTTATTAGCCATGATGGCTGAGCCTCTGAAGGTTTGCCATTTTCTGTCAGTAAAGTTCAGTGTAGTCTAAGCCAAAATTGTTGAAATGAATATCTTAACTTTTATTACCCAAAGAAACTGTCAGACCTCTCTAATGATTTCAGATGGAATGACACAATTTTTTTTAAACTTTGTCTTTTTTTTTAATTTTTTTTTTTTATTTTCTTCAGCTGAAATTCATAGTGCAGGCATATACAGATTGTGGGAAGGGGGAGATATTAGTTAAGGTATAGGTCCTGCCCAAATCAAATATGGCCATTTAGGTAATTAAAAATTTTTTTTCTCTTCTCCAACTGCTACTTAGCAGCTTGTAAAGATCTTTTGAAACTCTATTACTTTATGCATTAGAGATTTGCCTGCTTCCACCCTCCCCCTTTTGGGATTCTGTGAGGCTTTTTTCTTGTATGCTGTGCCAACAGCAGATTTTGCCTGAGTTTTCTTTTTCTCATTAACATCAATTGAAGTGAGACATCAGAAATCCAGGACCATTTGCAATGACAGGACAGTGCCAATGCTCTTCCTTTCATAACCCATAGGAATAAAACTATGCAAAGCATCATTTCATTATTCACATTATGATAGCCTGCATAAATTGCAAATCATAAGCTAGGGAAAAAAAAATATCATTACATACTTTGTCAAACATCCCAAGTTTAAATTTTGAGAGGGAATATGAGAAACAATTTTTAAAAAATCAAAATAGTGGACTGTGGAAATGTCTGTTTCCCTTTGTTAACAATTTTATCACAAGGCATTATCCTGCTTTTTCAAGTGAGGGTAATTGCCAGGCCATGTATTTCTTTGCTGCTTTTCTGCAGGTGTGTATACTGAAAACCATACTCTTGTTTTGCTTTGCTTTCTTTCCTCATAATGGTGAAATATTGAAGGCAGTGAGTTGAAATTGTATCCTTTATGCAGCCTTCACTTGGTAGCAGATGATGTCAAGTCCCCTAGCATATTGTGCTCCTCAGCCCTGCTGAATTGAGCAAAATGCCCAGCACAACCTTTGCAGTGCCAGGGCCTCTTCTTGAACTGAACTAGGTACAATGGCTCCTAAAAATCCAATTCTTTATAGAGAGATAATTCAACACCTGTGTGTGCTTTAATTTTAAAGCTCACTGAATTTTGGGGTTTATTTCGCTGTATTTAGTTTTTATGTGAACATCTCTGAAAAGAGAAAGTATAAGGATACAGTGATTAGTGTGAACAGTGGTTTTGTTTTCATTAGATAAAACTCTTTGTGTTGATTAATGAGGCAAACTCCCATTTAGTTCAGTGGAGAGAAAGATATATTGTAGTTATACTTAGAGTACCCATGCCCTTTTTATTGGATTTTCGTCCCCAGGAGCAGAATAAAGCCTTTTTCCTCATGGGGACCAGGCAGAGGAGCCTCTGTCAGAGCTCTGAGCCACTCAGATTTTGTGCACCGTGGTGTTCTGGTGGCTGATGTTGGGGTGCAGCAACAGCTGAGGGGTGTGACAGCAGGCTGTGCTCTGCCAGGTACCCAGCCTGCAAGAACGTGCTGATTAGGCAGGTGATAAATACATTTCCTGGCTTAATGTCTTAAGTCTTGCCACCTTTTCAAGTTACAGAAAGTGAGGGGTTTTTTTTTTGGAGAAAATTAGTAAGGAAACAAAGACGAGCTGTCGATCTTTAGGTATCCCCTGGGATCCGGATTATCATCTCTGTAATTAAGCATTGTTTAGGGAGAGCTTTTGGAAGCTTCATTGTAAGGTATTTAGGAAAATTAAAGGCATTAAAGTTCAACACTTGTCAGAATTTATGTTTGAAAGAAACTGATAGAACTTGCTGACTTTGAGACCTTAGTAAAAACCCAAACCCACTAAAAAGCCAAACCTGTATGATTTTGCTAATTTTTCTACTTGCCTGAATAAGATCTCTGGAGAATAACAATCTTAAATCTGACTGGGGGACAGGAGGTTTTTTTTTTTTTCTTTTTTTGTGGGTCATGAGAAGCAGTTGTGGGTTTTGAAGTAAGAGGTAGGGCAGATAGAAAGCCTGAGATGCATTCATTCAGAGTTGTGATTTAATAAGCGCATGATTCCTTACTATTCCTAAGAAGATATTAACTTTAATAAAAAGAAAAGGATCAGCATATTGTTTAATTGAAGAGAGAAACCAGAAAAATAGCCCTTTCTATCAAATTTGGGATATTAAGGAGATTGATGTTGCATCTTTCCTAGATTAATGAAACGTACCACATTTGCAAAGTGGCATTTTAGGGTGGTTGCAAGGCAAATTCAGCATGTGTAAGAGAAAGGGATTTCATCCCTTCCCGCATGCAAATGACCCAAAGTTGCACTGTTCATGGGCTGCTTTCTTTGTGTGCCAGCTTTCTGGGACACAGGTTTCCAGTGCAGCTGGAGCCAAGAGTCAATGAATGTGATAGGAATTGGAATGTGCTGCTTAATATCCAGTACCTATTAGTTTGTGCTTGTGCAGAATCACTCACAGGAGTCTTCAGCAAGTGTGCAAGTTGTTTACAGCAGCAACAACAAATATCTTCAAGATGGAGGAAAATAAAGGACATTTAACAGTCACTTCACATAATTCTGCTTAGATTGAGGTAAAGTTCAGTATTAAAGATTTAAACAAAGCTAAAACATAACCAAAGGCAGTGTTACTGTAACTCTAAATGTCATACATCCCTTACAGAAAGTATCTCTCAGATTAATTATGGAGCCCCTGGATTCCAAGAAATTGGTTATAGAGGCAGGAGGGATGGCCCTCCAGGGGGAAATCTAAAGATGTTTCATGCCAGCAGTAAAAAAAATTGTTAGGCAAAATAATTGCTTAGGAGAGGCTTTTAAAATATAAAATAAAATACAGGGAAGTCATCAGCTTAAAGTAAGAATGGAAAATGAGAAGATGACTTGAATGCTATTTAAAGAATTAGTGGAAGAACAGAGAGGGCTTAGTATGGTTGTGTCTGAAATGGATGGCCAGTTTCAAAGATTTTGCTCAGCCCTCCTCTGGAGCTGCCTCTAAGTGCTTCAGAGGTTTGGGCCTTTTTCCCCTGTAACACAGCAGGAGTCACTTGTTGCTTTGGTCTGACCTGTCAACAGTACCAGGGCTGCATTCCATTTTGCTGGCCCTATTTTTTCTGCTGTCCAGCCTGAGTAGCCCAGCTGGCCTTTACCGTTTCAGGTACCACAGTTGTTGGGGCCCTTGGACTATAAAAAAATTGTCAGACTGTGTTGAGGTACAATCACCATGGAAGCTATTGTCTCTGAGATATATTTTGATGTATAAATTAAAATTTGCAGGATGCTGTGCATTATAGTTAAAAGTGCTAGAATAGATGCACCTCTGTCTTTTCCCTTCCTTTTAAGGTATTGTTTCTTACTTTCATGATCAAAATATTGAAATACTTTGATCTTACTCTGTTCCTTTAAAACCCAGAAAAATCATGAACTTGACTGTTTTCAAGCACATACAAGCACGTGACAGAATAGCTTTTGTAGCTTTGTGCTGACTTAGGCTGAGGGCCCTGGCAGGGGTCAGGTCTGTGCCAGGGCTGGCTGCTGTTGGGCTCTGGAGGAGCTGCAGCAGCCTTGGCTGCGTGGGCCCAACAGGGCAGGGAGGAGGAAACACAGCCAGTTACCTTTTGCTACTAGAGGCATTGCTTTACCAGGTTTGCTGAAAATTGGAGTTATCTTGTTAGATTCAAGAGGAGCGTTCTTTCCTAGTCTGTGTGCTGCCACCTTGGACCATTTCTGCAGTCAGGACATCCCTCCAGCCTTGGCCTGTTTCTTGAACATCTCTTCTTTGCCTCCTACACTCAGATGACAGTGGGGCTTCCTTCTGCTCCTCCAGGGTACAAGGGTACGTGCTGTGAGAGGGCAAGAAGTGTCACCTCCTTGTTCTCACTTCTGCTGTGCCACTGTACTGCAGCACTTTTAAGGGCAGATGGGAGGAGGTGTCAGTTTTTCTGTAGTTTCAGGATGGGGCTATGTCAGGTTCCAGAGCCTGGACCTATTCAGGGCTAGTGGTGAGGCTAGAATTGTAAAGGTCCATAAAGGGTGAGCTTCTCTTCTGGTTTTGGGCTATTTAAATTTTGGTCAATTTGTGTGAAGTTCCATCACCCTCTGGGAGCAGGTTTTCTGTACTTTTTACTTTTTACCCCAGGGTCATCCTTAACACACCTTTTTTTTTTTTTTTCCATCAGCAGAAGTCCGAGCAGCTGAAATGGAATCACAGTTTGAGCTGTGAATATAGCTCAAATATTGCCTGCTTGGTCTGTAACTCACACCTGATTCCATTTCTTTTACCTTTGGCAGCACATCAGGCCATCTTCTTTTCTATAGCTTGTATTGTCAGTCCCATTTCTCTGCCTTCACCTGTTTCTTTTGGTTGTTTGTTTCTCTTCTTTCCTTTTTAATGCTATCTACTTTCCAGAAGAGCTGCATCCATGTGTGTTATCAGCATATGGAGAGGGGTATAACCGTGATGAGGCAGAAGGAAAAAGAAAACCAGAGTACTTCTCTAGGAGATGTGGTGTTTATTGCACAGGAATGATGGTTGTCAAGATAAAGGGCAGATGAGAGCAAGACAAGTAGAGGAAGTGACCTGGGGAGCCAGGGCTGTGTAATGGTGCTGCAGAAGGGTGCAATACCCAGTGCACAGCCTGAAGCAGGAATGACTCTTCTTTTTGATGAGGAAGTGGAGACCTCTGTGAGATGTGCAGAACAGGAGATCTCAGGTTTTCCACCATGTATAAGGAGTTGCTGTGGCTTCCTGCACCCTCCTAGTTAGCCAGGGTTCAGGAGAATGCTCCATTCTGCATGAAAGGCTGTGGAAGAGCTCTGAAGACCTTGCCACAAGTTGTTACACGAATTGACACCAAGACAAATGAGACCAAATGATACCAAGACTTTATCAGAGCTGGTAATGGGCAGGTTGTTCAGCCTGAGGTTCAAGTCCTTGTCTTCCTGGGACCTTTGGGACAACAGTGAGCTTCACCAAAAATAGTTTGCCACGAATCCAAGATACTTGGATTTTACACGTTTGCCTTTTTTTTTTTTTGTGCCAGATTTCATGCTAAAGTAGGAATAAATGTTGTTATGTAAACCGGAAAGCTTGACTGCATACTTTGTACTTGTTCTAGGTTCCTAACTCATCCTCTTTAAGCCAGTCTATTTTACCTTGAAATTCAGTCGATCAGCTATGAGAAAAAGTAGGAGTGTGATATTTGGATTTGGCTTCAGCATTTTTGATTCCTTCTCAACTGACTGGTACACATCAGCCAGCTCAGTCAGCATGTTTGCCTAGGAGCAGTCTTTAATTTGCAAATTCATGGCTGTCAACATGTCCTTCCTTCATTCCAGGGCTGAATGTAGATGCAGCAGGCTGCCTGGGATGATGGGATCATCATCAGTAAGTGCTGGGTTGTGATGGTGCTCAGACCCATCAGTGCCGTACGCGAGCGCGCCGCAGGAACACAGGAGCTGGAACCTGCTGCAGCTGGGGGAGCTTGGGCTCGTTCAGGCTTCATCTATAAACTGATCACCAAGTGGTGAAGGTGGAACAAAGTTCAGAGACTCCCAGCCTGTTTCCCTGCTGCTCCAGGACAAAACTTGGTGTGCCTGGCATGGAGCCACAGAAACCCTGAGTGTATTTCTCCCACTCAGCAGGCACTGTGTGTAGCTCTGGGCAGGTTAGAGTTTGTGGCACAGTGGTTTGATACAGTCTGGCAAATTCTGCTTGTACCTTCTCCTGGCCGCTCTATTCCAGCGGTCTCTGAGCACTGGCAAAACGTCCTTGCAGCAAAGGGGGGAAACTTACAGAGTTCTAGATCTTTAGTTTTTCAGAGTGTTGCGATGCAAAGCCGCAAGCGATGGTTTCATCAGCGCTTTGCACATAGCCTGGTTTATGGCTCTCAAATTGGTTTCTGCAGGGCTTAGGATAAAAGGCCGGAAGAGCTTTTCAGCAAAGGTTCCTGAGCTTGATACGCGGGGCTGACTGGAAAAAAGAACAGAATTCTGTGTTTGAAATGGTTGACAGAAAAAAGTAAAGCCCTTGCAAACCTCTCTGCTGCAAAGAGAAGTATGGCATGTGGCGATTGACAGATTTACGTATCCAGATAAAATCTTCCCCTTTTCCAAAAGCAGAACTTTCTCTTTATGCAATGTTAGTTTCAAAGCTCCCAGCTCCTGCTGTGCCTAATGGCAGGTATGTTTCCAGCGACTTCTTTTTCATGCCTGAAAATGGGATCATTCTCAGGTCTCCTCATTGTCATCTGGTAGCTATTCCCTTTCACTAATTTCCCCAAATGAGTTGTGGCCCACTCCGAAGGCTACAGGATTCATTAGAGTGAAGAATAATAAGAATGTCCTTGGTGTTTGAACAGGAAGAAAAGATCCCAAAGGCTGCCAGAGATAAAGATCACCCACTGAAAGGATAAAAATGAACAATGCTTCTTGCAGGGAACCTAAAAATACGATACTTGACTCTCGCACAGGCTTTAGTTACTGAAATAACAACTGGATTGTACAGTCTCAGGATTACTTTGGTCTCAAGGAAGTATTAAGTCTTAGAAGTTAAAACAAAATGCATATCAGGGAAAACATAGGTTCAAGTCTAAACCATACCAGTGTTCTGGGGTTAGCCCAGGTTTGTGCGTGTCAAGGTGCAAGGCTGGAACTTAGAAGATTCTTTTTCAGTACTTAATTCTTCAACAAACTTCCTGAGTAAGTCTGGGTTGGCTGGTTAATGTTTTTATCCCTGTTTGCTATTGGCAGGTTTTTTGGAAGTCAAATGGAAGTGACCATGAGTTTCTGCCTGAGAAAGTGGGCCATGGGTGGGGTTGGCTGCTGTGTTGTTTTTGTTTGTTGGCTGCTCTGTTGTCAATAAGCAAGACATAGCAAACCAAGTTGAGTACACTGTGAAGTTTGTGACATTTGTCAGGCCGATTACTGTTGCCTTTAAGCAGAGTATTTATTATGTGAATCTCTGCTTCAGTCCTTGCTGAGTGGTAGTTCTGCATTAATAATTAAATCTTCCTTTCTCTGCTGTAGCATGGATATGTATGCATAGTGTATGTACACATACGTAGAAATGGCATTTAGCAAATGGATCCTGCCTAATACAGTCCAGTTTTTAAGACACTATAAAGAGGCACAGCTCTGCATTTATTTTACTGTGTATAGAAACACACGGTTTCCTGTTGTGCCAACGTTTCTGAGTCCTGCTTCAGATCGTAGAGCTGGAGGAGAAAGAAGAAAAGAGGCAGCTTTTACAGCTGCAGTCACTGCAACTAATTGTTCCTACTAGGTAAGGATGCATTCCTTTTACTGGCTCTCTGATGATGGCTTTTTGTTTCTAGCTACAAGCAAATCTAATTTGCAAATGAAAAATTTCATTATAGCAGAAGTTGCCTGCAAGGGAATTAAAGGAGGCACATTCAAAAGAATTCAGCAGATTGTAAAAATGCTTCTTAAAGAATGGATTTACGACCCCAATTCACAATTAAAGTAGCAATTGCTTTTAAGTGATGCCTATTACTTTTAAAAGGTTAAATATACTGACAATAGAATTTTAAGGGAATAAGGCAGCTTAAGTGAGCAAAACCTGTGGTAGGTAATTGGCAAAGCTCACTTAATATTTTTTGTTTGCTATCCAAGAGCTATTCACGATGCCACTGTAACAGTATGTTGTTGCTACAACAGAGCTGACAGTTTTCTGAGATGAAAAGGAAGAGAATGGAATTAATCACACAAACTTCATCATCCAGTCTGGCATAACTGAAAGTGAGTTCTGCTACACTTGAACTATTTTAAATAACTTCATGTTTTATTAATACAGTTTTTTTTCCTGTTAACCTCTTCATCGCTTTCTGTCCAGAGTTCCTCTGTGACTGCTTGACGTTTGCAAAGCTGTGCCCTGATCTCTGGCCAGCCTTGGCATGTCCTGCCTGTTGTGCACAGTGAAGGGGAGTGCTGGCAGTGCCACATGTGTCAAGTCACACACACGATGGAAAGGGGGGAGTGTCAGAGCTGGGTGTTCTGGCTGGGGTAGTGATGCTGCTGCTGCCCCTTGTGGGGAGCTGCCCTCCCTGGCATGGAGGATGCAGAAGGGCTGGTGTTTTAGTGTTGCCTACCAGGAGCTAGAATGTTTTCTCACTGTTTGTCCACAGAATGGCTAAGAGAAATAGCAAACTGTAACTGCTTTGTGTTGTGGTGTCTATTTTAACCTTCATTCCAGAAAAACAGATTCATTCAGAAAAGCCAGATTATTGAAACATTTACCATCTCAAAAATACCATATGTTTTGGGAATTTCTTAAATGTGAGGTAAATGTGACTACGTAGAAATAAGCTTGTGGTTGTGTTTGAAGACATTGGCAGCATTCTTGTTCAGAAGAGACAAAATAATTGTCAAAATATTTTTCTCTTGCTTAGTATCCAAATGTTCTGATACTGTCTGTTTTGTTTGACATTGTGCAGAAAGTGCCTAGCAGACCTCATGAGTCCTGTGTCCCTTGAGAGGGAAGAAAAGAGAGAGAGTACAAGGGATGAACATTTTCTTGGGTTTTAACTTGGACATTCATTATGGTTTTTCACTATTTTTACCTCTTCTCTTACATAGAGGCTGTGTTTTGTGTCCATTGTTGACATAAGGTTTTCTCAAGTAAGGAATGGTGTTCTCTTTTTATTTTTTAATTCAGTGAGTTATCATTTGGCCTGTAAATGCTACAGTTTGGCAATATTTTGCTGTGTTGGCCTCTTTGGGAGTGAAAGCAAAGTGTTGGCAGAAAGATGGCATTGGTAGCTTCCAAGGAAATTGCCCAAGCTCAAATCTTTTACATTTTTAATGTCAAGCCATGGATGTCTTCATGCAGAGGACACAAAATGCTGGTTCTGCATTAGCTTGTAAATCACACTTTCCTCAAAGGATCACTTCTGTTCCTTTCACTGTCTTTCCACTGAAGTTGCAAATTGCATCCACTGTGATGTAACCTTGGTATGTTGGATATTTGCCCTGAACCTATTATGAATTTATATTCCCATCTGGAGTTTGGTTTGGCATTAGGAGACAGTGGAGGCTGGATGCAGCAGTTCAGTCAGGGAGGAGTGGAGGCACCC
Organism: Irena cyanogastra; assembly: GCA_013397155.1. NCBI lineage: Eukaryota > Metazoa > Chordata > Aves > Passeriformes > Irenidae > Irena > Irena cyanogastra. Next base: position 2,060,344 of record VWZV01004326.1, on the reverse strand, counting down.
CCAAACTGTGAGCTCTTAGCTCAGGGTGTGTGAGGTGCACCTTGGAGCAAGGGGCCCTTCACAGCTGTGCATGGCTGCTTTGCTCAGGGTTTGGCATTACTTCTGTAATGTCTCAGGAACACAAAATAGG
>VWZV01004326.1:1374808-1460159 GCA_013397155.1 Irena cyanogastra | reverse complement strand
GGCGCTGAGCAGGGACCCCGCGGCCGAGCAGCTCCTTGGCCCCGCTCGGCCGTGTCTGCGGCTCCCCCGCTCCGCCGCCGCCGCAGAGGGAAAAGCTGTGACCACGTAAATCTTCGAGGGGAAAATCCCCTGCCCTGCGCCGCAGGATTTCGCATAGAGCGGCTGTTCCGCTGCAGGCGTAGCGAGCGCGCAGTACAGGGCCGTGCCGCGGAAGTCAGAGTTGCTTTCTAGTGCCTTTTGTCTCAGTTCCTCCTGATTTCCTGCTACTAGTGCAATACACTAAATAGTGGTGATTACTTCTGGTTGACTTGTATGCATGTCTAAGTCTTACAAAGGAATATCTGGGCAGGGCGTAAATTCATTTAGGTTGTTGCGGGAAGTTAGTGTTTACCTTTAAATAAGTTTGAGTGGCGCAGAAATACAGACTCTTCTGTTGCTCTGCATGAGGAGTTTAAAGTAGAATCCTTCGGAGGAAAGCAAGAATTTTCAGAAGTTTTCTCTTTTAGCTGTCTTTCTCTGTGCTTTGATGCTGAGAGAAAGGAATAAAAGGAGACAATTGATTTGTTATTAACTATAGTCCCGTTTTGCAAACTTGCAAGTGGTGAAGTCTGGAGGTCCATCTTCAGGTTTGGTAAACTTGTCTTGGATTTACGGCTAATTTGGCCACGTTCTGAAACCCATTGGGTTTATAGAAATATTTAGAAATTGCAGTGAGCTGCATCCTGTGGGTTTGTGTACCAGAAGATGCGTCTGTTCCTTGCTTTAGGCTTGCCGTAAAATCAAATGTGAAAATTACTCTTAAAAGCATCTCTTTAATGCCTGGAACCTGGAATTAACTTGACACTCAGTTAATGTTTCTGTTGACACAGTGAAGGAGAAATGTGGGGGGGAAATGCAGGCTTACCTTGTTTTGAAGTTGATGTTGACTTTTTGAGATGGAAACAGCTTTCTGTTCTTTGCCTGTCAGGTACATTGTTCAATAAAAATGCTCGACATTGCAATTGTCCTGCAAAGTTAAACTTTGTATTTGTTGTATTTTAGATGCAGGGGTGCTGATCAAGGACTGAATATAGGTCTTTGCATGGGATAGGCAGATGTGACCATGGAAATGTCTGGCTTGTAATTATTTGTGTGTTTGCCTGAGAACTCAGAGGTGAAAACCTAAATAATAATTTTTGCAAGCAGCCTTTAACTTCATTAATAAAATGATCTCATGCTTTCTGTTGTCCTTCCTTCCCACCCCTGGTGCCACCCTGTTTTTTAGGTATTTGGGACAGACCTGAGTCTCTGTTTAGCTTTCCTGTAAATTTTTATAAATGGCAGTTTTTAACAGGCTTCTTAACTCTGTTGTACTTGATATTCCAGAACCTACCAGCTAAGGCAGCTTGGTGTTAATGAGAGAACTCTGAAAATTCTGCTAGGAAAAAAGGTTGAAGACACCAATGTTTGACCTCTGGTGCAAGCAGTGATATTCTTCAGATGCAAACTTAAGTAGGTTTAACCTGCTGTTCTGGAATGGAAATTTGTTCATTAGCTGTAGTGAAAGAGAAGTGGGTTTGAGTGATGTGTTCCCTTTTTGCAATACCATAACTTGTCTGTTGAGATACTTAAAAATATAAAAGGAGTTGTAGAGAACTAAAGTCCAGTAGCTCCAGTGAGAGAGCAGAACCTCCTGGCAACTCTGCATCCAGATAGTCTTTGATGAGTTGAAGTTTCTGACCTTTAGATAACTCTCCATCTTCCATTTCTTTATGCAAAATAGAAAGTAATGAGCAATGGAGGATAAGATCAGGCTTGCTGTTCTTAGAAAACAAAACTTTTTGAGCTGTCCATAAAGAGTGCTAGGATCAGGTAGAAATTATTTGCTTTTTTTTTTCTATGTGAGTGATAAATACTTGCATTATTAAAATGTAATACATTTTCCAAGTTATGTTTTTAGATTTTAGATTTACAGCTGAATTTAAAAAGCTTTGGCATTTTAAAACATGTCAGCAGTGCCACAGCAGGGGTAGAAAGACTCTTCTAAACTCAGCTTTAGTTTGCATAAGCAGAAGTAGATCTTTTTTTGCCTGCTAGTAAGCGTTTATATTAGTTGATACAAAATAACTCATCACTTTTCTAACTTTCTTGAAAAGATTACCCTTCCTTCTTAATTTCTCATTCTTCTATTTGACAAGTGATAGTGCTTTTATAGGTGAAACTTGAAGTCAAAACATTCAAACCAGTTATTTAGTCTGTGTGTTAAGCAGGATGCTGAAAACCTAAATTTGGTCTTATCTGCAGCTCCAAGCTTGCCTTGTAAGTTGCTTTCAGGTGTGCTGTGTGGTACTTAGCAAATGATTGCTTTATAATTTACCTTAATGAGAAGCTGCCGATGAGAATTCTGCAAGTCGTGTGAGGAGTGTTCCATTAAAGCACATTAAGCTTAGGTAACAGCACGAGTAGCTTTTAAACTCTTGTCTTAGTACAACAGGTTTATCCCAGTGTGATGAAGTAAGTGCAGGTAGAAATACTTCTGCACTGAAAGGCTGTCCATTTGAAATTAATAGATGTTACTTGGTGTTTGGTATTCTTGGAAAGTGTGGAAGAAAACTGTTCAAGTCTTGGAGCAAAGCCCTGCTTTAAATTGTCTGAGAACTGTTCAGGGAGTGCAGTGCAGGTGAGCTCCAGAGGAGCATCTTACACCCACCCAGTGACAGCCTTGGGCGGGGAGGGGTATTTGGGTATTTTGACTGCCAATTTTTTGCCCTTCAAGAGTGAAGTCACGAGATAAGATTTTCTTTCAGGTTTATAGTCTCCTGCATATTTGCATCAGCTGGTTTGTTCCATGCTGCTGGTAACCACTGCATTCTCCTGACTGCTGAGGGCCCTGGGGAAACTCCTTGGGCTTCATCTCAGTGTCCTGAAACAAATGCAAGAGAGCTCTGCACACATTCACTGTTACTACTGAGCCAAATGTGATCTGCCCTCTGAGCAAATATTTAAAACCCACTGCTGCAGCCAGCAGGCTGGTGGCCAGGAGTATCCATACCTTGTATGCTGAGAACATCAGCTTGGTGAGAGGCAGGACTTGTTTCCAAGCAGTGCTTTAGTCAGGACAGACAGGGAGAGCTGGGAGGGCACTCGCTGGGGCACCTTCTTCACACTGCTGAAGAACAACAGCTGAGAGATGCAGATGCTGAATGTCTCAAACAAGGAGGGTCTGGCCCTTAAAAGGAAGTAGGTTGCTACCGTCTAGAAATTTTATTTAAATTTTCTGGGTGAGGGAAGCATGGAAATGTCAGTAAAACAGGCTTAAACTGAGATCATTAGTGTTTAATTTGTAGTACTGCAGTTTTATGAAAAGATGACTTAATTTTCTTTATTAATCAACTTGTATGGCATAGCTGTAAGCATTGCAGGACATCTTAAAATCAGGTCAGGAGAAGAAAAATTTGGATTTGTCATGAAAGGAAAGCTGATCCTACAGAACAGTAAGTGTACCTTGTTTTTCAGCCATGTAAAAAAAAAGTTATATCTCTGGGTTAATAAGCAGCATTGGTTGCATTCAAACTTTTTACTTACGGGTGTTCTGTGTTGATTGGTTCTTTGCAAAATACTGTGGTTTCTTGTTTTGATGAATGTTAGTTTTCTTAATACCTTCATTGATAAGTTTGCCTGTTTATTCCAATCTTTAGAGCCAACACAGCCAAGAGCTTCAACTGGTTTGGACTTTTATGTCAGCAGAATGGTTTGCCATGTTCTGTTATTGGGGATTCCTTGTTGCTGGTGATGGGTGAGCCTGAAAAACCACAGCTTTACTTGCACATCATAGGGTGAGTTCTCCAAAAACACTGTCTTAAATAGTTATCTTTAAAGTGTTTGGGTTGTTTGGGTTTTTTTTTCTTTTTAAATGGCTTGTAGAGCTGACCATCTGGACTTTTTCTAAAAATATACAGTTATTAATTACCTCCTATAGAATCTAGAGACACGTCAGGTTTCTTACATTTTGGAGTGAACTGGTGTAATCATAAATGATAGAACAGGTTGCTCAAGGCCTTAATTTTAACTGAGGGGTTGGTCCTCCTTGACTGCATTAAATCCCTTCCAACCTAAGTTAGTGTACGATAAACCATTCCACAAGCAGTTTTGTATGGGAAAGGAGAGTAAAATGGAAACAAACAAAAAACTTTTCCCTGTGTTGTTTGGTTTTTATTCTGCATAATACCTCAACTTGATGGTAAGTTAAAGGATGTGTTGCAAGTATGGGAATTACCACATATTGAACTTACACCTTCTCTTATGTTCCTGCAGCTCCTCTTTAGCCCACTGTGCTGAAGGCCAGAGGTTCTGCCTGATCAGGAGTCTCTGTTAGCAATTCAAGTTTGCTGGAGAATGGAAGGGGTTGAGTTTAAGGAAGAGTGGCAAGATGAAGATTTTCCAAGGTTTTGAATTCTTTTTTCAAGTAATTTGGATCAAACACGTAATATCAGCAATAAGCTACCTCTTGTATTCCTGGTGAACTAATACTCAGTAATAATCTTGAAGTGATTTCCATTAATATAGCAGTTTTGAAAAGGTTTTGTGGCATATTTCTTCAGGATTGCCACTGTTGACGTTTCCAGTGTTTCTGAAATGAGTGTTTGTAAGCGTGGCTTTGTTTACTTCCTGTGATAATATTTTGCAACTACATTGTTTGCATATTACTCCCAGTGCTTCATGACCCAAATATTTCATTAAGCAAAATTTCTGAGGAAAGTCTTTAAAAGTTAATGCTGCTACTGATGCTTGGGCCTACAAAAAAAATAAATCAGCTTTAGATGCGTTCTATGATAACATGACTAAACTACTTCTGTAATTTTTTTCAAGTCAAATTTTGTCAAACAAGAATATGACAAATTTTAAGGATGACACACTGGTAGTAGTCAGTGTTTTGGTATTTGTCACAGGAAGGGATTGTCACTTGAATGCTGTAAAGGAATTTTCTGCCGCCTTGGTGTTTGTTAAGTGAAAGCTTGAGCTTAGGCTGTAGGTAAAGTTAATTCGGTACTAACTTTACTGTGGGTTTTTGTAGTAATGTGTAAGTCTTAATATATGGTATTTAAAAAAGTGTAAAAGCAGGTTTGTAGCAATTTCTATTTTGTGTCCCAGGCCCCTGCCAGAGGATGATCCTGTTGAGTCTGATGCATTGGCTGCAGCTGGAACAGAAAGTGAAGCTGGTAAGAACATTCCACTCCAGTCCAGCTGACTGCTTCCTACTTAGCTGCTTTAAAGCTCCTTGTTTGGGTTTTTGTGGGTTTTTTTGGTTTTGTGGGGGGTTTTTTTGTTTGTTTTTTGTTTTGTTTTGGTTTTTTTTTGTTTGGTTTGTTGTTTTTTTTGTTGTTGTTGTTGGGGTTTTTTTTTGTTTTTTTGGGGTTTTTTGTTTAATTGGTTGGCGTTTTGGAGGTTTTTACATATAAAATTTTTTTGGATTTTGTCTTTTTGCTTTACTTGCGAAATTTCCAGTGCTGGATTGGTAATCTGATTTTATTCCTTGCTGTCAACTCCTGTCTAAATCATGCCAATATTTGCTTTGTACCTCAAAGCATTCTGTGTATTCACAGAACAGATTCTTTAATTTTATATCCTCACTGTTGCCTGTCAGTCTTTTTTTTTTTTCAGCTTGTATATTTTCTATTTTATCAAAGATGGCTATAATGTCACTGAAGCCTAACAAAAGCAAGTGCTAGGGACGTGAATCTGTTATATTATTTGCAAGATTTATTCAGTGTAATATCTGCAGCACCTCCTGGGACACTTGGATGCAGCAGGCAGGGGTAGTAGTGTCTGCCACCCTGCTCATACTCTCTGTGTGTGTGCAATGGGTCACTTGAGAACTTTTACCTGCTCCTCTTCCATCCCCTATTAAAGTCTTACTCCAAAGATACCTTCTTTAAATTATGGGCATTCATTTATAATGCATTATGAGAAAGGACTGTGCTCTTCTGTATTGATAATACGCTTACCTAAACTTGCTTTATCTTTGAAAATAAATAATTTGCTTTCTTTAGATATAGAGGGTAATGGAACCAAATTGAGAAAGAAACTAATGGCTCCAGATATAAGCTTAAATTTGGATCCCAGTGAAGAATCTGTTCTGTCTGATGACTTGGATGAGAGTGGAGAGATTGATTTGGATGATTTAGATACTCCTTCAGAAAACAGCAATGAATTTGAATGGGAAGGTGAGTACTTCTGTTCTTTTGTCTGATGCTCTAAAATATTTTCTTATGTGCAGGTCAACTGTTTCTCTAGTAAGAAATAGCTATGATTCAGTAGTACAAGAGGAGAAATACAAAGGGAGTGATGAGATTAGGAATTAGAAATAGATGCAGTGATTTTTTAAAGAACAAGTCAGACCTCATCTGATTAGTGAACAGGCAAACAGTTAATAGCTCTAACTGCAGGTAAACTTAGGTGAAGATCATCTCTATATGCATCTATAAGACTTGAAGTTATGGAAAATCCTCTGTTGCAGTAAATTTGTAAGAACCACCCAACAGAAAAAAGTACCCAAGGTATTTTACATGTGTTAGAAATGAGTTTTAAATGGAGAGAGCCAGACAAAGGGATATAGATTAGCTACTCAGAAATTAAAGAATTTCAATTTAAGGAGGACTGAATAGTATTTTTAAAAACACTAACACCTGGTCTCAAATCTTCTGTGATGAGAATGACAAAAACTCAGTTGCCTTAGAGTATGCGTCTTTCCAGATTGACTAGAGGTAGTAGAAGAGCCTCTATTTTATGTCAAGGAATTCTGAAATGACTTCATAGGAATTTAAAGTAGCTATAGCCATACTAGTAATAATCTCAGTTTTAAGACATTAATAGATACTATATCTTATAGGCAAAACTTGGAGATTCTAATAGGTTTTATTTGAGATAAATGTTTTGTGTAGAAGTTAAAGCACAGATTTTTAAACTTGGAGTTTAACAATGTCTTAAGGCCTCCTTATGGAAGCCAAGAACAGTTGGGTTGGGCAAATTGTTGGGGTCTCTAGCATCTGTATACTTCATGGTTTAGGAATGTCTCTGATAAGTAAACGTGTAAACTGAATTATTATTTTCTCATCCTGAAAATAAAATAATTTAAATTCCTGAATAAACAGGATGTTCTCTTTTCACTGTTACATTTGAAACACCACCTGTGGAGAAAGAAACACTTTAGAATAAGGGGGTGGTTTTGGTTTTTAAATAGCTAAAGGCACATTGCAGTGGAAGTTTTCTAACAGAGACTGTGTGTTTAACTTTATAAAAGGATTTTCATTGTTTTAATGAAGAAGAATTGGTATTTAGGGTTGTTTTAATGAAAAAGAATTGGTATTTAGGGTTACTTTTGCAGTGATGCGAAGGAAATGTTCCGGATGTTTGTGTCTTGTTTTTAAAAGTGGCTGAAAAGGGTTTCTGTCTTTTCTTCCTTTAATGCTGCTGCCTTCATTTTCCTGGAAGGATAGTTTCAATTAACAGCTTTGTTTCGGGAACAGACAACTAACTTGCAGTAGGTTTTTCTCGCTTTGGGTAAGGTCCATGCAACCAAGTCAAGAATCATAATTTCATTGGAGCAAATTGTCTTACAGATTGCTGTCAGCACAAATTTCATATATTTTGATTGCACATGTGAATTAGATTTAATTTTCAATAGATTTGTCTGCATGTCTGCTTGCAAGGTACCTCAATGTTTTAAATCATGCTTCATGTAAATCTGTGATCAATCTCTGTAATTCTCATTGGAGTTAACCACTTTGTCTATTTTGGTGAAATTCACTGAGGTCTGTGTTCTGAAAGCCTACAATTAATTAGGCTTCTCCATGAGTGGCAATTTTTCACATATTTGTAATAGAGAAAATTACAGTCAACAGATAACTGCCAACATGAGTATGTTAATAAAATATCTATGATGTCAGCTGGTGTGTTTGACTGGCTGAAGAATACCAAAATAGATTAGCAAAGTGGTTAACTTGTCTTTTAGCTGATTGTCACTATGTATGGTATTCATAATGGATCCTCAACATGTTCTCATTTTGGCAGATGATCTTCCAAAACCAAAAACTACTGATGTCATTAGGAAAGGATCACTGGCTGAGTACACTGTGGCAGAGGAGAAGGATGATGGTCGACGCTGGCGAATGTTCAGGATTGGAGAGCAGGACCATAGGGTGGACATGAAGGCGATTGAACCGTACAAAAAAGTTATCAGTCATGGTGGTAAGGATTGGTGACATCCTGTGGGGAACTGCTGAGCAACTACTTCTTTAAGCTGAGTTGGGGAGGCAGAGGAAGAGCTTTGGGCATCAAGACTTGTGGTAATTCATTTGTTGCAGTGTTAAGACATGATTGATAGAATCATTTTTTCTCTATCAAACTAAAGTTCAAAAATGTACACATGGTCACATGTACTGAAATGCACCTATGTAATAAGATACATTTACTCTATCCTACAGTGTCACTGCTACCTAATTTTTTAGCTTCTAGACTATTGAAAACATTAACTATCAATCTACTAAGGCAGAAATCAATTAATGACTCTTTCCAACAGTCTGTGATGATTAGGTTGGAAGAAGAGTTGACTAAACTTTAAGAACATAAGATACTATTAAATATACTGAGGTTCTACGCTGAAATGTTGGTTATAGATACATTGTTTGATTGACATCAGCTTCAGCTGTTGCTTTTGAAGTAGACAAACCAGAAAAAGAAACCTTGATGTTTTCTGTAACTGTATGAGTGTGTCCATATGGATGTATGAACATCTCTTTAAGGTAAATCTTACTGAATGTGCTTGACTTTGTGTAAATGTAATCAGTGTATTGTCAACTTTGTCACTACTTATTTCTTTGTTTTTAGGTTATTACGGTGATGGGTTAAATGCCATTGTGGTGTTTGCTGTTTGCTTCATGCCTGAGAGCAACCAGCCTAACTACAGATATCTAATGGACAATCTATTTAAGTAAGTCATCATCTGCCTTTCTGGGTTTTTATTACTTTTAATATATTTCAGCACTACTAGGAATTACTTTCAGATGAAGATTGTGGATATTAAAATTTTCTTTGCTTGTCTCTCCAGGTATGTAATTGGCACTTTAGAGCTGTTAGTAGCAGAGAACTATATGATAGTTTACCTGAATGGTGCAACAACAAGGAGAAAAATGCCAAGTTTAGGCTGGCTTAGGAAATGTTACCAACAAATTGATAGAAGGTAAGAAGCTCTGCAATATTTTCCTACAATAGTCACGTGCTCAGAGATAGACATATTTAGGAAAAACTGCTGTTTAATGTGGTGTCTGGTCCCTTCTGGTTAAGATTTGGTGAAGGAAACTGGTGTACTGAAAACCTCTTCCTAAGCTAGGCAATGTGGGATGATGCTACAAATATGCCTGGGTAGTCTTGTGTGGTGGATTTTTTTGGTTGGTTGGAGGTTTTGTGTATGCCTTTTGTTGCTGTTGTTCTCAGGGTGTTTTTTTAGTGAAAATAGTATTCTTAGAATACTGAATTTTGTTATCCTGTAGAATATCCTTACAGCTTAATGTATTAACACAAGGTTAATAAGAGGGGTCCTTTGTGAACCACTTCATCATTAGTTGTGTAAAAAGCTTCAAAGGAGTTTCCTCCTTGGAATGTTGCTTCTTTGTCAAATTGATACTGAATCTTTACTTTCTATTTTAGTTGTGTAGTATTTTTTCCTTCTGATGAAACTTGACTACTTATAATGGGATGTCAGAATACTGTGACAGTTGTGCTTCTAAAACATACTGCTTATATATTCCAAAACCCCTGGTCATCCTGCCTTTTTGTTTTAGTAATTATTCATTGTTTAAATCCTTCAGGTTAAGGAAAAATCTGAAATCATTGATCATAGTTCATCCTTCCTGGTTCATCAGAACACTCCTGGCCATCACAAAACCTTTTATTAGGTAATACCCTGGAAGTCTGTCATAAATAATTCTCACAACTGTTTGCTTTGAACTTAAAAGACTGTTTTAATATTGACCTAGTGAAAAACGTTTAAAGTTGTAACTGTACCCCCATTTGTTCTTCCACAGCTCAAAATTCAGCCAAAAAATTAGGTATGTCTTTACCCTGGCAGAACTAGCTGAACTCATCCCCATGGAATACGTTGGCATCCCAGAATGCATAAAACAGTACGTTTTATTATTCCAATATCTTCTACACTGATCATGGTTTAGGACTGGTAGATGTTGTAATCAGTGTTTGGTTTGAATGTAACACTTGGCACATAATGACTTAACTGAGATTATTGCTCTCTCTAGGAGCAGTGTCCATGTTTGACCTCATTGCTAAAAGTAGTTTGGAATGGAGTAGTAAGGATAGCCAAATTGTGAATGTATTTTCACAGTGGAGCCTTGTGCAATTTTTAAGTTGTGGTGTGTGAATTAAGCCTCCTAGAGAAGGTCTCATTGCAGTTGTTCTGCACCTTAGTGTGTATATTAAACTGGCTTGTGAGTGAGAAATTGTGGGCATGTTGATACTGAAATTATTTATAATGTCTTCTAAAGTGTTTTAATTAAAATGTGGAACAAGTTAAGTGCTGAAATATCACTTGGACTGGGTTTTCATTTAAAATAAAATCAGCAATGGGAAAATGCTGAATCCCTACCCACTACAGTTCTAAACTACTTTGGTAAAGAAATGAAGACAGCATTGATGTGATTTTTTTCCTTCCCGTCCAGATACAAATAACCATTTTAACATCAGCACGGTTCTGCTGTCAAATAAGATGACGATCCTTTTGTTAAAAGCATTTGTAGAATATGTACTTCAGTGTGGATTAAGGGTGTCTTTCTCTACTGATACATGTTGGCACCCCTACTTCTAATTTCCATTGTATAAGCCAAGAGAGAATTCTGCTTGGTAAGAACATGTAGGTGTATTGAATTCTACATAGAGTAGAAACCATAAACTTGGGTCTTAAGAAAACCAGGTGAAAACACTAACAATCCTGATGACAGCCTATTAGAGGGTATAACACAAACCCTGTGTTGTGTGCCTTGTAGTAGGTGAGCACAGACTGGGGGGAAGGTAGCCCAGTGTCACTGAGGGCACATGCATGCTGGACAAAGCCTCGTGCCCCCTGCAGATGACTGGTTATTTCAGCAGATATCCAGCTTCTGTCAGTTCCACAATTTAACTCTGTAAGACAGAAAAACAGTTTTCATGGGGTGGGAGTGAAACACATGAAAAAGCTGAGGCAGCCTTGTGCTGTCTTTAGAATTTTTTTGACTGGGGTTTTACAGGTGCGTTATGAATATTCAAACTGTCATTCTGAGTTTTAAAAGGCTCCTCTCTGTATTGATGAACCTTTAACTATTCCACAAAGTCTGGATTTGGTTTACTTAAAGAGTTAATTCTCAGATTTCTGTGGAGGATTATATCTGGCTTCAAACTCTAATGGATACAGACTTTAAATTTTAGTGATGAATGCTAACACTGTACAAGAAGTCGTATTGAATTCATTTGTTATGTCATAGTAACTAAATCTTAATGTTTTTTGTTTAATGCTAATAAATGTTGGAGGTACAGTGTGGTTTTTTTCTTAATTATATCAGTTTCAAAATTTGGTAAGTTTCTGCAAATTCTATTGACAATAATACTGGTTTGCAGCTTCTGTTGATTTTGGCCTTTATGTGTTATATTTACTGAAATAAAACTTTTCCTCACCAAGGTATGAAGAAGAAAAGTTTAGAAAGAAACAGAAAAGGTATATTCATATTTTGATTAGGGTTGCATTTAGATAAGACAATTTGCACTGCAACTAACTCCCAGTTGATTGGCTTGCATAAAGGAATAAGCATTTGTAAATATAAACATGCACTAGTGCCCAAGTGTTTATGCATGACAGCAACTATACTGTACTTGCAGGCAGTATGGAATCTATATGAACTCACCCTGAGTGTTCAGACAGCTATTTGCAAATAGTTCCTATTACACTTTGATGTGAGATGCTCACTTTTAAGGGGATACACGGGTTCTCAGCTTGAAGTCTTTAAGAGGCAAAAGTAGTGCTTCTGTATGAACCCATTAAAGCAAATGTCATTGTTTCTAACAGGAATTGATCTCTGGAGCTGAGCTGTATTTAGGTGCTAAGCTGTAGCTATGCATTAGCAGAGATGCAACTCTGTAAGAAGTTCTAATATTGAATCTTGTATTTTTGGTATTCGCTGCCTTTTTAGTTATTAACTTGCATAGATGCAATCTAAATTAGTATTTTAGTGCTGTTTGTATTTGCAGTGCCTATGTTCCTTCCTAATAAATACTGGATTTCCACTTTGTTAATTTCCAGTCTCATGCTAACTAGTCAAGCTACTCTACAGCTGATGGTTTTTTTTTAATGGATATGTTATTTTTTCACTCGCTAACAAACAGACCATAAAATTTTGCTACTAACTTTGGAGTTTTTTTAATTACTTTTCCTTTGTGTGCCTAACTGTTAAGGAAGGCTTATTGTCCAAATTGGGTAGAGGAACACTGAGATTGAAGTAAAAGGAATTTAAATGATTTCTGGAAGCTCACATGTAAATCTAGTGATGTGTTGAACATTCTTCAGGAATTACTCCAGTTAAGCGATAATTTAAAAAATCTCCTGTAGAACAAGCACTTTTTAGTGTCCCTGTTGATAACTTCACCTACACTACTATCACTTTTTTAAAAAGTAGTATGTTCTTCAGTGAAAATTAGATCTAGAGATCACAGGCAGAATTGGATACTGAGCCTTTAATTAGGTAGAAAGCCGCTCCTTTTTATGGGTTCATGACCAAAAAGATCTGTCACTGTTTCTCTCATTTTGAAAACCTGGCTGGTTATAGTTTGAGAGACTGGACAGGTATGATAGCAAGATTGTTAGAGGAAAAACTTGGATCTTAGTCTCTCACTTTAGAACCGCTGTTGGTTTTAAAATTAATTTACCTCCATGCACAACTTATTTGCCAGAAGATGTTATCAATATTGTAGCTTGTTCTTACTGTAAAGAGGAAAAGTACATTTTGTGCAGGGCTTTCAATTATCCCCTGGTTTCTGCAAAGCAGCCTTTCGTTTGCTGGTCCCAAGGCAGATAGTAAAAAATAAGGTACAAAATCAAACCCACTTTTATCAGCATGATGGTGAATTTTTCCAGGGTAATTGCAAGAGTCTTAGAACATAATTAGAAAAAGTGTTGCAGTTAAGGAGCCTCTTCACTTTTGTTGACTCAACTAGTGCTGTTACCTTCTTGGCTTAATTACTATAACGTTAAAGCTAATTCAGTGCTTATGAATTGACCAGAGTGGTAGTGCTTGCCAATACTGTCATGTTACCGGTACTGTATTCCTGCTCGCATTTGTTACTGTGAGCAGACGCTATGCTTTTTTCTTCTGTAGTCAAATATCACTTGCACTTTTTAAATGCTTCCTCTCAAGTGCTGTCGTTACTTAAATGGTCTCCTAACAATTTTAATTAATTTCTAGGGGGTGGTAGGAAAATAGATACTGAAAAGAACCCAAACATCACGACTATAATAAATAAAAACCTTAATTTAATATTTATTTACTAAAACTTTTCCCATGTAAAAGCCTGGTGTTTTCCTGTTAAGGTTAATAGTTTTTTCTTAATAATATGGGCTATCAAACTATGTTAACATAGTTTAATTTTACTACTTTCTTTGCTAAGCAGAGTTGACCAAGAGCTGAATGGAAAACAAGAGCAGAAAAGTGAACAGTAAGTTTGGAGTCCAAACAAGGCTGAAGAATACGCAGACGGAGCGATGTCATTTGTGCCCTGTTACAGTGCATTCATTCTCTGTGTGTATGTATTATATAATCTGTTGCAAAAGGTGCTTTGGACTAGCACACAATTGAACTGCTTACTGCTGTATTGGTTTGTCTTGACTTTAATTGCTGTTTATGTAATCGTTTTATAATGCTAAATGGCAAAGAACCCTATGTTTTCAGAGGATGTTCTTGCAACTGTTTATCTAAATGATGCATGTTCTTCAGTAAAATATTTATATACCTAAATGTTAAAGGAAAGAGATAATATATATATTTTTATGACTGAACAATATATTGTGTGTACCTGCTGAAGGAGTTCAGTTGCAGGTAGACAAGGCCATAAGTTACTTGTTGTTATTGTATAAATCTGTTTTGCTGTAAATGGTCAAGTGCATTTCTTTGTTGTCATGAAAACTTGTTTGGATATTAACAATCATATTAACTTGGCTTTCACAAATACAGAGATCCTTATTTTTGTTCATCTACCTTACACAAGCTCACTCCTTTACCTCACTATAGTGAGCTTCAACTTTGGTGTCTTTGAGCCCAACATTCAGGATGCAGAACTGCAGTTCTGTGGGTGGCAGTTTGTTGGTCAGGAGGTTTAAGCCTAAGCCACAAAAGCTGAACTGTCTTGACTGGTCTGACCAGACCTTTTTCAGTTGAAGTTGTGAATTTAGATTCTGCTTCAGTATGTCAAGACTGTTTCAGCTAGCAGCAGGAAATGAGTTTGTTGCAGTTCTTTGTGGATGAATCTTGATTGTTACTGGTGGGAACTCTGGTCACGCTCAGTAGAACTTGGGAGCTACACAGGTATTCTAGCCACAATACGATTTTTTGGGCAGAAATATGATAAGTCTTATGGTACCTGTGTCATTCTTGTAGATGAAACATCCATTTCTAAAGCTGTTAGGCACATGATACCAGCACTAATTTAACTTTAAAGAAGTGTCTTAAAGGTTGGGGTGTTTTCACTGTCCACAATGGTGGTAGATCTGTGTCTGCAAGAGGTCTTCTTGGACACTTGACTAGTGTGTATAGGTTTACTGGGACAACAGTAATGCACTGGTTGATACATTGTAAAAGTTTGTAACATCTTTTGATAAACATTGCATTTTCCATGTAAGGGCAGGTGTATGCAAATAAATTCATTCAGGAGTCAAGCAATATGATGTTGTAGCAAGTATATTAAATCTTTGCTTTTGGCGTTTATTGTGCTCACAATTTTGTCTTAATGCCAAAAAAATATCACTTTTTAACTACATTTAATGTTTCTCAGTTACATTTTTAAAAAAAAAGTTCTGTTCAACCAGATTACTACATGACACTGATAAATAGCAGTTGTGAGATACTCCGTGGTCAAGACTTACCAAGTAACAATGAATCCACTGTCTCCAGTGATACCTGTATAGACTCTGAGAGGATATGGATGTCAAGTGAGGGAAAACACCTCATGTCTCTGGAGGTTTGTTTAAGGCTGCAGTTCAGATACTTTGATCTCAAGATCTAAGTCCTTTTGTTGCAGTAGTTTCTGTATCAGAGTTTCAAGGAGATTGATAGGCAGGATGTATTCACACAACAGACAATACCAGTGCCAAGCTGCCTTGCATCCATTCCGTCAGGTTTGGATCTTGCTCTGAAAGCAGAACACAAATGCACTTTCTCCGGGGCTATCTTATCTTATCTCTGGGGCTATTTTGATGTTGACTCAGATTAATGTAAAGTTCAAGTCAGTACACGGAGCACTTGCAGCCTGTTTACTTCTGATACTTTCATGGTGTGGTCTGTACAACCATACAAATCTGATTTTTACTGGGTTTGCACGTGTCCAAAGCTAAACAGGAAGCATTCTGATGATCTCATTTCCATTTTTTCCTAATAGATAAAAGGATTNCCTGTCAAGAAGAAATTTCGTGAGTCACTGATTTACCTCTGATTTGGAGGTCTCATTAGTTTCTATATATTTATATATGTAGTAATAAGTCATTACCTATCTCATTATTGCTATGCACAGCTAAAATAGAGATGTTTGGGCCAATGGCCTCTCGATGTGACATTTCCTAATGATTTCTGCAACAGGATAAATTCAGAAGGAGCAAAGAGATTCTGGAGAAAGCATCATTAAAAACTGATGTGAGTAGACTCTGGATTTGCTTGAATGTTCTTGATCAGTGTAATATGGCAGAGCCATGTTCTTTTGGAGGGTAATGGGAAGGGACATGTAAGAATTTAGTGCTGAAGCAAATTGAAGAANAGACAATACCAGTGCCAAGCTGCCTTGCATCCATTCCGTCAGGTTTGGATCTTGCTCTGAAAGCAGAACACAAATGCACTTTCTCCGGGGCTATCTTATCTTATCTCTGGGGCTATTTTGATGTTGACTCAGATTAATGTAAAGTTCAAGTCAGTACACGGAGCACTTGCAGCCTGTTTACTTCTGATACTTTCATGGTGTGGTCTGTACAACCATACAAATCTGATTTTTACTGGGTTTGCACGTGTCCAAAGCTAAACAGGAAGCATTCTGATGATCTCATTTCCATTTTTTCCTAATAGATAAAAGGATTAGTCTCAGTAAAATTATATTCTTAGTGGACGGATTGTAATTCTCTGTGTCCTGTGGCTTCCTGTGTGTATAGTGCAGTACATTGTAGCTGTTCCTCTGTATATACCACATTTACCAAATGATGGGATTGTTATTGTGTTTCCTGGTGGCCAAGGATTCTACAGTTTCATGCTGCAGTAGTATGATTCCTTTTGGAAATGTGTATGTGCTTATAAATGGTTTATTTCTGTAGTATAAGTTGTTGTGAACGAGTATATAGCACAACAGTTGTTCTGTCTCTAAAGACATGCAGCTTGAGAAAGAAGTGTACTAAAGAATTATTCCCTTCTTGCAACTCATCATTTAGTGGTGAGTTGGATGTTNCAGTGTAATATGGCAGAGCCATGTTCTTTTGGAGGGTAATGGGAAGGGACATGTAAGAATTTAGTGCTGAAGCAAATTGAAGAAGTTTTATTCCAAAAAGCATAGAAATAGTTAGAATAATACATAACCTTGTTCATAACAACACGGTCTGTCATACGTTTTTCCTTTACTCTCAGTAAACAAGTGAAGAACAGTCCCAGTTGCTGTGAGGAACCTTGTACTGAGAGACAGTAGTTACACTCCATGTTGCAGTCCACTGGGATATTACAGCCTGTATCTGTTTCAGCAACTTCATTGCATCATACCCTAAATGCTGTAATGACAGTTTAAAACCTTCAGCACTTAATTGTGTCATACTGCCAGGCTAGATGACATGTGCTAGTCATGGAATCTTTTATGAAAGACTTCAAAGTGTGTCATTGGTGCCTGGTCACGTCAGCTTCACTGATGCTGTGCTGAAATGTCTGTAGTTGACTGGAAAATACTGAACTACGTTGTGAATTAGGCACTTTATTAACTAAATCTGTCACAAGGTAGGAAGTTTCTTGATTAAAAGTGTATTTCTTTCAGTGTCAAATTTTTGACAGTGTATCCTACAGATTTATACAGTATTTAGTATCTAGAAAGATGTTTTAAATTCATGTCTCCTCAAAAGCTGTTGTCTTTGGAAATTACTTGAATTCTCAAGTCATTCCAGTCTCCCTCAAAAACCTGAGATGAGGAACAGAGAGGAGAGGGATAACAGCTTGCAAGTTTTCTATAGCCACAGAAGCCTTACAACTCTTGCAGTCAAAATTCTTACTTAGTCCTTGTGGATGCAGGTTATTCTCTAGAGGATTTGTTTCACTGGCTGCTTGTCAGAGACACTTGAAACAAAGTGCTTTAATTATACTCTTTGAGGACACCTGGATTTAGTCAGAGCAACACTCTGAAATGTAAGGAATATTTAAATATTCATATTCTGAAAGACATCTTGCAGCTTTCCCAGCTTCAAAATTCTAGATTGAACTACACGGTTTCTTTTATCACATCTCATTACCCATATTAAGCTAACAGGAAAAAAGAGCATTTGTGAAGAGGGTGCAGTCATGTTAGTTTTTCATCATTCCCTTCAAGCATGACTGAGATCAGTGGAATTCAAGCCATTCTTTGCTCAGCTAGATTTTTTTTCAGTTTTGCAATTTGAACTGCCCAGATTACCCTGATTTACATGAATTTCTTTAGTATGGAAAATGATCTGAAGAGAAGCTACCAGAGTGCTTTCCAAGTCATTATCTTACCATGTTCCTTAATCTAGCTTGCTCAACTGCTAGTTAATACTTATATCGTGGAATTCCAGGTTAATAATTACAAATAAATATTCATGGAAGATAGATGCTTAGTTTACCAGTGGCCCTGCAGTTCTGCAATGTTTCTTTCACAACAAAACCTTTTTATTAACAAGAAAAGACCTGAACAGTGAGGTGCTCTAATGGTAGATTGAAGGGTTAAGATAGAATGATTAGGCTGTCAATTACTGTCTGTAAACTTTATTGTGTGTGATAATGGGACACGTGCAGTGTTTAACCAGATGAAGCTGTAGTAATCATGCAAAAGCACAGGTTCTGAATCATGGATAATAGAACTGGCTTAATTGCGCTAGTAACACTCTGCACAGCTGTGACTGTTTTCCTTTGTCCCTTCTATAGCCAAAGTAAAAGACTCTTCGCCTACCTCTTAAGAATATTATGATCCTTTCTTTTTAAATGGGTTGTTTTCTGGGTTCCGAGGTGTCACGGGGTAAGGTGATCAGCACGTGCGCGAATGCGGTCGTTGCTCAGGGTGTTTTCTGACCAGCGAGGCCGTGCCGCACGCGGGCCTGCGGGCAGCGCTGAGTGCGTGAGTGCGGCGCTGCCGGCCCGGCCCCGCCCCGTTCCGCTTCCGGGCCGCGGCCGGCCGGGAGGGGCC
The DNA here is from genome assembly GCA_013397155.1 of Irena cyanogastra. Lineage (NCBI taxonomy): Eukaryota > Metazoa > Chordata > Aves > Passeriformes > Irenidae > Irena > Irena cyanogastra. The sequence continues at coordinate 1,441,502 of VWZV01004326.1, read as the reverse complement.
GCGCTTCCGGCCGCGCGCGGTGAGGGGCGATGGCGGCGCGAGGCCGGGCCGGGGCCGCTACCCCGGGGTGGCGGTGGGGCTGGGGCCGGGTGGGGTTTGGCGGGGCCGCGCGGCGCCTGGCTCCCGCTCGGAATGGCTCCGGCCGGGCCGGCTCCCGGAGCCGGGCCGGGCTGTCGGTTGTGCGGCCCCGGTCCCGGGACGGTGCGGCCCCTGCGGCGGGAGCGCGCCCGAGGGTCGGGCGGTGTTGCGGGGTGGTCTTTGAGACTGTGCGTGCCCTGCTGTGCGTGTGCCCGACGGGCTCGGCCGTGGGGCCTAGAGGGTTTTATTGTTGTCTTTGTTTGTTTTCAATGAGAGCGAGGACAGCACAAGCGCGCAGCCGTGGATGCCCAGGACGTGTCCTAAACCATGGCGTATCAGCTGTATAGGAACACCACGCTGGGGAACAGCCTTCAGGAGAGCCTGGATGAGCTCATACAGGTTGGGGGCTTGGGTTCTGGCTGAGTAGCTTAATAAAGACAGAAGTTTTTATCCAAACGGCTTTGTTGTTCCTGTATCGGGGTACTTATGGCCAGGGATTGGAAAACTTCCTCATTGAAATCATAAGGGTTTGGTACTGTGATGTTTTTTCCTTTACATTCTGGTTAAAGGAAATTGTTTTATGTAAGTGGCATAATCTCATGTGGCTCAGTAAATTAACAGGCCGATTAAGATAGAACATTGCAGGCAATTTGCTGTTCTTCTGGTTATTTCCAGTAAATATTATAAGACATGTTTGTGTGGTACAGAGTTGAAATACAAAAATGGAAATAAATACAGAAACATAATTTTTTTGTAGATTGTTCTTCTCGAGATCTGCTTAATTGAAGTGAACTTTGTTTTTATGTTTTTGACTTACACTGAATGTTTGAGCTTACTTGGAAACAACTCAAAACTTCTTTTGTTCTCTTTCCAACTACTTCAGTCACAGCAAATCACACCTCAGTTGGCCCTTCAGGTGCTACTTCAGTTTGATAAAGCTATAAATTCAGCACTGGCACAGCGAGTCAGGAACAGAGTCAATTTCAGGGTAAGGAAATGATATCTTAAAGTTTTACATGAGATACAGCAACTAAGTGTTGATGCAGAATGTCATTTGAAGCTCTGTGCCCTAAGCAAGAACTTAAGAGGGTTCATTTTGGCTCTAATAATGACTGTTTATGTGCATAATCTGTATGCAGCTGTAAGGCTGGTTACCTTGTTCTGCCAGGGATCTTCTGAATGAATGCAAAAATCAGATGATGGAAACAGGGAAGAGGGAAATGCTTTTTTTGGTGGATAACATTGCCATCCTCAGTGTCTTGCAGATGAGGAGGGAGACTTTTGCTTCTCGCAGCTGTCCCTAGCAAAAGTGAGGGGAGGCCAGATTTCAGCCACATGAGTAATGTGAAGAGAGACTAGAGAGTTTTAGATCCACCCTTTCACTGGATCATTTTGTAGCTATTTTCTGTAGGTATCATAGAAAAATAAGTTGGTGTGTTCCAGTCAGCCACCCTAATTGATGTTATATAGCCAGCAAGTTGTTAAATGTCAACTTGAATGTAATGTTAAGAAAAAAACAACCACAAAACCCAGCTTCCTGTTAACTTGTGTCATAATACTTCTCTACAGTCTTTGTAGAACACATTCGTTATGTGGGTTCCTAAAAGACTAGATTTTTAAACAATACAGAGATGTTAAAAATAACTTAATTTCTCTGGCACACCTAAATTTGTTTTGCGTATGTAGCGTGGTATAAAAACAGTTTAGCATGTGTTTAGTGGATAAATTTTTAAAAATGTTACTTGGAGCTTAAGTTCTAAGTTCAAGAATGTCAATTTAAAATATGTAAAAGTAAAGGTCAGAAGTTTTCTGTATCGACATCCTCAGTAATACATCAGATAGGAGGGATACCCTTTTATGTCACATATGTCTGTTTTGTCATGATTTTTTATTTAAGCTGCCACTTCGTTTAAGCAGTTGCAGAATTCACATCTTGTTGTGATCACTGTTGCATCTGATTTTTCTAGTGGCCCAATATTTTAAGAAATGTTTTCTGCTACTGATCCTTTGTATACATTAGAAAAATTGTAAAATTTCTTCGCCTACCTGAGGAGCCTCCCCTTGGATGTCCAGTAACATCATTCCATGGTCTTGAGAATTTCAGCCACTGGAGGGCATGTTAACTCCAGTTTTCCTCAGAACTGCTTGCTTACCACTTTGTATGCATTCAGGTCCACTGTTGGCTTGTAGCATATCTGTTCTAGAAGGGGCATAGTTCAGTACATACTCATCATATTTTCTGTTGCTTTCGAGATGCGTCCTATAGAAAATATCTCATTTTTTTATAGGGCTCTCTGAACACATACAGGTTCTGTGACAATGTATGGACATTTGTACTGAATGACGTGGAATTTAGGGAGGTCACCGAACTTGTGAAAGTGGATAAAGTGAAAATTGTAGCATGTGATGGAAAAAGTAAGTATGAAATATGATATAAATTGGCTGAGACACAAGACTTGATTTTTTTAGAAAGCTTGGACCAAATGTCTTACTAAAGCCACATTTCCTGTATGACTTAGTCAGAAGTAGGGCTCTATATTCCCTTTTACATCTGATGAGAGGTGAAACAAAAGCCAGCTAATTGCTTCCCTGACTCATAGGCACTGAGGTAGAACCGTGTTAGGGACTGCTGTGCACCTGTTCTTGGGAAGTACATAATACTAGAGCAATTTCTGTCAGAAGTAATCTTTATTTTTTTGTGGTGAGTACTAACCTATTTGTTAGGATAGCACCACGTTTTGTTGAATCTGAAGAGTACTTCAACTGTCCGAGCAAGGAAGTTCTGAGAAAAGTGTCCAAGCAGTTATTCTCTGGGGGATATCTTTCTTGATAGTTGGGGGCACAAACCCATGAAAAGCTTTTGTGTGTATTTGCAAGTCATAAGACTTATTTGTTGCCTAGCAGACTCTCTGTATATACACTGCTTGTGGGAGTTTACAATCCATATCTGCTTGACTGGATTACTTTTGTCCATGTCCCTTGAGATTCTTTACTGGAAAAAGTAATTCAGTGACTTTTGTGGCAAGCTGCTTTATAACTTTTAAAACCATCAATGTGGCAGAGTATTGCTAAAGCTGTGTGAAATGGTGCCACTTGTTTCATCCTTAGAGAGTGATGCTAAAAGCAAGAACTGAGCATGGAAAAGGCTTTATTTAAATGCACCATAGACCTCTGAAACAGGTTCTTCATGGCTTCCTGACCCTGGCATGCTTACAATAGTCACTTCAAGTTGTAGTTCTAAAGAGTTGACAGAATTTATTGTTTTCTCAACTTCTGGTATTAGCCAAGCATATAATCTTACTGCTCAGTTTCTATGTGCTTATTATAGCTAGCGGAGGAAACCTTACTTTCCAAGTATTAATCATTTTCATTCTTGATAAATTGTGCAGATAAGATTTAAACAACTGGCTGACTTGAAGTTGCTATTAACATTACAACCTTTTTTTTTTTTTCCCACGAGAAGCTGATTTGTTGAAGGAACAGTACTAAACACTGGCTTCTCGTTCTCCATATTTGAGTTACATACTTTTTCCCCTGCTCTAAAATCAAGAAAGCAGTAATGGTAGCATATCAAACACTGCACTGGCGTTAATTGGTGATTGTGAAAAAAGGTCAGAACACAGAATTGGTCTCAGTTCCTTTATGAAGATCATGCTCATTCTTGCATCTGTTTCAAAATGCATGATGAGCTGTAGCCCACACTCCACTGGAGCTGCTGGATGTGCAAAAACCTTTCTCCTTAGTAGATGATAGCCAGATGTGCTTGTGGCTGACTACAGTAAAGGATTTGTGTATCATTACATGTTAGAGCAAAGCTTTTAGTATTTTTAATGTGTCTGTCTGCACAACCCTGGAGTTTTATGCTGGCTCTTCTCAGTGTTGCTAAGTGAGGTGAAACAGCAAAAGCAGTTCATGCATGGCATTGAGAGCAGTAGAGAGAATAGGGTAGGTACAGAACATGTTCTAAAATGCTTGGGGAAGATACTGGAGAATGTTCATGATTCTCTGTTTTCAGTGGCGGTGTGTATTTGTCTCACTTTCTCTTTTCTTTCCTAGACACTGGTTCCAATACTGCAGAATGAATAGACCTGTGGTTTGTCTGCAATATTTTCTGTTAATATGCAGCACTTTCTGGAGAGAAGCATGGGAAGGGACTGATCATACTCAATTCCAGTGATGCAGATGTGAGTTATCCATACTAGAAAGCATCACAGAACGACAGTGGAAGAAATACCTGTAGCATTTCTTCATTTCACCTTATAGGGCATGAATATAATGTTACCTTTTTTTTTAATTACAAGAAATACTGTTGTCTTTTTCTGTTCAGAATAATTTCTGTAATAAACTTTTATTTAAAAACTTTTGGAAGAGTGATCATTGGAAAACTTTGTTTAAAAACTAGTGTTAACATACCATATTTTCCCAAAATTTTCTAAGCGTGTTTAGAGAAATGTTGCAAATGAAAGTCTCTCAGTTGCAGAGTTCCAAGTGTGGTTGCACTGTTAGGTATTGCAAGAAATGTCTGTTACAGAATGATGGAAGAGGACATCAGCAAAAGCTTAGCAGCCCTTGCTGGGCAGCATGTTTGTGTGTTTGTGACTGCATCTTTCTGTCCATAAATAGCTCTGCTACATGCCCTTCACTGCACACTGCAGATGGGTAAATAACCATTTTTGAAACAAAAAGAACAGACAAGTTGCTTTTATTTCAATTGCACAATAAGTATCTGTTTTTATCTTAAGGGATGCAAATGTGTATCTGTACTGTGGTTTTCTCTTGTTCTACATCAGACTCAATCTTCTAGGTTTAAACTTTTTTTGTTCTCTAATAATCATGTGTAAACTGAATTTCGACCCATACAAGTACAAAAATTTGCTCTTGCGACCTCCAACTACTTGTAATCTCTTCCTGTCTCTAGACAGACTTCTCCATTTCAAGTTCTCTGTAGCCTTTTGACTCTCCTAATGCAAATAATTACATCTTTTATTTTTTTTCCAGTTAAGTGTGCATTAGAATCATAGAATGGGCAGGGTTGGAAGGGACCTTAAAGATGATCTTGTTCCAGCCCCCTGCTGTGGGCAGGGACACTTTCCACTGTCTCAGGTTGCTCAAAGCCCTGTCCAGCTTGGCCTTGAGCACTTCCAGGGATAGGACAGCCACAGCTTCTCTGGGCAACCTGTTCTAGTGTCTCATCACCCTCACAGGGAAGAGTTTCTTCCTATTTTCTGAACCTATCCTCTCAGTCTGAGGTCATTCCCCCTTGTCCTGCTGCTCTGGTGTGGTGTTTGTCCAGGTGCTCGATCTGTTTCTTCTGTGGAGGTTGTTCAGGTTCATGGAAGGAGCAAGGAGCAAAGGGAAGTTAAGGTGGTCTGGTGTCAATGTTCTTTCTGTGTTTTGTTGCTTTGCTCTCCATAACTTTCTTGCCACTTGCTATTTTGTGTGTTTGAATTTCAGCTAATCCTGCCAAGTTCATGTGATTAATGTATTTCGTGGTCTTGGAAGATTGAATTTACAACTAAAAGCATCAACTGCACTTCTACTATACTGAGCTATTGTAATATCCAGTGGAAAACACATCATTTCACTTGCTAGAGCATCAGCATACTTGCTGCTGCCTATTTGGTTCTTTGTCTGTAGTATTCCAGACTTTTTAATTTATTTATTTCATTGTTGATTTTCTTTAGAAAGATCACAATTGCTTCTACTTTTCAGCAACAGAGAGAAAGTAAAATATACATTTGCACCTTGACATTGAATTGGAATGGATGTTTCTATTTAGAAAGTAAATTAACTTAAAGAAAGTGAAGGGAAGAATAAACACCAGTGCAGAATTGGCTGTGGATGAATGCCTGTTTAAACAGGTTTCCAAGAAAAAGGATTTTGTCAATTCCATAGGTGTGCAAACCAGGATGTTATCTGATGTAAGCTGTTTGCTCAGTCAAGGATGTCAATACCTGACTTCAAATGTTATCAGAGAGGCACAGATTTAAAGTGCAGAGCAGGAAGAATTTACGATCAATTTCCAGAAGACAAGTTTTAATCAGGGTTATTATGTATCTTTGCACAATGACTATGCACAGTGAGGCAGAGGAGAGTTACTCAAAGCACAGATATTTGTGTTTAAGGATCTTGGCAGCTTAGAGGATAGCATTTAGTCTAGGTCCTACTGACCTGGGTTTGCTTTTCTGTAGTCTTAAAATTTGGGGAGGGGGGGGGTGAGGAAAGTAGGAACTTGTTAAAAAGCAGTTTAGTAAGGCGTGAACTTTTTCTTCACTGTAATCTAAAGGGTGATTTTTGTTAGGATTAGCCATTATGGACTAGGAGGTAGTAATTTACAGATATATTAACATTTTGGTTTGTATCTTGTGCTAAAAGAACCTGCATCATTCAAGGAAGCGAAAAATTGTTCAGAGAGGCTAGTTAACATTTTATGCTCACTGCTGTTGCAGCCAGAAGAAAAAGAACACCCTAACCCTGCTCCCTGAATCAATTTTACTCATGACTGCCGATACTTTATTGGTATTGTGTTCATATAATTCATGTTTACTTTTTGTTTCTTTAGAATTTATTACCTGTTTTCCTCCAAATTCATTTTCATTGACCTATCTCTTTATTATAGGGCATCTCAGAGATGATCATAAAAAATATAAAATGCGAAGCAAGAAGGAAATAGACCCTCCTAACTAAAGCTAAAAAGAGCTATTATGGACCTGTTGTGTAAGTATGTAATAAGCACATTGTTCTTGTAAAAATAAAGTGAAAACCACATGGAAATAAAATGTAATTTAAAGACAGGTTTAAACCAGAAAGATAAATCTGTTATTAGATTTCAGAATTATAGTTTCATCTGCCTCCTGTGCACTTCTTGAAAGGTAAATTTATAGCATGTTACCTTCTTAAACAGCTTATTTACAGTTCAAGTTGTTAGTTAACAGTTGTAGACAGAAATGTCAGAAGTAGATTTTTTTACTACGCAAAATTAATATTTCTGATATGACTTCCAACTGGACAGCCCATTATTTTACTGAGCAATTTCATATGGGGTTTAGCCTATTTTTGGAGGTGGTCCTTTAATCTGTGATTCTGTTACTTTGTGATAGAACTGGTCCTGCTCTATTCCAAGTTCATTCTTTTTTCAGTTCTACAACTAACTGGCAAGTCACATGATTTCTCCCTGTTGCCAACTTTCTAAGATGCCAGCTATCTGATTGCTAAGATCCTTTGAGATCTCTGGAAGGCAAAGTTCTGTATTACAGTTGAGTGGTGGTTTTTACTGCCATTTCTAATGGCAGAGACATATCACTGCTTTGATGTATGACTGCACTCATAAGTATGACTTTCCTAATGTCTTTGAAAGAGGATATGCTGAGAACATTCCATTGTAAGAATCTTTTTGTCTTAGTTCACCTTAAGCAGGGAGTAGGCTCATTCTTTCAGAAGAAATTAGATCACTACTAAAAGAAGTGATCTGAAAATAAATTTGCACAAGATAGCCTTTGTTTTTGCAACCAAATCATCTGAGAGGAATTCTGGGTAGTAACACCATTAGAAACAGGAAATTTCCTTTGGATCAATGAAATTGGATGTCCAGGTTTGCAAGTTGTTTACCTCTGCAGGGAATAATGCCACAACAATCGTTTTCACCCAAAGCATTGATCTCTCTGAACAGCAGGGCTGCCTAGGCTGTGGTGTTAGGTAACTGCTGTCCTTTCTGCTGAGTTACCAAGCTGGTTTTCTGGTATGCTGGCTTCACCTGATGCCTCCATATTCTATGGGCAAGCTCTTTTAAATCTGAATAAATGCTTAGATTCTCTGTCTTCAGGTCTAACCAGGAAGGGCAAAGATTGCAGTGAGTAACATTAAAACAAAAAGTATTTTGACTTTGTTAAAAGGCTTACCATGGAACACATTTGAAGTGGCACTTTGCACCCCCAGTCTAAATCCTTATCTCTGTCTCTCCATCTGTGACATTTTTGTGTCTGACAACAGATGAAACACTCATTACAGTGTGTACACGCAATACTTCATGTTTCTGAGAGAAGAAACAGCTGAAGAAGTTAAACATATTTACAAAGTAAAGGGGCTAAAAATTACTGTTGACAAGTCTGTAAGTAACTTTTAAGCATGTAGCTTTCTCTACAGGTATATTTGCAAAATAATAGAGAGGCCCCCCCATTCAATAATCTTTCACTATTTCAAGCTGGGATTTCTTCCAGCCCCCAAAACACCTTTGTTCTTTAAGAAATAAATTACTTAGTTTTTACAGACATCCATTTCACAGATGGATTTGGGTTTGATGCAATTTCTTAGAACTGTTAAGTATGGGGATTTTTTTTTCCCCCATGAATATGTATATTTTCCTTCTATTTTGCAAGGGAAACTGTTTAACTTTGCCACAGTTAGAAATGTGGTGACCCTTCTCTGCCTGTTTCATTCTAGAAACCTGAACGAATCCCAGCCCCCCAGTGAACCCCTTGGCACTAGTTTGCCATTTTGAACAAATGTGTATTTTTTTAAAGAGTTCTAACAAGCAAAATCAGGTTAGGCAGCAGTGGTTCAATGCAGTCTTCTGTGGTGGGAGCCTTGAGTTCTTACCCTGTCATCAGAGAAGTTTTGTTTGTTCTAAAAAAATGTACTAGACATGGAGATAATTTCTATTTAATGTTGAATTTGCTGCTGCAACCATTTTAAAATAAGTTGTATGTTACCATCAGGTTAGCATAAAGCTTTAATCTCTTTAGCAAACAAATGTCTGCTTACCTAAGTTGGAAACTGCTCCCCCCAGGATAAGTAATCCTATTTATTTTTTCTTTTGGCATAAACAAATGCCCAATGATACATTGGATATGTATATTTGAGAGCTTTTCTTGCCAGTACTTGGGAGTTGTCATGTGTGAAATCACCATGGCATTTTAAAAATCACTATTTTACAACCAAGTTCACTTTAAAATGTCTAACAAAATTGCAATGACACACCTTTTCAAGTCAGTTACTTCATCTTCTCATCCTATTTAAATCAATGTTTTAAAGATCCATGTGACTGCAGTCATAACTTCATCTAAACATAGCCTGGTGTTACGGAATTGCTTCAGATGTTCTTAGTATAATGCTAATTCTCCACTTAAATTTGTAAGGCGAGTGTTTACTTTAAATTTACAAATCTCAGATTTGTAAAGGCGAGTCTTTACTTACAAGAAAGTTACTTGAATAGATTTTTATAAAAATAAACATAAGGGCATTAATCCCTTAGCATTACAGGTAGTGAAAAGCTGTTGGATCCATTGGAAAGTGACCAGCTTTAATATGAGAAGGTGAGAAAAACATGTGGGTGAAATACAGAAGTTTGCACATCTTCCTTTCAGCTTCTGGAAACTTAAAAAAGCAATGTGTTGGGTTTGTTCATTGACCATTACTGGATATGGTAATTACTGTACTGGAATATCACCAAAGTATCTTCGGGGGGGGGCAGGGGCATTGGTGGGAAGAGAGATGTACATCTTTAAAAATGTAGGTTTGCACACCATTGTGTGCATCCCTCTGCCTGTGTTTCAGATGGAGAAGTGGGTGCACAAAGGGTTAACTGGTTTAATGCTGCCTGGTTTTTTGCCAGGGGCACAAACCGTTCTCCGAGGACATAGAACACCGCAGCGCTATGTATTTTAATATCTTGGTTTTTATTGAAGGTTGGCTTTTAACGATTAACGGCTTTTGATAGAGTCAAAGTTTAAACTGAGGCAAAAGCAGCAGGCAGCTGAGCAGCGCTGCGAGTGCCACGAACGGGCGGGCGGCTGCCAGGTGCTCTGTGGAAAAGCAAATTAACCACGGTTCAGCTCTGCCCCTAGCCGGACCTAGAGGCACTGTGCCTCGGGCCTGCCCGTCTGCAGGCAGCAGCCCTGGGGTCACCAAGAGACTCGGGGACTGCACAACGCCCCGCCCGCTTCCTCCAGCCGGCCTCGGGGAGAGCGGCGCTCCCACGTCCTGTGAGGGGACCCCGCGGGCAGGGGCAGGACAGGGGCCGAGCGGGCCAGGGCTGAGCCTCCCGCCCTTCCACAGCGGGCCTTCCCTCCGCCGGGCCGCCCCGTCCGTCTGTCCATCCCTCCGACCCTCGGCAGGGCCGCAGCCCCGCGCCCGCCCTGGGGCTTCTCCTCGGGGCCGCGCCGAGGCGTGGGCCCCTCAGGGGCCCAGGGGATCTTCTCCCGCTGTCCCCGAGGCGCCGTCGGCAGGACTCGCCCACGGAAGGCAGCAGGTGCTGGCCAGTCTCCGCGGCTCCCCCTCAGAGCCCCCGGCCGTACAGGGCCTTGTGGCGCAGGTACTCCTCGAGACACTGGACGGCCGCATCGTCCGACTCGGGGTCGAACTTGTTGGCCAAGAGATGGTGTTGCTGCAGCATCCAGGGCAGGTCGCCCACCCCGTAGATGCAGATGGAGCGCTGGTGGTGGCCGGTGCAGGGCGGGTAGGGCGCGCCCTTGCTGATGTCCCCCTCCATGTACTCCCACTTGACCAGGCGGGGAAGGGCGTTCATGTCCGAGAGCTGGAACTTGTCGCTGGGGGGCATGGCCCCCGGCACGCCCGGCATGCGGTTCAGGGTGGCCCAGACGTACTCGTCAGGGCTGTAGCTGTCCTTGGACCACTCGAGGAACTTTTGTGCCGTGGGGTTCTCGAAGACGTACTGCACGAAGTCCCGTGTGACTACGTAGTACGCGCTGCCCGTGAACATGGGGTAGCTGTGTGGTGGGGGCAGTTTCTTCTGGTCAGTGCGAGAGATGGTCTTCCCCACCTCGTAGTGGTACTGCCAGCGCTGCTGCTTGGCGGCTGAGGGCCTCTCCGACTCCACGTTGTTCTGGCCCTGCAGCAGCTGCAGCGCCCGGACTATCTCGGCGTTGGTCTTGATGGGGAAGTCGGTGCCGCAGGTGTTGATGAGGTAGCGCCATGGCACGGGGCTCCGCAGCAGGTCCTGCATGCAATTGAGGTCGGCCTGCAGCCGGGACCAGGCGGCATAGACCACGCTTTCCAGGCGGCTGGCCACGAAGACGTTGGCGAAGCAGGCAGCAATGGCCCGCACGGCCTCCTGGAAGGCAGGCGGGGATTTGCTGTCTACATGGACACAGTAAACGTTCTGCGGTGCGTAGACGGACCGCAGGAGCCGCTCAAACATGTCGATTTTGTGGTGGATGACCATGGAGTAGGCGATGGGGAACTCCTCCTCCTCTTGGCTGAGCGGGAACTCGATGTAGCGTCGGGTCTCCTTGAAGGCTCTGCAGTCCCTCGTAATGTTCAGGTACTCGCCGGGCGTCGGTGAAGCCCTTCTCTTCGCCACTTCCAGGTTGATGAGCTGCGCCTCCTGGATGGCTGTCTGGTCCCCGCGGACGACCCCCGAGCAGTTGACGCTGAGGCTGGGGGAGAGCTCCAGCGCCCGGTGGAGGCGGGAGTGGTCGGCGGGGTCGGGGCGGGCGGTGCCGCGCAGCGCCAGGGCGACGGCGAGCAGCGCCAGCGGCCCGAGCAGCAGCGCCCAGCGCCGCCGCGCCGCCGGGGCTCGCTGCCACCACGGCATCCCGGCGCTGGGTCTGCCCTCGCCTCCTGGCTGCGCTGCCTTGAGCGAGCCCGAGCCGCTGCCGCACGGAGCCCGGCAGCTGGGCACCTGCTGCCTCTGGGAGGTGGGGAAGGAGTGCCCGGGAGATCCCGGTGTGACCGCAGGTGAACAGCAGTCCCCTCCCTCCCCGTGGCGTGGCTCTGTTTGCTTTTATCAACACTGGGGGTGGTTCTATATCTTGTGTCTGTTTAAAAGATGATATTTCATTTTACCCCTGTCCAGCATGTAATGCAAGGAAAATTCTCTAGAATTCAACCTTATGTAATGCACTTTTTTGAAAGACTTTACTAGACTACTTTGGCGTCTAACCTGTTTTTCCAGTGTTCTGATTGATAGGGAAGATGTGTGCTAATGTCTTCATGAAAAATTCGATGGGTGAAGGTGTGGGTGTTAACCTCAATGTCTCTACTATCTTCAAGCAGCAGGTTTGTTACAGAGCCCAGACAGCTTGGCTTCTGAGATAGACAAGGCTCTGCACAAGCCTGAACTTCCGAACTTTGGGGTAAAATGACAGGTTCAAGAGGGATGTGTGGTAGGCAGTTTGGGAAGGCTGTACCTTCCTAGTACCTCAGCCAACAAGGAAAGGAAGGGGGCAACATGGTGCCGGGAATTTAGGGTAAAAGGGAGCTGCATCCTCTAAAACCTCGAGAGAGAAAACCCTGTGGGCGTGCACTCCAGTGGACTCTCTCCCTTTATTCAAATAGAGTTGCAGGATTCCTCAGTCTCCTTTGTGGGCACTGGCTTTACATAGGGTGATTTTCTGTACACGATCATTCCAGTAAATAGGTCAAGGAAGTGGCAGCAATAGGGCTGTAATCTAGAAGGCAAATTTAAACAATTTATTCATAGGTCAAGGAAGTGGTGGCTAGAGGGCTGTAGTCTAGAAGGCCAGTTTGCTGTCTTTGAGTACTTTAAGCTTTAGTGAAGGATTACTGCAAAAGATTGCTGGGCAAAGTCGAATCTCTGCTTCTACAGGGGAAGCAGAGGGTGAAGGTAGAGGCTGTGGTTTATAAATAATTTGTCACAAGGTGTCTGCTTAAAGGAGGAAGTGAAAGAATATTTGCACAGACACGCTGGCCAAGACAGCATCACATAAAAGAAAGAGAGGGGTTACTGCAAGTGATAAAACACTCCTTATGCTGTGATAAACAAAGTAATGCTCCCTAAGCTTTGCAGTCATCCTGAACGACTTCGTGGTTTGAACCGTAGTATGTGGTACCATGTTTATAAAAAAGGACCAGTTTCAGCTGTTTCAATGACGAGTCAATATTTCTGAGATGAGTTTTTTGAGATAGAAGGGATATTTATTTTTTTATTTCTCCAGCTATATAAAGAAACAAAATTTACAAAATCTGCAGATGGACTGAGGGCAGTTTAAGTGCTGTTCTGCACAGGTTCTAGAAAAAAGCAGCAGTTACTTCTCAAATTTCAAAACTGAGGTTATTTGTTAAATTAGTAACTTTAACCAACTCAGTAAATAATCGTCTTAGACATCAGTGGCCCAGAAATTTTAATGGGCATTATTATGAAAAGAAATTATGTGATACACATAGTATTTCCTATATGCACAAAGCCAGTTTGCCTGTGCTAAATGCCAAAGTGGATATGCTTTGGAGAAATGTGGGGGGAAAAGGCTTGAGGAATGTAATTAAATGCGCTTAAATTATTTCGGACTAATTTGTCAACATTCTGTAAATTTAGTTGCAGATTCATCAATATGGAACTTTGGAAGAAGTTTGTTGCTTAGCATTAACATCTTGAACTTGTTCAGTGTAAGAAACTTGACATTTTTGAAGGTTTCTAAGTTAGTAGCTTCATCATTTGCTTTGTGGTACCCAGCTCTTCAGTTATAGGCTCTACTTGAAGTAAAAAAAAAAAAAAAAATGGCAGCAAACCCAAGCAGCCTAAAGTGCTCATGTCTCTACTTCCAGGGCAAAATTTTAAAACTTTCTCATCTGGAAAGTATGAAATGTAAATAACCAGGCAAACACTTAGCTGAAAATCTGAAAAAAATTGAATTAAATAGAACATAATTTTTGCAAAGCTGTTTTTTGTTTTCTCATGAAAGAAATGTTAGCCTACACAAAATAATATTTTATTTGTAAAGTCCAACACTTGAGGACTTGTTTTTGTACTAAATAGAGCTTAAAGCCTGTTAACATTTATATTCTTAAGTGTAATTGTAACTTCAAACAACTTAATTTTAAGCTCTGGGCTCAAATCTTTGGCGTTCCCTTAAATGATGTGTGACTGAGTACAACAGTGACTGCTCACAAGTGAGTGATGTAAAACAACTGTCCTACAATCAGTACATGATACACAATCCAAGCACCACCTACAGGGTAACCAGCAGCCACGTGATTGCTTGCAGAGATAAATAGCCTGGACATATGACAGCAAATAAGAGGAGAATAGTTAATAATATTTAGGTAATAATCTTGCAGAAAACTATCTGTGAAGAGTTACACAACGTGTAAGATTCCTGTGGTTATGCTTTTTTGCAGAAACGTACAACAGGCTGTGAAAAGTTGTTTTGTATTTGAAAAGCAAATGAATGGCATAAGAGAGGAGTTCAAGTCTTTCACAGACACAATGGCCATGGCTGAACAATCACTGTGCTGTCATAAGACAAACTGGTGCTGCAATTAATTTCCAGAATTCCCCTGTTGATCTCAAAGCCTGAAGAGTTTTCATCAGTGTGCCAACTTTCAGTTAAACAGTTTTGGTAAGTCTAGGCCCAACATCTTTCTAGTGCCTTTTTTTGTACCTGCTTCCATTTCAGTAAGCCATATCAAGTAAGAAGTTCCTGCTGTTTTAGCTTTCCTGTTAAGAGATAAAAAGAATATTCTAACCTGCTATCTACTTGCCCAATTGCACAGTTTCTAGGTTATGGTTCAGATAAACGCATTGGAGGGTGGAGAAGAAACATCTGTTCTGCTTGTTTTTCCAAAGGAAAAAAACCAAATTGTGAATGCTTGCTGATGTTGTCAGACGTGTTGAAGCACCTGGTAGGAATTTACACTGATGGCAAGGGTCATCGTCTCACCAGGTTAACCTGTGCACAGTTAGCTTGTTAAAGGAATAGGGTTTTCCCAGTAAAAGAAACTTTAATAAAGAGGCACAAAGAGAACTCATGGGTAGGGATCAGCCTGTAGTGATTGCTAAAATCTGTAAGGAATGGGTTTTTGTACACTGTCAGCTTTTTTAGCATGACTTTCAAGAAATATGTGAAAGTAGTAAGTTTTGTGAACTTAGTCAAAGAGATGTCTGAGACCAGGCTTGTATATGCTACAAAAAATTTATTGTGTTGTACTCCATTGATTGGGGGGCTAAGAATTTCAGTTTTAGCTTCTTGGTCAAAAATGGTTTGAGTGTTAAGTGTTTTGGTTGTGTTTTTTTTTTGTTTTGGTTGGTTTGTTTGGGGGGTTTCTGAATTCCTTCCTACCATATCCCCCTCCCTATCTCCCTATTACGGGCCACCTTGCAAGGATTTTGAAGGATTCCACCTGGAAGCTATAATACCCCTTCTAAGCTATCAGGCCGTTGTTGCCTCTATCATTCTGCTGCTTTTCTGTATTTCTCAGTTTTCAGACGAGAGCTTTATTTCCTGCTCATTCATTCAGAGCCATAGTATGCGTTGTGATGTGTTGGCTTAACTGCTTTGCAGGCATTACTAGCTTACAGCTAAGTTCTGTGTTATCCACAATGTTTGTGTCTACAGGAGGAATTTTGTATTAACAGCACAATGACTGTTATTTGACCATTGTGTCTCATAGCTGTTTGGTTTCCATGTGTCATCTAGGTAGTGAAGCCTTAACTTGGCAGAAGTATGTGCATGAGGCATAATTCTAAGCAGAAAGCAGTGCATTTTCCTTTGTGAACTGTTCCACTGTGGGCCCTGTCCTAGGCTACAGGATAGCCTCCAGGATATCTGTTCCACTGTGGCTCCTCTTGGCAGGTTCCCTTTAGGCACACCAGCTGCCTCATCCTTCCATCCTCCTGCGCTGACCTTGGTGTCTGCAAGATTGGCTCAGCTTTTTATGTCTGACGTGGGATGGCTTCAGGTCTCTTACCACAGAGACCCCTCTGTCTCCTGACAAAGTTATTGCCATGTTAGCCCAATATAAGAATCTCTTAGACAAATGGCGGGGAGAGAGTGAGGTGAGTGATAAGGGTGTGACATCAATAAGGAAATGAATAGGATTTCTTTCTTGCTTTTATTTTCCCCTTATTCACACTCTCCCACCTTCATTTGGCTACAATAATTTCATAGAAGGGCTAATGGCTCTAGTCTTCCCAGTGTTCACTAGTGTGTTTACAGCTGTAAGATCATGGAATCATAGAACAGCCCAGGTTAGAAGGGATCTCACACAATGATCTGGCCCAAAGGTTCATGGGAAAGGGAGCACAAATAAAATTATAAACACCTCATCCAATTGCACCTTGAATGCCTCCAGTGATTCCTCCCGTATTTGAAGGCATGCAGTGGTACTGCCAGTTGTGTAATGTTTATAGATGTTACATGGAATGATTTACAGACAGAATTTGAATCTTGAATACAGAAATGACTTATTTGGCCAAGGCAAGTGTGTAGGATCAGAATACACTGGGTTGGAAGGGACCCGTCAGGATCGAGTCCAACTCCTGGCCCTGCACAGACACCCAAGAGTCACACCATGAGAGCATTGTCCAAACAGTTCTTGAACTCTGGCTGGCTGGTGCTATGAACACTGCCCTGGGGAGCCTGTTCCAGTGCCAGAACACTCTATGTGAAAAACATGGGGTTTTGCTTCATTCTGTTTGAATGACTGCTGCTGAAAGTGGGGAATCTGGATTACCACTTGAGTCCCCCCTTGTCACTGAGTGATTTGTGGTATAGGTAATGTGTCAGAGACACGCAGATGAATATCCAGGTTTATAGGTAACAGGTAACCTAAACCCACGGTGAATCAGCTTGCTGCCTCTCTCCAGAGTTATTTGGATTAGTTATGTGAGAAATACCTAACCCTGCAAGAGGCCTGTAAAATTATTTTGTAGGACCACACCTAGAAATACTTAGGGCTGGCTCTGATCTTCCTTTTATTTTTGGCTATGTAATAAAGTATTATTAAGCAAAATGAATGATACTCTCACTGACTGCTATTTAAGCAAAATTTTTCCTAGGTATACTTTGTACATAATTTGCTGTCACATACACATCTTGTAGTATGATACAGTTATCCTGTTGTGAGCCGCTGTATTCCACTTTTTTTCATTCATGTTCACATAAGGAATGTTCTTATTTTTATCAAGTAGTAATGGCTCTTTTCAAAAGAACTGTTCCTTTTTAAATCAATATGTCCTTTGAACTATACAGAAATTGAGAAGAAATTACTTTTCCGTCTTCTTGACTGTTAAGATTTTGTTTTTACTGTCTCTGCTGGTATTGTGATACTTATCTAAAAATCGTGGGGTTATATTTGTCTTATAGTTTTGAGATTTGTAGTTTTAAAATTACCAACAAACATTTGGAAATCTTCATGATAGCTTTCTCATTATGTATCTTCAGACTCCATAAGTTCATAAGTTTGTATGTAGTATTTGGCCTTGCTCCAGAGTGGGAAAGTGAACGAAGCAAAAGTGGAAAGTGAACAAGGAAGTACTGAGGTTTCGAAATAAATAAACCTTATGCAAATATAAGTATGTTGTATATGTACACTTTATCTGTAAAACTTTAACCTGATGAACATGATCTTGTGCAGGTTCTGCTTTTTGAAATTGAAAACTGTCTGATTATAGACTTTAGCTTCTGTTTGCTTCTATTTAATTTCGACTGAATTATGTGGCAAAGTCCTGTACTGTCTGACAGGCTAACATCTTTGCAAGATGCTGAGATTGCATGCCCACTAGCAGAGTCTTGGGTCGGTTTGATGACAAGATAGAGGTCAAGTTCATTCTTTGAAGAAACTGTTGGATGTTTATTTTCCTTTCAGAGTTCTACTTCATTGCTGGTTTGTGACAAATGGTCTGAAAGCACTACATGCAGTACCTCTGAACCTGATTCAGAAAGGACATGAAAAGGCAGCAGTAAAAAGCAGTAAGTAAAATACCAAACCACAATAGTTTTTGTAGCATGCATACCAGTTCCTGTTATTTAACTGAGCACTGCCTGATGCTATTCACCTTACAGTTGCAGACTCAATGCTCTGCTCTTTCTGGACCTTTGGTGCACTTTTACTGAAATCAGAGGACTTCTGCTTTGATCCATGGCAAAATTGCTGGACTGAAGAGCCTAAGTGAGTATGGCTTAGAAGAAAGCTGAAGCAGACAATCATAATTGACATATAGTCTATAGGATAGTATTGGTTACTTGAAAATTTACACAACAGCTGAACACTGCTTATAAGGTATAATGAGTTTGCTCAATTACATTTTGTATAATAAAGCAAAATAGGGGATAAGGCGTTACTTACCTTATACAGATTGCTGAAGAGACAGACAAATAAGATGATGCTGGTAAGGATGTTTAAAAGAATTTCCTTTAAACCACTCTTAAAACTGGCACTGTTTCTGACTGCGGTGCTCAGCACTATAAACTGGACTGTATCCTGGGGGAAGAAAACCTGTTTTTTTCTTGAAGGATGTAACACAAAGAAAACACAGTGGTGCTGGGGATCATAAATACATTAGCTCATGCTTCATTGTTTCTAGAAAAGAGTTGCTTCATACATCATGGGCAATACAAACAAAACAAAAAACAAAACTCTTTTAGAGAGATGATAGAGGAGTTCAGGGCTACAGGGATAAAGAACCAAAAAGAATGTATTTAATTTTGTAGATTTCCCACAATGAAAACCCCATTATAACTGTCCTATTGAAGAGATTGTTTCTTAAGAGATAAGGGACTTCCTGAAATAGACACAAATGTTACCGAGAAAGGCTTTTGTCTTTTACCTTTAAAAGCATGTTGGTTTTATTTCTTTCCTTGTTTTCAGCTGTCTAAATAGTATTCTGAACTTTAGGTGTTTCTGTTCTGTGGTAGAACTTTTATCAATTTATCAATGTTCTGTGCAGTTCGATTTAGTCACAAGTAGAGAGTCTACCACAATACACAGACACATGCACAGAGTGAGGGCTGACACACAGATCATGTCCAAAGCCTCTGTGTAATGGAGATTGTTGCTTTTATGTCTCTGTGGCTGCCCAGAAATATTTCAATATGTTTGGACCTACAGCTGGTCTGGTTGCCTGTAGGTACACAGTTTGTGTTAGCTGGGAGTGGGGCAGCGGCTGTGCCTCATCCCCAATGGGTACAGCTGTGAAAATCAGGTGAGCAGCATTGAAAGCAATGAGACCTGGAGTGCTCAGGTGTGCTGACCAATCACCAAAGGGAACAGAGGGCACACAGGTGCAATGCATGAACCATGAGGGGTGTAAAAGGGTGGGCTAAAGAGCAAGAAGGGCAGATGCTTGTAGCGTTCTGAAGTGATGTAGTGTTACTCTGTATGGGCAGATACCTGAAGCTTTCTCATGTGCTAAGGTGTATGGGTGAGTGCTCAAAGCCTTCTGAAATTGTATGGTGATACTCTGTGTATCATGGCTGTCTTGACTGTGACATATGCTGTGGAGTGTGCTCTGATAGTTGCCCTTGAATGTCCCAGAGCTGACTGAGAGTACTTTGGGCTGGGACTTTATCCGGTTGCTGGATAGGTATTGCTGAGTTCAGTAGATTTTCCTTCAGTGCTTGGAGGATTCACACAGAGCACTCCTTACCTTCACACTCATAAGGGAAGTCACACAAGGAATCAATGGGGGAAAGGTGATTGTCATCTAGAGCTGTTGTTGTGGGCTATTCAGCTCTGTCCGAGGTTCCTGCTGTGTGCTGCACTTCTGCAAAGAAACCCAAGTATTTTATAATGGTTTGAGTGCCCTGCTTTTTCTGCCATACATTCACAGGAAAAGTCAATATGAAGTTATTTTTTATATAGGGCAAAATGCAGTTGCAGGGAATGTAGTACCATTTTTTCCTTATTTCAGGTGATCTATTTGCTTTGTATTTTCACCCTTTAAAATTCTCCTGTACACTTGACACTTCTGCTTCCTTGTACAAAGCTAGAAGAAACATTAGCTGCACTTATGTCAGAGAAAATCCTTAAGGTTTTTGCTGCTTATTGTTTCGTGCTTTTCACACTTACAATGTGTCTCTACAGCTTGTCTGTCTGTGGATGTTTTCACACTGCTGTAAACTATCTCCAGGGAAAAAGCTAGCAATAGCAAAAGAGAAGCTTTCTGTACAGTAGGTAGACTGCTGAGATCTAGAACCACTGAGGTATTTGAGCACCCTACCTCCAAGTAATAAGTGCCTCAGTATGTGGACCTGTATACTGAAACAGTTCTGTGCTGCATCGGTGGTGCTGATGCAGCAGACAGCAATTGCATCTTTCTTCTGGCACCTATTATGTGCTAGTGTGTCCTGCCTCTGCAGAGGGGGCCAAAGAAGGAGCTGGGTTTGGAGGAGCATTTACTATCCAAAGACTGAAATATTGATTTAGCTGGCTGAAGGTCATGCTCCTCAGTGTGTGCAAGTGAGCATGACTGAGTGAACAAAGCTGGTTATGGTAGTGCTAGGCGTCAGTAAATCAAAGATTGGCATACGTATTACTGCTTACTGTTCTTACTAAAAAAATACAACACAAAAACCCCCAAAACAAACCAAAAAACCTAATAGCTTCTAAACTTCAGACATGCTTTTTCTGCCTATAAAATGATGCCATTCTCCATGCTTTTGGCACTTGTTTTAGACAAATAGTGCACTTTGCAGGAGTGCAAAAATGTAGGCCTATGGTAAAACACCTTGATTACAAATGCAACAGTGGGGAGTAGTAGTTTATTCTTAACAAGACACGACACTGTCATGTCCCTCTCTTCGTGTTATTTGTGGTTCTAGATTTGGATGAAGTCTTTTTTTCTACTTCTTCTGTGTTTCAGCTGTGAGGGTGTTAGGAGTCCAGTTTATATAACAGTGGCAATAAATCTGAGTGGGAGTGTGTGAATTGAAGCACTCTT
Organism: Irena cyanogastra; assembly: GCA_013397155.1. Lineage (NCBI taxonomy): Eukaryota > Metazoa > Chordata > Aves > Passeriformes > Irenidae > Irena > Irena cyanogastra. Next base: position 1,420,789 of record VWZV01004326.1, on the reverse strand, counting down.
TCTCACTGAGTTCAGATGGAGAGGAAGAAGAGAAGTGTGTTTGTGTTTACTTCAAATGGATAATTTCATAGTTTTTACTTACTAGCCTTTGAGCTCAAGTTTGCGCTGACAGCTAAAAATGTGCAGTGTTTAACTTCTCTTGTTGGAATAGTCCATATACCTGCATGAGAGAGTTTCAGTGATTTGCTGGTCTTTAGATTACTTCAATAGTGTCTAATGCAGCAGTGAATAGCTGTTTCCAGGATATTTCACCTGCCTTTTTAAAGCAATTTTGCTGTTGTCACAAGTAGCTATTAATCACTTCATCTTTGGACTCTGGTGCCAATTGAAATTCATAGAGCCAATGTCTTTATGATTATGAGATAAAAACAACTATTTGAATATTTGCATCTCTAGTTATTAGGCAGCTTGCAGAAGAGTGACATGGTACTATAAAATATATTTGCAGTTAAAAAATTATTCAGGCCATTTTTCTTTGTCACAACCAAGATGAAATTTTGCAGGTTGTTTCAGAGAAAAACCATTGGAATTGCCACTAAAACCGTACCATACTCCTGAGGTGTATATGTAAAAAAGGTTAGGCTAGAAAGATTTTGCCACATGCTAGAGCATAAAAAATTAGAACGCTTGCGAAATGTGTATTTGACTAATTGTGGAACAGTTCTTGGATAATAAAGGCTGTGTTCAGCTAAGCTGATAAGTTGGAACTGTTCTTCTTTCCCGTCTTCCCCAGTCAGACTTAAAAAAAACAAAGCTAAAAAACGCCAAGAAAACTACCACCCTTTGCAGGGGTATATTTCAGCAAACAATAGATTCCATACTGAAACAAGGTGTTCTTTAGGAGCACTAATGTTCCTTTATTTCAGGAAGGTTATGGTTCATGATCTCCTGGGAACTACTTGGAAATAATACAGCGAAAAGGGCTACACTGTTCCACATTTAAAATGGTGAGATCCCAGCACTGATGTGTAAATCCTGACTGATACTGTGGCAGGATGCCCTGTGCTGTGCCAGTGTGGGACAGAGTTCCTAGAATACAGATGGCATTGTCCACCTGCTGCTGACACAAGGTGTTAGCCAGCATTGCTAAAGCTAATAGACAGGAGGAAATGCAGAATATTAGGAATCAATTGCTTGGTAGTATGTTGTTTCCTTTTTTAAGAGATATATTTATATTTTTTCTTATCTGAGTGTTAGTGTAACTGGAGCCATAAATCTGACTACCAATATGGCTCAGTCTTTTTACTGCTAAGACATGACAGGCATATATATACTCACTAGTGTGAATGTTTAACGTGTAGAAAAAAACTGGGTCAGGAAATGTGCTGTTTGTAGTGGTGTTCATTTTAATAAAAAAATACACATCACAGACTAAACTCTCTTTGCCAAAAAAGAGGGAAAACCTTCACACACAGGAGGATATGAGCTACAGTCTTTGTATCTGGGTAGTTTTGCCATTATTTCATCTTCTGTGTAAAGCATGTTAAAATTATGGTTAGCTCTAACAGAAACCAAAGTGACACAGATTTTAATGGGCAGTGAGAGATGACTCTCCTGTTTTTGAAGCACAGGAAGTGGCCTAATGTAATGGTAAAGGAAATGCTTGCCAATAAGAGATAAAAATGTAAAAAACCCACACACTGGGTTCAGAAAAGGTTTTATCATGGTGCATCCCTCTAGGCCTTAAGGATTCATGTGCTTTTGATATGTGTGTTCCCACCTCAGATGAGTAGAGAACAATAGGTGATGTTATTCTTTCCTACTCATGATTACCATATTGATATTGTTTTAAAGTTATGAATGCTGGGTGGCTGTGAGGAAAGATGGCTGGACTGTGTGCACAGTTTCATACATGAGCATGCTAGGAAATGTTTTGTTTTTCTAGCTTTGAATTTGTCACCTGCTAATGAAACTTGACAACCTTGTGTACTTTCATAGCAGAGATAGTGGTTGATCTCTAGGTGAGCAGCGATGAGGAAAAATTGCAGCTGTGATTGCAGGGAAAACACCAAAGAGTCTGGGCAATATGCAACAAACAACTGAGTTTCTGAGAAGGGAATATACTGAAAAGAGCTTTTACCACTAGAATTGATAACAGAGTTTTTGTGAGCAAACAGTTGAATGAGTACTCTAAGAAAAAAGATCATAAAGGCTCCATGTTCTCTTCTTTAACTTTATTCTATCAATTAATAGCATGAGGCATGAGGTTTTTTCATGGTCTTTTGAAGGAAGAGGAAAATATATCAAGAATGCAGCATTAGAATTCAGGGATTAGACCTAAATTAAGATAAGGAGAGGCATTAATTAGAGAAGAAACATGAGAGAAAGGCAATAGTGCTGCATGTGGAGAGCTGGGCAGGTGTTAGTGGTCTAGTTCCAACTCCCCATGGCAGGAGGGTTAGAACTGGGTGATCTTTAAGGACCCTTTGAACCCAAACCATTCCATGGTTCTATTACCTCCATAACAGGTGTGGTGAGCTGAAAACTGAGTTAGAAAAATTCTTGTTTGTAACAAGTTACTAAAAACCCAGAACAAATGCTAAATACTTGGTAGTCTATAGAGTTTTTGAAGTAAGACTAAACAAAATATTAACTTTTGTAGAATGATGGTAGAAGTCCATTTTTCTTTCCTTCCTCCTTAAGAGGATTGTTGTAAATTGCTTGTCCAATGTTTTGGTTTCCAGCTGTGTTTGGAGCTTCTATTAATGATTAAGTTGGGATTATCTGCAGGCCATCAATTCTGTTTACTACAAATACTTTGTGTGTGCTTCAAACTGCCAACGTGGTGAAAAGCCTTTTAGAGGGAGTGCCAAGTTTCAGCTGCAGATGTAAATAATACCTGCAAAGTGCACAAGTCCCACTTTGCAATTCCAGCATTTTTAGTGCAAGGTGAGTAAAGCTGAAGAGAGGATTTGAGTCTTCAGGAAAAGAAAAAGAACAACTGAAAACCAACCAAATCCAAGCAACTCTTTGTTTTCAAGTCACCTCAAAAGGAACACTTGAAGCATGTCATACTTGTGAAAAGCAATTTCTCTGTATTTCAGAGTAATCTTAGCATTGTTCGGTTTTCTTTTCAACTTCAGAATCCATGAAAAATTGCCAGAGTGCAATGCTGGATTCTGCAACCCTCAAACCAGCTGAATGGCCTAACAGTGGGACTAAATTAGACAAGCACTTGAAGTAGATACAGCCTTGCCAAATTACTGGCTGTATCAAAGACATCTTCTATCTGACAGCTGACAGAGAGGATCTGGCAAATCCAGTATACTGCAGGATCTGCCTCTAATACTGTTCCACTGTCACCTTGTGTTTCTAACGCAACTGAAGTTAATTTACAGCTCAGGGAACTGGCTATGTTCCATTGACTAGCCCTGTTGTTCAACTGTGGGTGAAGAGTTCAACTGTACTTCAAATTCTTCTATTGTTTCCAGCAGATGATTCAAATAATGAGTGTGAGACAGACATTCTGCCAGTTGTTAATTCTGAACTTCAAGTTAATTATGTTTATATTGTGTACATATAAAGCTAATATGCCTCTTCTGAGCAGTGTCACATGTGATAGTTGATAGAATTACACTCTTTTATGGTGGAAAAAGCTGTATGGGTCTTATTAGTTAAATGTGAACTAGTTACTCCCTATGTTTCTTTATAGCTTGTTGGTGGTTTCCAGTGGTGGGCTGTGCAGCATCAGTACAAAGGCATTGTGAGAAAGAACTTTCATCCACAGTAACAAATCCTGTTCTGACTCCCAGTGAATGCTGGAACCAGACACTGCCTCTGACACTGAGGGTGTGTATAGCACATTGCCTGTTACCTTGTGGATAGCCTTGAAGAGTCTCCCTCAGCTAGAAATGACTGTTTCCTATGACATACTCCCATCTGTCCAAATCTCTATCCTACTGAGGCACAGAATGTGAGTTTTAATGGGAATTTATAGGTTAGTGCTACTGGAAGCAAAAGGAAAAGGAAGTTGTTTCTCTCAAGAGGAAACATGAATAAAACATGACTAAAATAATCACCAAGACCAGTACTGCTGGTTACAAAGGAAGAACAATTTTGTGTCAAAACTCTCCTCAAACATTACAGGTTCTCTGTGGTTTTATTTGATTTGTGCAGCAGTGTTTTTGAATCAAATCACAAAGTAATTGAACTTTGTCTTTCTAAGTTAAAAACTGTTGTTTGCTGTATACAAACATGTATGTTGTTCAAGCAACATGAGCTGTCTTTTCTCCTGCAGATTTCTAATTTATTTTAAGAAATGAGCAAAGTTAATTAGCTTTTAATTACTACAGAATAAGTTTTATGTTCTTAAAATATATGAATACAATGTTCTTGGGCAAGTGCCTGCTTAGTGCTGCGAGAATAACTCAGTGTCTCCTTCCTAAAGACCAGCAGGGCTTTTAGCTTAGCACCTCTCTGGATGCAATAAACCCACTCACCTGGTGGCTGAAGGAGGGATGGCTCTGCTTGCTCCGGGTTCCCTTGTCACTGCTAGCAGGATGACTGTAATGAGAGCAGCCACATCAGAAAAGAGTCAAGATTTCAGCTTACTCACTTTTCCCTATCAGATCATTTCAGTGACCTAGAAGTCAGAGTCACATAAGCTTTTTTTAAAGGCGTGAGACAGGGACAACAGGCTGTCTTTTCTCTGCAGTCCTCATGCTTTCTTTCACAAGAATTAAACTCCAGGAAGGAATACACTAGAAATTCCTTCACTGGGAGCTCATCGGTTTGTGCCTATACTTGGAAAATAATTATTTTGAAGTTACTGGAATAACTAAAATGAAGTCATTTTCCAGACAAATTATGCATTTGTTCAGTTTTTTCCATGCTTTTTTTTTTATGCTTTGTGGTGCTTTTTATTAGAAAATAGAAAACTTTTGGATTAAAAAGGAAAAAGTGTGTTTGTGTGTGAGAGAGAGATAAGGGAACACTTTCAGTTGCCTCTTCTGATGTCTATTTAGATAACAGCTACAAGTCCACATTAATGACCAGTAAAACACAACTGTGCCTGTATGTACCTGGAATCTGAACTTTTAGACGATCTAAAAGTTGTGTATTTTTCTGTTAAAGGAAAAAAAAGCTTTTCAGTTTATTTTTTAGCCATGCTGTCTGACCTTGCTTTATCCTAGTTAACAGCATAAATTTTGGTCATGCCATCTTTCAATTAACCTACACATTTCACAGAATTTAATACTTTAAGAAAAGGTGCAGTTTGGATAGAATCCAAACTTTTCATATACTTCAGTGCACTTACAGCGCTATTTCTCTGTAACAATAAAGAAATAAGGTAAGCAAAAAGAAAAGAGACTGTTCCTGCCTCAGAGAAGACAAGGGTGTTCAGAGTGCTAGCCTTGGGAGTAAGATTCATCTTCATTTTTAGACTTTGCTTTGGTGAAAAGCAATGTAATGTAATTTTTTGATCTCAATTTTTGTACTCCTTTTGTGGAACTGATCTTCCGTGTCTCACAGGGCTTTTCCTAAGTTAAATATTTTCTCTATGTAATCTCTGTTACAGTATGAGGTGCCACATGAGTACATAAGTCTCAATCATAAAGGTAATCTTCCTCATTTATAGTGGCATTTTAGCTCATCAGTGTTCTCGGGCACCCAGAGGGATCAAGTCTGCAAATATATAAGAACTCCTGAAAAATATGTGCTTAGTCATCTTCCCTGACTAGGACCTATGAACCTGACCAGAGCACTGGATACTCAATACATGCTTTGGAAATCTTTGCCTCCTACAGAACCCAGTGAAGTCTCTACTGTGGAATTGTAGAATTGTTTAGCTTGGAAAAGACCTTTGAGACCACTAGGTGCAGCTGTCAGGCCAGAACTGCTCAGTCCACCACTAAACCATGTCCAAAAGTGCCACATCTACGCTTTTACTGTACACATTTAATCTTTTATCTCCAGGGCTGGTCACTCGACCGCTTTTCTGGGGAGCCTGTTCTTTTGTTTGACAACAATTTTGGTTGTTGCAGTCTAAACCTCCCCTGATGAAGCTTGGGGCCATTTTCTCTTCTTGTATGGCTTGTCACTGTTCTTTTCAGCCTTGTGCAAAGCACATACTAGCATGGAAATTATGTCTTGTCTGGTGGTTACTTGCTTTTGTGACAGCTGCATATTAGCCAGCAGATTGCTCAAGAGCGGCTTATCTGACAGATTTTTTTTTTCCTGCTGTCTTGTGTTTGTTCTCATGATGGGAGGATCCAGGAAAAGCACAAGTGCCACAGCCTGGCCTCTATTTGCTTTAATGTGCTGTATGTAATTCCTTGTGGGTTGACCTGGAGTTTGTCATGCAATGCTTTCTGAAACAGCTTCTCTTAGGTTACAAGGCTGGGTCACACCTGTATCCCTGCTGCTGTCCAGAATGGCCACAAGCATCATCCTGTGGTGGAGAAATTAAGCTAAAATTCTGTCACTTGGAGGCTGATAATGAAATTAATATCCTGGCCTCAAAAGAGAGCTGCCAGCAGTCACGCTCATAGGACAACCAAAGTGACTTTCCCACAGCAGATTTTGGGGCTAGCTGATGCTGGGATTCAGTGTGGGCTGGAGGCCCTGTTCCTTGTTTCTCTTCAACCTGTCCCCTAACTCTGTGTAGTGGCCCTGACTGCAGCAGCATTAGAACAAAGAGGATGGAGAGTTGAAGAGCTTTGTTAGGAAAGGAAAAGGAAGCGAGTAGAACAAGATTCTCATCCAGTTTAAATGTGAGGAGTATCTTCCACCTTACAAAGGACAGATCTTGCTGAAATGGCTTCATCCTCCACCTCAGAGCAAGTGAAGTGTGCTGAGCTGGGGAGGTGCCCTAAGCAGTACCCTGAGGTGGAGACATTGAAGGTGGCACTTCAGTAACCGTAGTGGGTAGTTGCATTTGTGGGGATTTAAGTTTAGGCTTGGCCTGGCAAAATACCTGTTTTAGCAAACCCTCCAGTGTAAACATAATTTTGCCAGCATGGAAGTGTGTGGTTAGGTCAGCTCTCCCTAGGCACTTAAGGAGGTGACATAGCAGTTCATTTCAGGATGAACTGCTCTCAGTACAGGCCAACAGCTCTGCTGGTGTGGTGATACAGACCTTTCACAGTGCCACAGACCACGTGCTGTGCTGGGAAAGACCTTGTAGTGCAGATGTGCCCTCAGTATTGATTTGTGGTTTCTGCTCATCCTCAAGTGAAAAAATTTCCTTCTAATAGTATCAACCAAAGTAATAGTATCAACCAAAGAGGATACATCACTGTTGAAGCTGTAACTATATAGCTGTTTTATTCCATTGTATAAAGAATTTATACGGTGTAAGAGAAAAATTTGACTGTAATTGGATTATTGATCTTCATTTTCTTCCATGAACAATCAAGCTATTACTGGATTGTTGTAGGACTTCCATGCTATCTCTTCACAGCTGTGTGCATTTTTTTTTTTTATGTTGTTTACATCTTTGCTACAAATTCTGTTCAGCGCAGTGCAAGGGGAAAAGGGCATGCTTGGTATCCCTTCTGGGCAGTTTGATTCCTGGTAAATCCTGTCATACCTTTCTGACACTGTCAGTTCAGCTTCTCTTTGCCAATCTGGCAAAGAGTTACAGACTTGATGACTGATTTTTGTGGGGTTTTGTTTAGAATAGTAAAAGGCTTGACAGCTAAATGTATAATATATATCCAGGAAATGTTCTTTCCTATAATGAAAACCACAAGTCCTGTCATCTCCTGGGGAAATTTTATCCCATTAATATATTCAGAGTGAGCAGAAACTTCTCAGTTGTCTTAGTTATTAATGTATTAGTCACAATCTTCCTGTAGGTTGTGTTACTCAGCAGGTTTTCCTCTGTTTGTTTTTGGTGGGTTTTTAGGTTCACATGATGGGTAGCCATCCATGGCTGGGTGGAGGTTTCTTGCCTGTGCAATGAAGGTGTGTGCTTTCCGTGTGTTATCTGGCATGCCTGAGTAATTAAATAACTCTTTGACGTCTACTGGCTGATAGAAAATCTACCTTGTCTACCTGACTTACTCCTAATGTTACCTATCCAACACTTACCTTATTCTTACAGGCTTCAATGCGTATTATGTAAAACTTTGGTTATAATCTCATTACTGATGATCATTAAAAAAATATTTCTTGGAATAACATATACTTGAGGGTTCTAGTTCTGCTGGTCATGAACAAAGTAAGCTCAGGTTTTCTTATGCTGTGCATCTAGAAGTGGAGAAGACATTTTGCTTTACATATCAGTTTAACTTAATTTGTAATGAATGGTTCCTGGTACGCTTGTTAAATGTTTAACCAAAATTACTAAAATAAAAATCCAGTCATTCTTCACCACCAGTATAGGCATCATACATATACTAAAATACTTCATTGTTTTGGAACATGGCATAATTTTTAAATGTATTTTTCCTCTCAGCATCCCTCTGAGGTTGGAAGTGCTAACAAACACTCCATGAACTTATTTCCAGATGAGAACTGAGGTGTAATGAGATTGAGACTTGTTTTTTGGGTTTGCTGAGTTAGTTTGTCCAGCAGAGGAGGGAGCTGAATTTGCCTTTTCTCGAGATCAAGAACAGCATTCTGTCCACCCTGATCTGCAGTGCTTGGTCACTTCCCTCCTCCCGGAGCTCCCAAGTCCCAGAGCCTTAGGGAGGTCACAACCTCCCTGGTTACACGACCAGTTTTCCCTCAGATGACCAAATATTTCCTCCTCTTTGAAAGAAATACCAAAGAAGGGAGTGAATTATTGCCTCTAGGGCCAAAGTTATCAATTTTGCGAAATGCAAATCACAGAAACTCTGTGTGCTTGGTGGTGCTAAGTTGTCTCCTGCGGTTGCTGGAGCGGGGAAGAGGCAGGGGACTAGCTGTGGATTTATGAATTATTTAAACTCTTGCACCATCTAGTGGTACCTTTTTTAAAGAGCCTCTCAATCATCTAAGATAAAAGCAAATAATCCATTTGACTTCCTATTTTAAATTCCAGCTGCATGTATAATTAAAAGCAAGTAGCGGTGTAAAAGCGAATATAAAGCATTGTCTGTCCCCTAAGAAGCCTGGTGTTATATTCCTCCTTAACATGTGTTTACATATTTCTTGCAGATAACATAACTCTTGGGTTTATCTTCTTAAGCAAAATGCTCTTAGTTGCAGAAAAGTTAGCTTTCAGAGAAGAGAAATCAAGAATAGTTTGTGCACAAAATAATATTTCTTTTTAGTTCAAAAGATCAAATGTTCTCTTTAAAAGTATAACTTCTAAGGGAAGCTGCACTGGTATTCTAAAGAGTAAGAATAACCACTGCATAGAAAGAGCAGTGACAGTGCATTGTATGTTTTTTCCATGTAAAACTGCTGATGTGCCTTACATCTGCTCTGGAAAGATTCTGAGGAACAGTCAGCCATGAGGAATCAATGATTATCTAGCTCCTGCCACTCAGGGAATCAGCTTAGATAGTGTGAGCTTTTTTTAAGAACAGAACAAAACCCACCCTGAATTTCTTGTGCTCTTTCTAGTTTTTTTAGCCTGTAGGCTGCACTCGTTTCACACTTTAAAGCTTTCCTCAGGATGCTGGGGAGGGAAATATTTTCTGTTAAAATTAATGCTGAGTCTCAGACGTGGTTCCAGTAGCAGACTCTAAGCAAAGCGCTATAAATAGTGAGAGTCATGATAAAATTGCAAGAGCAGGAAGTGTTGCCTCTGAGAGGAGTGGGGAGGAATCTCAATTTGCATGCATTCATTAACTTGGTGTCTGAAGTTAAGCTGCTTTTTCTAGGGTGCTGCTTCTTTCTTTGCTGTAAGAATTTTAAAAACCTCACAATCCAGCTCCTGGCTGAGTGCTCTAAGGTAGCTGATAGCCATTACAATAACATGCTATTTACAATACATTATCACAGATCTAGCATGTAAATCAGATTATTTATAATTTCCTGGATGACTTTGATTTTGCAGGTAGACTGAAGCTGTGTGCATGCTTAATTTTTTTGGATAAAATGTCAGGGATGCTGATCTCTGGTTAGTGGTAATGATCTGGAGCAGGTTGGAAAGATATCTGCATGCTGGGCACAATGATCTCACTGGAGCTAGTGACTGTGCTGCTTGATCTCCCTTGTAATACCTATGGCTTCAAAAGATGCTGTATTAGTACTTCTGCATAGAGATAAATCTGTATCTGGCAAGGTTCTACTTACATGCAGCTATTTATGCTCGCACTCTTTTAATTACCATTTAAATATAAAAGCTTTGTAATTGCTGCCAGGTGTAATGCACATAAAGTGCATTACATCTCACTTTAAAGGAAGGAGGCCACAGGACAGCTCATAATTCTACAAAACAGCATGAAAGGAGGTATGAAAACAAATCTGATATGCAACTTGGTTTGGGGATTTGTTCTACCCAGGGTTCTTAGACAGACTAAGGACTAAGCCAGGTCCTTTTTACCTGTTGGAATGGTTTATGATACCTTCTGTCTCAGGCAGTATGAATCTAACAGTTGTACCTTAGAAAGAAAATATCCTTGAAAGTGGGAATGGCTGTTGCCAAGCTTGTGATACTTGGTACTGAGTGAAAAATGTCCCGTCTTTACCGTTAGCACTCGATGTTTAGTAAGTGCAGAAAGGCAGTTTTCTGGTTTTAATGGATAAAAACTTCTGCTCCTGAACAAACCCAGAATTTAAGCTTTTGCATAGTGATTTGTGTGGTGTCTGTAGGAAGGTAGGTAAGTTTTCTCACTATGTATATGGTGTTAACAAGGAAAGCATGTTTACCGCTGTCTAGTGTAATACATGACCTTTCACATTCTGACTTTACTGTATCACACTTTAAAGGTCGTCCCCATCAATATTTTGACAGTCTTTTTTAAATTCAATTTAATTTGTTACAGTTTTCTTTTGTGCTCTCATTTTGCTCAGTAATTCCATGCTTGTGTTGATTTTTTGTGGTTGTGTATAAAATGCTATAAACTGTCTTAAATTTCACTAAGATTCTGACATTGAAGTATAAAGAGGCCATTGTGTCAGTAATGGAATTTTCCTGTTTGCCATATTTTATTCTTTCCTAGACAGTAGTGCAATGGTATGTTGGTGGTAATGTTTTCAAGTGAGCTTAAGACTTTTCCTGCAGGTCCATCCTTGTGTTAATACGCTGAGAAATTCTGAAGTAAATAATAATCACAGTCCTTTCTACAGATCAGAAGTAGATTATGGAAATGCTCTTTTACATATTGCTGAACTGATTGGTCATACCTGTTATTTTATTATGTGAAATACAAACAAGGTCAAAATGAAATCTAACAACCAACTACTTTCTAAATCTCAAAGTAACCCACAAGTATCATGTCAACATTATCTTCAGCATTCTTGAGCAATGATTAACTTGCATAAAGAGCTGATGAAATTGTCCACGCTTCCCTTTTCATTCCTCTTGGTACTAACTTGGAATTTGAATATTTAAATTATTTGAATATTTAAAATATTTAATTTAATGTTATTTGACTGTTTAAACAGATGAAAGTTGAGTTGTAGTCCGGAAAAATTTCTAGCTGCTGTAGTTTTAAAGCAATTCTTGGAAATACAACAGTGCCTCTGCCCTAACATGATGTTCAATTTTAGTAAAGTTCAACTCCTTATACAAGTAATGTCAGGTATCATAGGTATCTAGACAGGCCTTCTATTTGCATTTCTTTGGATGAACTGGAATACTCTGCTGATTTCTTTATTCTGAGAGCTTCTTAAAAATTGCTATTCTGAAATTTGAGTAACATTGACTAAATCCATTAGCTGGCCAGTGGCATCCTTGTTGCTGAAATAGTACAACAATCTATTTTCAATAGACTCCCAGCTACCTAAATGATTTGAGGAAGTAACAAAAATTGTATGTTTGCTTTCCCAGGGATTTCAGGGGAGGGAGCAATGGAGCTAGAGATGCAAATACTTCTGATATTATTTGAGGATTAATATTATTATTATTGCTAGAGATGCAAATACTTCTGATATTATTTGAGGATTAATATTATTATTATGAATTTTTATTTAGTTCTTAGGAATCAAGCGATCCTAACAGTAAGACTGTGTCATTGAGTGCAAGAATGAAGGAAATATTTAGTATAACCATTGTTTTGCTTCCAGAAATGCCTGGCATTGCATATGATTTTCTTGTCCTTTGTATCTGCCATTTTCAGAGTTAAATGTGTGCTTCTACTTGTGATGGCAACCCCATAGCAACACCATCTGTTTATTCAAATTGATGTTTCCTTACAAGTGAAACGTGGTACTTAAATATAGCTTGACAATTACCTGACATTTTCAGAGTTTAGTTGTTTTTCATTGCAGCATAGTAAAAAAGCAAAACTGGAATTAATTTCGTTGTCACACACTAACTGTATTGTAAATAATATTTTACAAAACCAAATATCCCAATTTTCTGTGAAGAAGTGCTCTTATCTCTCACATTCACCCATTCACCCGTGACTTGCTTAGTGTGGGTGGCTGTATGATCTAGATTATTGAGTAAGGACTGAGAGTGGGAAGTATAAATTCATAAATGTCAAAGTGCTTACGCCAGCTTTGGTTAGCTTTGGAAAACACATACCATGCTCTAGTATGTCATGGACTCAGTTTTACCCTCTCACGTTCATTTGGATGAATGAAAACTGTGTTCATGTTACAGTTGTATCTTTGCCCATTTGTAGGTGTAAGTTCACAAATGTCAGAGTATCAATCAGCATGACAGTAAATTTTTAGATCCCACCACCTCTTAAATTATAGCTGTGCATAGGAGTTGGTTTAGCGCTACTAGTCCTGAAAGATGTTCCATAATTTCTAGGAACTTTGGGGTTTACTTTTTGTTTTGGGGTTTTTTTCCCTCTTTATGGATACTGTGTATTTCAGAGACCTGCTTGCACACAGAGTTCATATCCCTGTGTTTTGTTATCCAAACCCAATCTAAGTCAGAGGCAGCTGGAGATGCTTAATAGAAATGCGTAATAGAAATATCTGTCCAAGCAGAGTTCCAATCTCTGCCAAAACACATGGTAAGATAAACTGGTATAACCTTTAAATGATTAATGAAAAACAATCTGGTATGGTCACCTTGAATAAACCACACAACAGCCTTGATCACAGCCACAAGTGCAGTTACTCTGGGCAGGAAAGTAAAAACATCACAAATATCGAGCACTTCAGTCTTATATTTGAATGTCTATTTTGGTTCTGTTTAGTGCACAACTTAAAATGGAAATGTGGCCATTCTTCTCATTTCTACAGGCTTCAGCGTTGTAGGGAAGGAAACAAGAGGAAAGAGAAAACAGGATAATACCTTCTTAAATCCTACTACTGTGGCAAGCAGAGTGGCATTACTGAGAGCTGTTCGTGTCTCTGTTCCTTTTGTTGAAGCTTTAGAGACACTATAAATTGTTAAAGGCTGCTATCACAGCAGCACAAGTGACAGCCAGTGGGGCTTTTCTACTTGTCCTACTTAGTCTTAGGTATATGGGAAGAGGCAGGGGAGAAGGCTGTAATGAAACTGTAGAAATTGAGTTCATCAACATGAAAGGAAAGGAGATTAAAATTAAATACGAGGCATGAGTCATCAAACTGACATGCACCACTGGATTTAGCAGTCAGTATTGGTAGGGTTTCTGTAGGAAAAACTGTGGTATTTCTGGCTGTTGCTGTCAATAGCTGTCAGAAGAGGTGGACTGAGCAAACTGAGATAAGAAGGAAGACTACCGAAGGGAAGTTTTAAAAAGCAATATATCTGCTTAATTACTTGCAGCCTACTTATATGTTCATTAACTGCTATTACGAGTCAATCTTTCTTTGCTTCAGATTTCCATTCTTAAGGTAGAAGCTAAAGAGCAAAGCAGCTGTTCTCCAGCCACTTCCCAATACCATTTTACATTTTTTGTGTCACGTTTTTGTACCTCTCAATTAAATAATAAAGTACAATTTTGAGAAAAAGCTCCTAAGGGTGAAACAAGACTGGTGTTTATACAAGAAGACTGTGCTATAGTTGAGATTCATGCAGTCATAATCTGAGAGTGCTTTTAAATAAGCAACTGTCTATTTATTAGCAACATTATTAGAACTAGAATTGTGTGTGGGAAATAAAACTGGCAAACCTGTAAACTTTTAAGTTGAGAAATGTATTTCTTCCTCCCTCCTATCCCCAATGTTGAAATAGTTGACTCTAAATCTTGTGCTATTTTTTCTTTTTTTGCTCCTTCGAGCTACTTTTGAAAAAGGAAAATTGATTTTAAAATGTAGAAATTCTATCATGGATTTCCTCAGATCGAGTTAAAGTTCATATAACACTTTAGAAGTTGTAACACAAGCTTTGCACATGAAATAAGGAAAATGGCATGTTAATAACTTGGTTTGGATAAAGTTCTCTCTTCCATCTTCTTTTCTTCAAATACTGTTTTTCTTGACAGTTGTTATTCTCTTGCAAAATGTGCTTAAGCAGCTAGCATAGTATCCCAGAAAGGTCTATATAATAGTCACAAGCCACTTATTATTTAAAATATTTTTCTCCAACAGCAGTGGTTTGTTTACTTCACATTTGCTGCTGTTAGGTTCCCTCAGTGTTTTCAGCTGAGCCACGCTTAGAGATGACACAGGACTTTTCCTGGCTTGTTAAGAACAGCATGTGCCTGAAGCAATCCAAACTGACAGAACACCTTTCTTTCCGTCTTTCCGTCTTTCCCTTCATGGAGGTCCTTAATCCTGGCAGAGAGCTATAATTCTGATAAGTCATTCTCAAAGCCCTACTAACTGTCCTTGGGGAACACAAAATGTCCTGAATGGTGCTGCTTCAGAGGGCTGAGTCTTACCCCACATAATAGTGGGAGAAAGCACATGCTCTGTGGAAGAGTCTGTTTCTTTTTGCTGTTTTCTTGTGCAGAAGCAGGTAGAAGTCTTCCCTTTATGGCCCAGTATGGTTTCCTCCCATTGCACAGCCCTACAAAATAGCCTCTGCTCCCTTCAGAAGTGCATGTTTGTTATGATTGTGATCCTGGTCAAGGCAGTTGTTACAGTGAGACCCTCCTCAGTTAGAGCTTTACCTCAGGTCACTTCAGTGGAGTCCTCCTGAATTACTTTTCACTAAGCACAGACAGGCCTGGTGGTAGTCAGCACCAACCCAGCACTGCAGCCTGTGGGAGAGGAAGCATTTGCCTCTTGTGATTGCCACTGGGAAATAGCTTTGATACACTTTGGGCTGAAATACTCCATTTCTGTGAGGTGCCTCACAGTGTGCCCCTAGAGTGTTTTAGGAAAAAGGAGTTTGAAGACTGCTGCTTTGAAAGTATTAGCTAGAGACCTTAAAGATGGCCTGCAAAGTTAGGATTACTTAATCACAGAATTGAAGATTTAGCAAATTATCTAAGTGTTCTGTAGGTGACAGTAAATCTCTGAAATACTAGATGGAGACTGTGATCAGACTGCAGATCTGGTAAGCTTGGGTTGGATTTGTAGTGGTGAAGAGCCAGGGACAGAACTTGACAGTGCCAAATTCAAGTCATTGCAAAGACCTAACCAACAAAGTGTTCTCAGGTCAAGAGACCTGGGTGGCCTCCATTCCAGGGGCAAAGAGAGCAACTTAAACAGCAGAAAACTCTGTCTTCTAGGAAGAGTAGAGAGTACGCTATTGCTGATGAGGTAAGTGGAAATAAAAGCAATTTACTGTCTGGAGAGTTGCCATTTTTTTGTATTAATATTGCAGTACAGAGGCTGAAGAGACCATGAAGTGCTACTTGTCCAAAGTAGAGCTGCCAGTATACATCTGAAGGCTGTATTTTCTTTTGATTATTATTTTAATTTGCAGCTGAGAAATAAAACCAGAATAGGGATGGGAGGAAGTCTGATGCATTTAAAATCAGTCCCAGACAGTTCAATTCTTTTGGCTTCAGCTAAATATGTCTTTTTTCTAGAATGTTTACAACAGGTTTTGTGTTATTGTATATCTTTAATCTTGGTGATGCTTGTAACAAAATTTACCTTGAAGCAGTTGTTTTTTAAGTCTCATCTGAATTGTCTGGTATTGGCAGATTTTTGTCTCTCTAATGGTTATATACATGGGTCTAATTATCTGCTTTTAAAACATTTTGGTGAGGTAACTGCATGATTTCTCCTATTTTTCTTTAGTTTAAACACCAAGAGGTGGCCACCCTTACTGATAACAAGGAATAGGATAAATGTGTTATATTGAAATTTTAAGATCACTGAGTCACATGAATAAATGTTGGAATTGTTCTTTTTGTACCTGGACTTTGGCTTCTGTACAGTTCTTGCAAAATGAGTGCCTTTGGTTTAACAGTAGGTTTATTGTGTGCTGTATATACAGATGTAGAAGAATGAGGTTTCTTTTCTATTTCTACCTTTACCACAGTAAAAAAGAATGAAATTGCCGGTTTTTAAAGCCTAATGCTCACCTCAATATGATCTGTAGGGATTTTTTTGCACACAGTGCAAGTGTAGGTCTGCTGAGGTAACTGTTTGTCTTTCCACAATTTGGATATACCACTATCAAGTTGTGTCTAAAAATATAAAAATACAATAAATTGCTGGAATTAATTCATTATTAGGATCTATTTCAGATTGGAATAATGATGAAAGGAACTATTATCTAAATTTTACTCCTTCATGATTTACTGCAGAGAACAAACTCCCTGCAGGGATATTGCACTGTTTCTGGTTTATGGGCACAAGACACACAGAAAATAGCAGTGGCCCATAGGAAGCTCACAGGGGATCTGCTAGAGATAATTAGTGCATCTGTTTTCTCTTCCCAAATTCATCTGTGGTACTAAACCAGCTGATGATTCTGTTTTGCTTGATAATTGTGAGGAAGGTTATTTGACTAATGAAAAGTTCCATCTTCCTCATTCAGACAGGTAAATTCATGTTACATTGAGAAATGTAATGTGGATAGCAGGAAACAGATTGCTATGGAACACTGTTTCTTCCTAGTGCTTTGCCCTGAGTGAAGGCTTATAAAATGTGTGAGTTGGAGTTAGGAGTGATGACCCCTGTGAGTGCAGAAGAAGGTTCTTGAGAAACAGTGCAGCTGCCACATCTGGGAGGCTGATTTTTTTTTTTTTTTGAGGTGATGAGCTGTATTCAGTGAATACTGTTTCACTGACTCTTAAAAAGTTTCGTTTAATGAGTCAGAATTAATTCCATGCAGATCTGATTTCTCCCTTGCTTTTTTCCTAACTGTCAGAGAGGAGGAGGAGAAAAATTTTATAAAACACTTTTTGCTTTAAGAGTAGAATTTCAGAGGAGTTATATAATATCCATGAAAACTGAGAGTGAAATGTACTATTTTGACCTTCACAGTCATCTGATAAGTGTTTTACAGACATTTCAATTTAGTCTTCTCAGTATCATTAAATTCTAGAGAACAAAGTCTAGTCAATTAAGATTTACCCACTACTTTAACTAAGTTTAAAATGTGGTTTTGAAAAAGTTTTTGATGTTTTACTAATGAACATATTTTCAGAACAGAGAAAGCTCATAGCTCTATTTCCCACCACAAAGAATATATTCTTTAAGGATCTCTTTCTTAAGAGTACCTTCTCTTGGATGTCTGTCTTAAACTACTCCTCCT
Organism: Irena cyanogastra; assembly: GCA_013397155.1. Taxonomy (NCBI): domain Eukaryota; kingdom Metazoa; phylum Chordata; class Aves; order Passeriformes; family Irenidae; genus Irena; species Irena cyanogastra. Next base: position 1,403,202 of record VWZV01004326.1, on the reverse strand, counting down.
TTTGTAAATAATGTCTGGGTTTGAGTCTGTCTTGATCGCGGCATTCCTGGATGTGAGTGTCAGTTTATATAATCACAGAATATCCACAGGAGCTGGAAGCAGCCACCAGCATCACTTGAGTGCAGCTCCTGCCCTGCTCAGGGCACCCCGGCAGCCCCACCCTGTGCCCCAGAGCGCTGGGCTCTGTCAGGCTGCTGCTGTGACCACTGCCCTGGGCAGCTGGTCTGGTGCCCAAGCACCCTCTGGGGGAAGAACCTTTCCGTAATGTCCAACCTAAATATCCCTGACGCAGCTTCAGGGCCTTTCCTCAGGCCCTGTCAGGTCACCACAGAGCAGAGGTCAGTGCTTGCCCCTCCAGGAGGGAGGCTGTGCCTGCAGTGTCCCCTGCCCTCTGTCCCCTCCAGGCCAGGTGCCTTCAGCCGCTCCTCGTACGCCTCCTCAGACCTTTCACCATCTTTGGAGCCTCCTTTGGACACTCTCCAATAGCTTAATGTCTTTCCTATACTCTGGTACCCAAAACTGCTCACAGGACTCGAGGTGAGGCTGCACAAGTCAGAACAGTCAGCTATCATTTGGGAATATTTTGGATTGGGAAGGGAGGCAGTAGTATTTAAGCCCTTTCCCCACAGCCGAAGTTACCTTAGAAATGTTATAGGAATTACTAACAGTGAAAATTTCTAATTTTATGATTTTGTACAAGAAATAAAAAGCCTGGGTGTAAGCACATGCTTTAGTTGCCTGGTAATTTTACTATAAAATGACAATGTGCTATGGCAATTTTAACATTAGACTTTGATCAGCAAGCTGGACTATCTACCTTCCTTCCAACCTAGATTTTTCTGTCACTTCTAGAACATTATCTGTGAGCTGACATGAATAAAAGGGACTAAGGATGACTGAAGCAGTTATTTATATTTATGTCCAGTTAAGTTTTAATTTTAGTGTTATTTTTTTAAAATTGGTTTTAGAGGCACAAGAATGGAGAATCAATACAAGTCAACTCTAGGGAGTGTTTGAGTAGGAAGGGTAAAGTATGATCATTTTAGCAGAGATGGTTCACCTAAGCCAAATAACTTTCTCTTATTTAGGAGAATAGCTATTCTAAGTCTGTTAAATGGACATTAATGGTATTTTCATGGCTACTTTTATAAACATCAAAATATAGGCAAAATTGATAATTTTTTTTTTCTTGTCCTGATGTTCTTAACCTTAGTAACCTTAAGAGATTTCTGTTATAATGATAAGTAGTTTGCACTTAATTGTCGTAATCAAAACAATGAAATACAGAATTCCTGTCCAGTGCATCAGCTGTATGGAACAGATCTCCTTTTGCAGGAGACGATGTTCATGTTTTTTTTCCCCCTGAGGTTCAGCAGAGCAAGACAGCCTTTACGACACTTACTGAATAGGTTTAATTAGGCCATTTGAGACACTTTGGATCAAAATGAGAGAAGAACCTGTAACTGCAGGTCAAATTTCTCAGTCCCAAAGGCTACTGGAACACTCTCTGTAGACAATTGTGAGAATGAGAGCATATTATAATTTTAAAGGCTGTTTTTTTTCCTTACAGTAATGGCTTAATCTTTTTGCTGAGTGCAGGGAAAGAGAGAATGCTGGTTCAGAAATAGAACTCTTGTTGAAGGTAGTGGTGCGTCTCATGGGCTGATTTGAGTCTTCCTGCAGGGTTCCCACTTGGTGTATAAGATACATTATGGTTAAAAACTAGGTATAATCCCCACTGTGTTGTGTTTCTTTGTTTGAAAGTAAGGTGAGAGTGCCTCTGACCCATCTACTGGAATAATGTGTGAAGTGTGTTTGACTATTTATCCTGTGCCATGTGCTTTCTGCTCTTCAGGCTGTGAGCAATGTGCTGGTAAATCTCAGAGGAGTAACAGTAGCAGTCCCAGAAACAGAAAAGCCAAAATTAGGAAAGGCAAACTCTACAGCAAGCTGATTTCATTCTATTCTGTTGTATGTTAACTGTAACAGAATAATGATCTCTGGAAATAAATTGTGTCCCTGTGAACAGCTCCAGCCTACATCTCCAGACCTATGTGCACCACAGTGATACACTTGCACCATATGTGCAGGGGCAAACCAGCATATGTCTAATGTGGAATGTTTAATGGTTATTGATAGTAATTCCTCTCTATTTAAAACTGGTGAAAATTAATCTTATCATATTTTATTGCAGTTGTAGAATCCAGGCTCATGGCGAACAGCTGTGCATTGCTGTGTATATGTGTCAGAAAGTAACATCCTTGCATGACAATTGAGGGGAAAAAAACAGAAAAAAAACCATACAACAGACATTGCTGTCACTCTGCTATCTCTGGTCTACCTGTGTATATACTTATTTTGGCTTAATTATAAAATTTTCATGCTTGCCAATGCAAGTTCTGGCTGCAGTTATGTGACAGAATTTTAGTTGATGGCAAAAATATATTTGCCCAAAGGAAGTTTTATTTTAAATTAAGTCAGTCTTAACAGATGTTGACAGACTGAAATCATCAAAATGAATGCATGTCCAATTACTTTCCATGAAGTGTCATCTATTAGAGCAGTGTAAATCAGAAGGTCTGTCAGAAAAAACCCTCTTTAATTACGCAAGAACCATTTTCATGAAAATCTGTAGGGGGGCAAAGTATGCTTTTCTGTAATGAATGAAGATCCCTGAATTTTATATGTACAAGAATCCTATTCATTTGAGAACTTAATCTTGTGTTGTATGAGGCTTTTGCTGTTGACTTTCCCACAGTCAGTATCAGCCCTATCCATGTGCCTCTAGCACTTAGTCACATGTACAAGTGCGACTTGTGTGTCAGAGGTCCTGCCTTGTGTCTGAGGGCAATCCATCTTGAATGCCATATTTTAGAAAATTAATTTTTCATTATGACTCTTTTTATTTGGTTTCTCTCTGCATTTTACTTGCTTTTCTTCTCTCCCATCAGCAGAGAGATGAGTTTTGGTTTTGGCACAGGAATGTTTTTAGTGGCTGCTATGGGAAGATCAGATAAAGTCTTTCAGCTTAAGCTGAAAGCAGGAGGAAAACTAGGATATATAACTGTCCTTCTGCCTTCTCCTTTCTTTCTGATTCTCAAAGGCCCTGAATACATCCTGAGTTTCTCACAGAAATTTGAACAGTGAAATGTGAAGACTTGGTACTCTTGTTTCATTCTGCTTGAGCACCCTGATTGGAGCTGGAGCCTGGGCTGTGGCTTGTTTTGGACTATCTCACATACCAAATGTGCATGTGTAAGTAAAGCCTCTGGCTTTGAGAGCAATGTCTCCAGGAAACATCCAGCCTCCTGAACACGTGCTTGGCAAAGTTCTGCACATTGCAGACCCTGAAACTGCTGCATGTGAGCTTCTCCTGTCATTAACCCTGGAGTGACGTGTGGTGTCCACCCATCTGCCCAGGGATTCCTCCTGTTATTAAATCCTGTACTGATGTGTGGCATCCACCCATCTGCCCAGGGAGTGCTTGTTCACTCAGTAGTGTCACAAAATTACTGTGGTGAGTCACAGCTGAGTGTCCTGAGGTAAACTCCAGCTATACAGGGTGCTCTCTGCTCTCTTCAAATTGAAAACCCACAACTCAAAATCAGCACAAATGGGGTAACTGTTGAAAACTCACTGCTTCAGAGGATAAAATCTTATCTCAGATTCACAGACCCTCTCTTAGTTAAGAATGTTTGCATTATGTGTAGAGCAAACTGGATGAGTTCTATGGTGTTACCATTAAACATCCTTTCTATCAGCAAACCTCTGATGGGACTCAACTCAGCTCTTTTCCTGGAGAGAAGGAAAAAGCCCTCAACTACTTAATTAGGTCTTCTGTACTCTCAGCCAAAGCTGAATTTTTTTCCTGAGGATTTTTTTTTCTAGGTAACACTTCCAGTAAATTCTGTTGGTAGAAGCTGCCCACTTTCCATAGTCTATGTGGGCTAAGTTCTACTGGATTTGTTAGCATTGGACAGTGTGGGAAACTGGCCTGACATAGGGGATGGGGCCAATGCTGTAGAATCTTTTGTTCAAACGCATTCTCTGATTGCTTTTAGTCAGCATATGGCCTGTTCCTGCTTGAGGGGAAGGGAATAAGAACTGAGAAATGCAAGAGCAGCAATAAAGACTCAGTATTTTCCCTCTTACTGCGCAGTTTCTGAACTTCACCAGAGAACTGGGTAAATTAGTCATTTTCAGCCTGGGATAACTCCCACAGTAATGACTGGCCTTAGAAAGCATCCTGCCCTTCCGTGTTTTGAGATGCACATCAGGGTTTTCTAAGAAACAGGTTTGTCTCCTTTGATATAAAGTACTTCCTGCTGGCTGTTTCTGCCCATAAAACCTTTCCTTTCCTTTCCAGGGGCGAGTAATAGCCCTGTTCTGAGCCAAAGGGTAAACACAGACTTGTAATCAAGGCAGTGTTAGCACCTAAGTACTGGCCTATTAACTGCCTGTTAGTACTCAGTCATTTGTTTGCAATTTTTTAATTTTCTTTTTTTAAATGTCTGGGAGGAGCAGGGGAGTGAAGATTTTTATTTTCCGTTCTATATTGGGGAAAGAACTGAGCAGGAACATAAAGGCTGATTTAGGCACTGGTTACCACTGAAGAGCGGTTTTACAACATCTCTTATCTGAATAATACTCTTTTCTGTGGTTTTGGGTTTTGTGGGGTAAAGCAAGAAACGTTCTTTTACGAGCTGATCTTGAAATGTGTAGCATTCTGCCATGATTCCGGACCCTGAGCTAACAGTTGCAAAACTAGCTGTACGTAAACCTAATCCTGCACTTCTTAGGTTACCTTCCTTCTCTAACTGATGGGAAGAAGAGCAAACCTGCTGTTGCAGTAAATGAATCTCTGATTGGGATGGTTGGTAATTAACTTGTTTGAGTCTCTGTTGGTAAATTTTCACTATATTTAAAATAATGGGGTTTTTCCTATCGTCTTGTTTTAATAGTTCCTGTAAAAACAACTACTGTTCATGTGACATGGGACAGAGATATTTCATTGCTGTTGAGTGCACATACATAAGTAATTATCAGTCACTGGTGTTGTCACAAACCTGCATAGGACAGCTCTCTATGCTGCTCCTCAGCTGTTCCTTAGAAGGCTCTTTCAGAAATCCCATTCCCTTCCATGCTCCACTGACCTACATGCACCACACAGAGTGTACTTGTGTTCTGCCCTGCCATGGCACTGCAGTGCTTCCCAGCAGTCACGTTCTCCTCCTCGTGCGCACGTGGGTGCGGATGAGATACGTGGCAAATGCTCCAGGAAGGGATAAAGCATTTCCATGTCTTCTGGCTTTCTGTCCTTCACACTTCTTAATCTCATGACTTTGTCTTAAGTCTTTGCTGCAGAATCTGGTGGTGAGACATCCCTGCAGGTAATGTTTCCAAGGAGCTGTTCTTTCATTTTCAGTTGTGTTCATCAGGAGGGGTGAGCCTGTGAAGCCTTGACACACGTATATGCTGTGCCATTGTGCCATTACTCAAATGTGAGGTGTTCTGTGATTTTTCATTTGGTGCTTCTTCAGCCACTGCTTTTTTCCTCCGGCAGAGTTAAAAAAAACCCACTGTATTTTGCTGCTAGTGCAAATGTAATAATTTATACTTAAGTGTTTGCAGCAGCTGTCTGGCCTTCTTTAAAGCTCAGTGGAGAGTGGTAGGGTTAGGTTTGGGAGTCCTCTAAAGGCTCTGTGACTGTATAATGAGTGCAGGCTTCTAATCTGGACACCTGTATTAGATGGCTCCTGTATTAGATGGCATGAATGGTCTCTGAAGAGATTAAGTTGTGTGTGTGGTTAATAATGTATCCATCCATGGCAGAAACCTGAATGAAGTCCATATAGCCTCATTCCCAGACCTGTCCATGCTCTGAAGCAGAGGATTCCTAGGGAATGGTATTGCTCCCTGTAGCCCCTTGTTTCCAAAGGCAGGCTTTCAATTCTCTTCTATGCCATGCCTTTATGTAATAGCAGTGTGTTCTCTCGTGTTCTTCAATGAATCAGTGTTGAAAACTTCTTGATGAAAATCCATCTAGGATGAGAAATCAGATAATCTTTTTTCAATGATGTTCACATAATGGGTCAGCTTTCCTCTCAGTGTGTTTGGTAACCACATTAGTGTAGTAGGAGCAACATGTGCATACAGGGAATAATGGTCTCCAAAATCCCTATGACAACTGCTAATTCAGTGTGGCCAATGTATAATTTCTGCTTCAAGTCTGAAGCAGTCTTTGGATCATTAAGTTACTCTTACAGCCGTGTTTAGAATGGCTTCTTTGCAAATTCAAATAATGATGTAGAAATTTTAGTATGATTGTGTTCAGTTGGTTAAGAATTTAAAAAAACCTCACCGTTCAGATTTGTGCTCCATTTGCTAGAATTGAATATGTAAACTGAGTCTATTAACTTTAAAGCAACTAAATATTGATCAAAATTTCTAGCTTTTATGACTACATGCTGATGGAAACTTTTGAAGATTTCTTAGTAGAGAAAACTTGTCTGTTCCTAGTCTTATCACAGAGAAGGCAACATGTTCCATTAGGCACTTTGGTGTGCTGGTGCAATGGGAGCAGCAAAATTTTTCCTGACAGGAATAACCATAAGTAGTATTTTAACAGTTCATAGTGGGGTTTCTTTTCGTGGGGCAGTAAAGGAACTTCTCTTATGAGCCAATAGATGAAAATATTCCATAGTAACGTTCTTCCTAAGTACATTTTGGTGAGAATTGGGTACCTAATGTCACTGGGCGATACTGAGAATTCCAAAGTTGTCTGCTTGTCCAGGCTTTGTTTTAATCTCTTGTATCAGATGTGTTGACAGTTTGAGTTCCAGGGGCAGGTGATGTGTTTAAAGGGAAGGGGAAGTATTGTAATTTCAGTCACTGGAGTTCATTTTAATAACATGCTCCTTTGGATTTCCCCACTGAGGATAATAGAAGCCCACCACTGTGGTCCTATTAACTACGTAGCTTGTAGTGTCTCTTCACCTAGAAGTCTGTTCTTTCTTTAGATCTTTCTTAGCCTCTTCAGCTTCAGCTCATAGATAGCATTTTCAAGCTGAACACAATAATCCAGAAGAAAATTTACCTTTCAGTAGCAAAATATTTGACATTGCTACAACCTTTGAAAGACAGTGTTTTCTTTGCTCTTTCCAAGGCTCCTGCAAACTGAGCAGAATGTATCTCCCACTTTCAATTCTTAGGCCTTTTTAAAAACTTCTAGTTATTAAAATTTGTAGCTTGTTTCTTTTCAAACCAATTGTCACAAGTCTGCTAATTGGTTCTATGATTTTTGGAACAGTATTGCTGCGCCTTTGCATAGATGTGAAAAATATATTAGGAGCTTGCAATTCAGGAGGAGTCAGGAATGCACAGGGATGTTCTTTCACCACCATTGGTTTATCTGGTAAATGAACAAGTCCCCTGTTTCACAGTAATATGGTAATGCAAAGGTAATGCTCTATTAAAGAAAGCTGAGATGATCCTCATTACTGGATTATTGTCCATATCCAGAATTGACTGTTCCAAGTACTCTGTCATAGCACATAGGCAATTATCTTCTTCTACAAGTTCTAAATTTTGTACTGAAAGACCTCTCTGTTCATGGAGATACAGTGGATTAGCAAGTTTACTCCACTTCTGAAATATTAGCCAAAAGTGTGGTCACTCTCACAAAGCAAAACTTTCCCATATTATTTATAAATCAGGAATGCTTACTGTGTTCCTTATGCATGTAGTGCTGACCTTTTAGCCACTCAACTTGATTTAGAAATAAGCAATAAAAAGATTTAAATTGCAATGTCATGTCACCTCTGTCTGTGACAAACAGCTTCCAGATCTACTTTTCTCTACAGTAAACTTCAAAGGCATTGCAGATTTGCTGCAAGTTTCAGTGGAGAAGTGTCATGCTGTGGTGATTCTGTTGTGTACCAGGTTTCACTGCAGAATTAACTCCAAAACATCTGTAGAACAAATCTTAGAGCATGCTGCATAGAAAATGTGTTGCTAATTGTGTGGGTGGCATTTGTCAGTCTGTTTGTGAGTGTCAGGAACCATACTGTATTATTTTTAAAGTCTCTGAAGGCTGATAACAATCTGTCTAACTGTAAAATAGTAATCTGATGTAATGACGGGAGAAATAAACTTCCCAGCTGACCTGACAGAAAATGTGTTCTTGTTGATATTTACAGAGTCAACAAGTCATAAAAGCAGTTGACTGGCAAGAAATGCTGCTGATTTCGCTGACAATAATATTGAGCTTTAACAATCAAATGAATTAGGAAATGACATCTTCTTGGTCCCAGTCTCACAGGTCAGAAGGAACAAGAGGTAACCAGTTTGATTTCTTGTCCTGCCCTATTCTGGCCTGGCCTGCAGTGTTTGTGCTTTTAATAGTGCAGGACTGAGCAGCAAAGATTATGATGATTTGATTTCTATAAACATAAGGAGCAGAAGCAGCAACTCATAGTAACGCTAATTTTATGTACTACTAGCTACAACTACTCAAAACCAGCTAAACAATAGTTATACCCCTCCTTTCTAGTTCAGGTTAAATACTTGGAAGTATTCATAACGTATGTCCTTCTTGCCTTTTAACTGGCCTCCTTGTGTCTGTGGTTGTATTTATTTAAAGCTTTAATTTATAGCTGCAGTTAAAGAAGATTCTTCCCAGGCCTTCAAGGAAATATTTTTCTGTGGACATTGTATGTGAAATAGAATAGTACTTCTTATTAAGAGGTATTTCATTAGAAACTCTTCCAGGTGCTACAGACCTACCATCAAAGTATCACTAAGAAATATTTCTCTTGTAGGAGCCATAAAAGATGACTAGAGAAGTTTCTCTTCTTGGGGATAGTTGGCTGTGTTTTCACTTTATTAGACAAAGCTAGAGTTTCTGAAAACCTTTCTGTTGTATGCTAAGCATAAATGTATCTTCATCTTAATATGTAAGATGAAACTGTTGTCTGTCCATTTGCATATAGTCTCTAATGACCTTGCAGATGGGTATTAGCAGAAATAAGAGCACTGTATATTGTGCTTACCATTAATATTCAGTATCAATCACAATGGAAAGGGATCCAGTTTGTATTTCTGGTGGATATAGTTTAAATTGTGCTATATAACTTGTCTTTAACAGCTTTGCCCCAGTTTCCATGTTTTCTGAAGGGGGAGATTAAAGTGGATGCTTCATTATATTAAAGACAAAAGACATGGAATAGAAACAAAGTTGTTTTATAAAGGCAAAATACCTACGAAGCCTGAGTAGATACCATATTCTTCTTTTTTTTTGGTCCTATATATATGTATTTATGTCTTTTTTGTTAGCTGCAGCACATCTGTGGTCCTCTGAAGAACTTCCTGCATTCAGTGAGGTGTAGAAATGTGGATAGGCTGAAGAAAAAAGTATGATAGATGAAGAAAACATCAAAGTATGTCAAGGAGATATACAGCAAATACTGTGGAGGAAACCTCATTCCCCAAGCTGAGGATTCAGCAGATTTTAATTTAAGCTCATTTTATCTGCTAAATGTTGTGAATTCTATGTTTTTATAATTGTCTACAGAACAGCTCTTTCCCACGAAAATGTGGAAGTATGCTGTTGGACTGGATTTATGGCATCAGACGTGAGCGTGGTCAGGCCCTGGCACATGTTACCCAGGGGATCTGTGGCTTCCCCATCCTGGAAGTGTCCAAGGCCAGGTTGGATGGGGCTTGGAGCAACTGGGCAGAGGGTTGGAACAGGATGACCTTAAAGTCCCTTCCAACTCAAACTATTCTGTGATACCAGATCATTTTCCCCACAACAGGAACCTCTCTACTTCTGGAGTCCTGTTATGCTGACAGTCACCCAACCCCTAGGACTATTCAGCAGTGTCAAACGTTAGTTTTGACAATACTTCTTTAATTTCATCCCCCTGTGTCTGTGTATGGTCACAGAAGAGATACAACAGATTTTGCAGGGAGTGTCAGTCATATGCACACTTCCCTTCTCCTGCAGCCTGGAAATTTAAGGTCTCTGAATGACTTAGTGGTTTCTGGGTTCCTGATCTTTGTGGACTACTGCATACCTGCTTTCTAATTTAAAGAGGAGGAAGATGTTCAGATGACACATTGCAGTACTTGTTGCATCTCTTTGGTCTAGAGAATTTTGTTTCTTGAATCTGTTCACAATGCTGTTTTTGGAAATACTGCCACTTCCATGGAGGCAGAATATAATTGCCCCAAAGTATACTTCATGTAAATCCAGCATCTCTGCATTTTCACATTTCATCTGGGACTTTTTTAGAAATGTGTTTGTTTTCCATAATGGTGGCATAAAAGAGAGTTTTGCTTGTAGGAAGAAAAGATGAAGAATGAGGAACTTTCAGGCCTCAAAGGACAGCCTCTTCTTGCATGTACCTGGCCACCCTTTCCTTTGCTAAGCCCCTCAGACTTTTGCTGGCATCTCTGGCTTTGCCTGCCAGGCAGACAACTGGCCACTTCCATTGCAGTGACCATCTAAATGAGTCCCTGGCTCTGTGTCACTGCTTGGCTAACTAGAGCCTTCAGATACGCTGCATTTGAATATCTGGCCCTAATAGCTTCTCTGACTACTTTTAGAGTGTCCTCAGTCCTGGGAGATCTAGAGCAGCCACCTGAGGGTCACATATTCACTAATTAATTTTCTTTGCAAGGCAAATGGATTAGAGCTTTCAGCAGAACTCTGCTAAACTGTTCTTTCTTTTATGGACGGGAATCATCTGTAGGACAGTATGTACAGACAGTCACAGCAAGGAAAAGAAAAAAGTATGTTTTTCTGTAACTGTGGCTCTTTTTTGAGTGTGTTATCCATACATTTCACGATTTTTCTTTCCCACATTTAAAGAATGCTGGACTTTGCACTGGTGAAGAAACAAAGGAACTGTTCTGCTCATGGGGTTTTTTTGGTTTTGGGGTGAAGTAGTCTTCAATCATGAGCATAAAGAATTTCTCTAAGGAGAATAGAGAATGTGAGGCGCAAACAATGAGAGTTCATTTTATGCAGGCCCAAAACAGTATTGGACAAAACTGTTTTGGTTTTTGCCTGTCATAATTTGCTAATAGCTCAGTGCATTTACAGCAAAAGGTTATATGTACTACTGTTGGGAACTTTTTCAAATGTTTTTTTCCTGTCCTTCACATTAGCTGCAGAAGGAAATATTTTTCAAAGGTAAGATGAGATTCTTTTGGGAGTTTCAGCAATATTCTAAACTGATGTTGGGATTTTATCAGAGACATAGATCTGGTTTTCTTCCCTAACCATCAACCCTCACTTGCTTATGATATGAAAATGCGTATCTGCAAAACTCTCTTCATCTGTCACCAAATCTACTTCTCTGGGTGTGTTGGTGCAAAATGTATTACATTGTTTACAGTGTTTCTTACTGATTTAGGGTTGCTGTATCTGTCGCTGATTGCACATCGTCTGCAGTAGGCTGATTTCAGATGACAATTCTTGGTGTTTCTAGATAAGGAGGCCTTTCTTGAGCAGGGACAGGTACACCTGTGATTTTTTTTTTCCCTTCTATCCCACATATTTTGTCTTGTTCTTAGTCTTGCATGTTTCTGGTTTTGTCACAGTAAGTGAAAAAATGGAGTGCTTAGTTCTATAGGTGTATTCCTTAATCCATTTCCTTTTCAACTCTAATGTTATTGGCAGAGTAACAGTGAAAGACTGCTTTGGTGTGGGGGAGGTAGATGTAACCGAGTGAAACAGAACACACCTGTGTGCGCACTGGAATAGCTGGAACCAGGTTAGTTGAGAAGTTACTGTAGCCTGAAGTAGACTTTGATGTAGAAATAGAAGGCACATCTAAAGCAGTAACTTACTGTAACGTACCCCACTTTGCAGTGGGCAAAACCGGGCATGGTGATTTCCAGAACGAGGATAGAAACGGAAAGGAAGCGGCGCTTCCCATCTCCCCCTGCCGCGGGACATCGCGGGGCGGAGGAGCGCTCGTGGTGCAGGGGCGGCTGGGGGCCGTTCCCGGCCATTCTCTGCCGCCGGCATCGTCCAGGAGCGCCGAGGCTACGCTCGCCCAGGGCCGTCGAGGGAGGGAGGAAGGCGGCGGCCCGGCGGGCGGCCCCGGGCAGGGCTGCGCCGGGGGCTCGGCGCGGCTGCCGCGGGGGCGGAGCGGGGCGGAGCGCGGCTCCCCGGGCCGCTGCGGGCAGCCAGGGGAGGGAGGGCCCTGCGGCCGGTGACTTCATGGGAAGGAGGCGGCGGCGGCGGGAGGTGGGTCTCGCTTTCCGTCTCCCGGTGCCGTCTGCAGGGCGGGCGAGAGGCGGCCGCTGCGCCGGGCAGCGCGGGCGGAGGGACAGCGGTGACGGAAAGCGGCAGCTGGGGGGGGACGGCAGCGCTGGGTTGACTCCCTCCCCCCCTTCCCCCTCCCGGCCGGAGGAAGATGGAGCTCGGTTAGTGAGGGCTTGCGGGAGGAGCAGCGGGAGCAGGTAAGAGGTGCTACTCCTCCTCCCGCGCCCGGGCTGCGAGCGGCGGGCGGGCCGGGGTCACTGGCACAGGTGGGCCCGGCCGCTGCCGTGTCCTTGCCCGCGGCGCCCCGGCCGCACAAGTTCCCGCTGTGCGGAGCTGCGGGCGGACAGCCTGAGGGCAGCGCCCTCGGCCGCAGCCCGTAAGGGCGAAGAGGGGCGTTCAGAAACGCCTCCCGCCCCGTGCCTCGGGTTGTCGTGGCGGGGATGCGGGTAGGGCTGTCGGCTCTGCCCCCGCCCCGTCTCCCCCGGCTCATTGATGAGCTCCGGGAAAGGCTTCTGCATTGCAGACTCGCTTCGCTCCCGCATTCGCGGCTTCAGCCTGTACAAGGAGCCCGTTCCCTGGCCGGGTGGTTCGGTGCTGCTTGGGCAAGAGGCCGATTCGGGCAGGTGGTATGTCCTTCTATGTTTCTTAGACCGTGTCAGGGCATTTGAGGGGATTGACCTCATTCGATAACTATTAGATATACATATGATGTTTGTTCTCTTTCTGAAACAGCTACAAAAGGGTATCTGTCTGGATTTGTGTGAATAATGCTCATTAGGAATTCACAGGGTGCAATAGAGTGCAGTTGAGATATAATGGGTGTATAAAACATAATGCAGTGAGGCACACGACCTTACATAATCTAAATTTAAAAAGCTCACTACCCCTACGCTTACTCTGGAGGTTGTAGGAACATGTCTGTTCCAAGTGCTTTCTGGAGACTCGTTCAGTACCTGTCTGACATAAAGATGGAGCGTGCCCCATGAGCCAGTGCTGAAAATAAAAGAATGAATTGTTGACTACTTTTGCTGTAGTTCTATCACAGTAAGTTCCTCGTTGCTGGTCAGTGTCTCACACACACAGGATATTCATGGGCATACACAGCTCCCACAGCCAGAGGGAATGGTCTCTTCTCTTGTCCCTTGGATGTGCCTTTAAATTGACCAGCTGAAACACTGTCATATTTTAATAAACTCTTGAGGCTTCTCTCACTAGGCCTGAATAGTGCTGCATTTTCTAGCATATGGATGTAAATTTGATGTAAACAGAAAGAAACCTTTCACACTCTTCATTTGACCTTCACCGTCTCAGACAAATACTCAAAACAGATGATCAGGGAAAGTATTTTGGAAAGGCCTTTATGTTGCTGGATGCAACGTATGCAACTCATACCATATCTAGGATGACACACAGTCAGTGTTCTGAGCTCTGTATCAAAGGGAACTAACGTCTGATAAATTTGGCCCACATTTTATTTTAACTCAGTCCTTACAGATGACATTGACTTTAATAAAGGTTGCTATGGCACAGATTTAAAGCAAATTGTATTAAGCTTCTAGAATTAAAACTGCTGTTGATGGGAAAAGTGTTTTTTTGTTATTTACAATCTGTTATTAAAATATGAGTCGGCTGTTAAGGCTGGATCTGACTGTTTTCTGCTGTTGGTGTGAATTGACTAAATGGTCCCTTTCTGTGGATGAAGGCCAGATTTTTCCCTGGTATGACTGTGCTGCTCACACAGGGGCAAGCTGGACTTTTCGCATTTGAATCTGGAATAGAGATGAATATCAGTGCCCACCAGCCTCTGGAACACTGTCTATTACAAGGCTGTGTGCTTTTGCTAAAGCTGTAACATTGGTGTGGAGTACAGAACCTCTGTGGGCTGTGCGTGCCCACGCAGCAGCCATCGTGCTATGACGTGGGGTAGCAATGGCACCTTTGTGAGTCTGCTTCTTTTGTCATACTACAGTTCCATGTCTGTACTTTTTACAAGAAACTCAGTCATCTTCAGGACAGCTTAATTCAGGTACAAGCTAACAACTGTTAAGGGAATGAGACTGGTTAGGGATCAGGTCTTAATAGAGTCATATTTTTGTGTATGTATGGTGCAAAAGTAACTGATTGTTTGCTTAATAATAATGTATCTGTTTTTGGAAAAGGTTGGTTTGTTGGTTTGGATTTTTTTTGCCCATGGATTCTAGAAGATTTTAGTCTTGGTTTAATCAATACGTGTTCATGTAGTGGTGGTGGTGGCTGGGTGTTACGGACTCCAAGGAAGCGTATAATGAGCAGGTAGAAAGGTACTTAGTCCTTCCCTAGTAAGCCTAGCTCTGCATCTTTCACTGCCCTGGCACATCTCTCTTATTGTCGTGTTGGCAGACTCAGCAAAAAGGCCATTCAGTGACTGGGACTGCAGGTGAGGAATTTCAGAGAGCTGTACACATGCAGGCTGTGAGCACTGACTGATGTTACTGGTGCAGCCATTGTGCTAATTGTTGCCATAGTTGCCCTTCATGTCATTTACTTACACATTAGGGGATCTATGTTTCAACCAGCACTATACCTAGACCATCTAATTTAAATTAAAGCTGTATGTTTTAAATATAATCCCTGTGGCATTTTCAGATCGTTTAGACTCTTGTGTGAATTTATTATATCTGTGTTATTTGGGGCCAAAATATTTTTATTGAATTTGTTATATACTGCATAAACTCAAGAATTTTAAAAATGTGGATATCATTGTGCTGTCACATAACTGTTATTTTGCCTGTTATTGCCTTTAGACATAGTAACCCTCTGTAGTCTTCATGGGAGGGGAAGAACACTTGCAAGGCATAATTATATACTGAGTTATACAGGAGAGGAAGTTGGACCTGAGAGAAGGAAAGGACCAAGGGAACTAGCATAACGTTTGTTTCCAGATAGTCTACACCTCATATCTTGCAGTTTTTAATGAAGTCTCCTTCTGTTTAATATTTTCTGCATTTCAAAAACATGATGAAATCTGAAGCTCCTTTTGACTCAAATTTCATAACTTATCTTGGGATTCATATTAAGCAAAAATTAAACATAAAGTTAAACATAAACTTTTAATTAAGCAAATGGTAAGCTTAAAATACCAGGTGCAAATATTATTAAATTGAGGACTGAAAATAGAAATTGCTTTGTTGTTGAAGAATTTGTATTCTACTGGTTCATTTATAACTGACATGTCTATACAAACATTCATAGATATTTAGAATAAAGCATGGAGCTAAATGGTGTATGGACCTTCTAAACAAATAAATCAGGTTGCCCTCAGGAAAAAACTGGGAGATTAACCTGGCTTCTTAGATGGCCTGAAAATTTAGCTGTATAGACTTATACAAAAGTAGTTTATCAGTTGAGGTGTGGTACAAATATTGCGTGGATGTTATATTGCATTTTCCTGTATTTCTTTATCATTGTTTTCCTAAGGCAAAGCATGACACAAAACAGAGAAGCTGAGTAAGATGGCAGAACTCTTCTCAGATCCTAGGTGGTAATTGATTGGTTTTATTTTAAGGTCAGATTAATTAGTATATACATGTAAATGTAACAGTACAACACTTTCACTGTCAGATATTTTCTAGACTTTTTTTGTTGTCCTTTTCCAGCTGCTAACCCAAGGGAGGAAAAATTGTAAATCTGACAAGCATGGAGGTACTGGAGATATGAAAGACTTGACTTACTGTTCTGTTTTCATATTGTTCTCCTAACATCACAGTTTCTGTGATTTATTTCTGAGTTTAAGCAGTTTGAAAAGACCAAGCTAATTGTGATGTATTTCAAGTCTCATTCTCAGTTTACTTAAGTTTCTTGTTCCTCTATTTGAGGTTGGTGTTGTCTGTTTTAGAATGCTGTTATACCAGTGATTTTTAGCTTTAGTGCTTTGCTGTAGTGTTTTACTGTGGATTATTGACATTATCTGTATTTATTTAATGTCTCTTGGATGGACCTTTTGAGAAGCTTTAGGCTTGAAATAGAGAATTTGTTCAGCTTGTTTATTAGCTTTATTAAAAAAATAAAATAAATTCATTTATAAATTCATTTATTTAGAGTATCTCAGCCTTTGAAATACACTTTCAGTCTCAGTAAAATCCTAGGACAAAAGTATGAATTTGCTCTAAGTTAATTTGAAAACTTATTTTCTTATGTATTCTATAGATGACATGAAGGATTGCTGTTGCTGGGAGTATTTTTCAATACTTGCAGGGCATTTTTCAGGCTGAGCATATTTGTAAATGCTTCATGACATATTTAGTAAAATTAGAATGCTTCCTGTTCTACAATGAAAATTCCTTTGGTCAGAACTCTGAGTTTTGCTGCTCTCTTCTCATCATTTCGGTCTTGTATGCAATGCTTCAATTTCGCCTGTACACAGAACAAAGTATGGGCATTTTGTACAAAGGGTAAAGTAGCTATTTTTATCTGTCAGTGTTTTGCAGATACTCAGTTCTCTACAGTGATTTTTTTTTTTTCATTTGCACATTCTCTTAGGATCTGCTGAGTAATCATTTGCATTGAGTAGTTAATCAAAGAAGGGGCAAAACTCATGTAGAAACAGAGCAAGCTGTGGAAGAATTTTGATTCCCATTTTGGTCACAATGGTTATATTTCCCCTATTGTTTTCAGAAGTAGAGTAAGGAACACTGAGAACTTGTTCTTTAATTAGATGCTTGAAATATCACATTTCTAATCCTGGTGTCTGCTGACATTAGTGGCCTCTGTCCTATGGAAATGTACGAAGTGGTTACTGCTGCGTGTGCCCAGGAGATGTAATACTGTGATGTTATCAGAAATGTGTTCAAATGCCTTTGATTAAAATGGCTAGCTGCCATGGTGATAGTGCCATAGAAACTGGTAAAATAATCAGTGCCTATTAGGAAATCTGAATGGAAAATTCTTCTCCAGTTTTCTGTCCTTTATGTTTCAGCACCTAAACAGGAATGAAACTCTGCTGATGTTGTCTTTCTGATTGAAAAATGTACTGAATGAATTCCTTTGTATTGCACAGCAGACCGGGCTCAGGTTGTTGTATTGGTACTACTGAAACATTAAATGCGTGAGTGGCTGACAATTCAGTCATCCCACTGATGACTTCTAGTCCCAAAAACAAGGGCACTGAGGTAGGAGACCTTTCTTACAGAGCTAATATTTGTTGTTAAGTCACTTTACTTTTTCCCATTGTATTTACTTTCTAAATAGTACAGTAAGTATAATTTCCTTCAAAAGCAGTCTTCAAGCAAAGAAGGGCTGTGACTGTGTCCCGTAGTCAGTGTCTACATAGACACAGCACAGTAGTGGAAGAACTTTAATTTGGGAGCCTGACTTTGTACAGGGTTTTGTCTGTCTTGAACTAGGCAATCTTGAGTACAAGAATGCCAAAAAACATCATATAACACTAATATCTTTACTGGCTTAGCTTTTCTCATCTCTTTTGAGATCTATTGCAACAGGAAACAAAGTGCAAGAAACAGCACCTGCCTTGCGTTGCTCTGTCTCTGGTTGGAATGAGTCACTTCACTATTACTGGTTAGTGACTCTGTAGGGTACTTATACCCTGTTGGAAATTGCTAAGCAAGGACGTGGGGGGATGAACCCAGATGTATCTGTCTAGCTATATACTGATTAAATTTCTGTGCAAACACTTATATTGCCTGCAAAGTTTCTGAGGTAGTGCAAAGGAGCTTTTATCCTGTGTTAAGTAGTTTTCCCTCTTAGCGCTGAGATCGGTGTAAAGGACAATTACCTGATGGTGGTGGACTTGAGTTTATTGCTTACATTCACCTGGTGCTAGGCAGCAGACAGCAGAAGTAAACACAGACTGTCAAACTGTACACTTAGATACAGAGATGATAACACACTTTCTCTAATCAGGATAATATACTTACCTGAGAACAGAACCCAGACCAAAGCATTGCAGATGGATGTGTCAGGAACAGTTTCAGATCTGCCATCCCTTAACATCTGCCTACCTCTTACTTACCTGAGAATATGTAATATGCTAGTAGCTTCTATTTCAAGTCTTAGAGCTGTTACATTGTCAGTTCTCATGAAGAGGAGGACATACAGGTTTATTAAATAACATTATGGTAACGAGACAAAATTGTTTTTGTGTAAATAAAGCATTGATTTAGCAAACTATAATTAAGTGTGAAGCAATGAAATCACCTCTATTTCCCTCTAAATAGCTCTTTGCATCTTTGTCTCTGGAAGAGTACAGCTGGTTTAAAGGGAAGGCAGATTTATTGTAATTTCAGCAGAAAGAATGACAAGATATACAACCTGTAGATAAAGTTCACATGTGGGAAAGATTCAGATAGTACGGTGTGTTCATCTGTTCTGCCAAGTACAGCTGAGTTAAGAGCTGGAGACGAGCTTCCCTTCAGAACAAATTAATAGAACTAACATATAATAGACAAAGATACAAAGAGAAGGGTAAATAAAACCAGGTTGATACACTGTTTGCACTTTGCTAGATTGAGGCTGTTTGTTGGTAAGAAATTGCTATTGAAAAGTAGTATCCTTTTTCATTGCTCCTGAGTACCACACAGCTACAAGAAGGGGACTAAAATTGGAGACTGTGAAGTTAATCAGAAAGTTCAGAATTTAAATGAAAAATCATGACAGCTGAAATGGTTTATATCAATGTTGGTATTTCATGTTTGGTTTTTCAACAATCATAAAAAGCCAGGTTCAAAATAAAACTATGGAAAGGCAGGCCAATGTTAGGCCATTTAGGGTGGCAGTTCCAGGTTTTAGGGATAGTTTTTCTCAGAGATTTGAGGCCCTATTAGCTACTCTCACAGTTTCTTATTGTGTATAGTTTTGATATCTCAGGATGCAGGTGGAAAAAAATCAGATATTCTACTATTTGACTTTTTGCAGTGCCTCTTCTGTATTGAAAGAAGACCTGTGTGAAGGAAAGAACTTTTGAGCATTGTAGTTGGGAGTGTCTTAGTGGCTGATGAGACCTGTAGAAGCCAAGTGTTTCTTAGCAATAGGCAGTTTGTGCTTTCAGGCTTCTTTATATGAATGCATATGAACCTCAGATACACAGAACTCACATCTCTGTTTATAATTGAAGTTTACTTAGGTATTTGTATTATGGTTCAGTTCACAGTTCAATTCTTCAAGACATAGTTTCAAATAAAGTAGGAAAAGTTGCTTGCACTCATTTGAGCAATCCACCTTTTCTGAGAGGCACCCAGAAGTGCTTTGCTGGTTTGCTCTTTCTCTCAAATTTCCCTCACTGTGTATAGTCACACTTGTATCTCTCTGCTCTGGCATTCCAACCTGAGCATGCTTAGTAGGTAAGGACTGTATAACAGTTTTGGGCAGGAAATACGAAAATCCATTAGTGTATAGTCAGGCTGTAAATGCTCAAAGCAGAATTTAATCAGGATTATTAAAAGGATGTCTTTTCCTGGCAAGAATAAGAGGAAATAAAAGGCTGTGAAAAAATGTCATATGAAGGTTCTCTTGAAGAAACCCCACGTAGAGATTTGTATTGTCTCCTGGGCAACACAGTTTACATTTTTATATTTCTGCATTGTTCAGAATTTCTTCTGACACTGACAGATAAAAGCCCATGAAGAAGAAAGAGTAGCATCATAAATCTAGAGCTGTGTTGTTTGTAACAATAATCACTGCATTGTCTCTCTCTGGGCTACATCATCTTTGTAACAGGAGATACCTGTTTCCTGTCGCTCAATCCATCCCAAATACTGCTCTCAGTTTCTTTACCTTTCCAAGGGAAAATCCCTGTGACTGGCAGAGGAGCACGTGTCAAACTGTGGCTAGTAGTTGAAAATTAAATCTCAGTACTTGTGCGACTGGGAGAATTAGTAAGAATTTTGTAGTAGGGTCCAATTCTATTTGAACTGGTTTTCTGGTTAGAAACACATGCTACAAACTAACAATTACTTATTACACATGAGGGAATCTTTAAAGCAAGCCTGTGGCACTCACCGACACACACCCTCACTGCAGTGATGTATTGCTCATGAGGCTTGGTAGCACTCTGACTTCAAGAAGATGATATTCTTGTGTCTGCAGATAAGCATTATGTACTCACCCTGGAACACCTGATGCATGTGCTCCCAGTTGAGGTATTGCTGGCTGCTCCCCCTCATGCTAATGCAGATCAGGTGCCTGATTATGAGCACACAAGGCTGCAAAGTGTAGACCTCAATTAGCATGGAGATATAAATCATTATCTTTTTCTACCACCAGAGCTGAATACTCACTCAGCCTGAGCAGCTCACTTCGATGTGTCTGGAGTTGATGACATGTTTGCATCTAGCTGATAATCTCTTGACTTTCTTTGATACAGAATTTGAGAAACAGAGCTGTTATCATTTTCCTCCCTCCAATTTTGTCTCCTAAAATATGCTTTACATGAGAAATAGCCCCTTCAAGAGCTGTTCACTTGTTAGGTTTCATTCCACATGCCTCTCATATTTAAGATTAAATATTTTCCTATCCAGTATAAATAGACAGATATGTACTCATGAAAGAAGATATCTCTGAAACCTTTTGGTTGTCATTAAATGTATCTTTACAGAAAGAAACATATGAAATAGCCTTCTTTGGATTTCATAATGAAATTTACTTCCATAAAAAGTCACTTTATTTTTGTGATGTAAAGATTGGGAGAGCACCTAATTTTGCTGTGTATTTTGGGTAGAAATAGTCCTATGACTGGCTTTACCCCAATTATTTTGTTGTAGAGGTCATAGTAACACGTGTATATATGTTTTCTGTGCACCATTTTTCTTCTATGCATCTGAGACTTATCAATGGAGGAGAAAATTTTTCTGTAACAAATTCCTTGACAGTCAAGCTGCTATGGTCCTTAGGAACTGGAGAAAAAGAGGTGTGGGGCTTTAAAAATGCAAGATCCATCCCCCTTCTCCAGGCCACTGAAATGAGTCTTCTCTCCTAGTAGAATGAGGCCAGAAAATAGTCTTTAAGTTGTGGAGTTCTGAGTATCTCTGGTAGAAGATTACCTCAGAGGGAATCATTGTGGCAGTAAAATACATTTTGAGCTGAAATACTGAAAGAGTGGATGGACAAGAAGGGCGTTTAGTTCACTGCTATTACCATTACTCTGTTCAAACCCATAAAACTGTCTTTTACTGTCAGAGAGCTGCAGATTAAGGCCTGGATATTTTAAAACACGCCTTATGACTAATATCTATGAAAAAAGTCTATTTTGAGCTGTTTGAAACGATGCCATGTTAGTATATTCACTTTTAAAGTGGGGCAAAATATAACTGTATAAAATAGCTTGCCACATAGGTGTGATTTCTGGTGATATTTTATCTCCAAGCACTATCTTTGTTGGATATGGCTATGGAAAATGCATTTTGTTTAGGGAGAGGAAGGAAAAAAAGAAAATATTTTCATGAAACCTGTAGTTTCATTGCTATTGTGTATTTTGTGGTCTTAGGAACAGCTAATTTTAAAAGTGATTCAATGCTGTAGAGTAAAATCTTGATATCTAGATGGAAAAATGTCTAGTAAGCCAAACTCTAATTATAGTGTCTTGTGGTTATCTTATTTGTTTTTACTGCTACACTGTTATAAATTTGACCTGGCGTTAATTGTATTTTTGTAATTTGAGATAATGAGCACTGCAGACAAGGGTTCCCCAAGTGTTGTGAAGGTGGAAAGGCCAAAGCAGAACTTCCATGTCTGCACAGCTGTTTATGCAGAATGTGACCTTTGTTTGGCCATCCAGTTTGATTTACAGAGCAAATGGAATGGAGTAGCTGTAGATATAAAACTATATGTATGCAGTTATAAGGGGCTTTCACTACTTTTGAAACTAAAGGTTGTGGAAAAGGTAGTTGAAGATTTATGGATGTGTTCCAGAAGCATGAGTTATTGTCAAATTGCAAAAATATTTCCTGAAAACATGTAGAAATCCTTAAACCTTGTAAAATTATTTTGAAGTAGGAAATTAGCTAATCCTCCAGTAATTTGCCAGGAAAGTTTGCAGAATTCACAGAATGACTAGGTTGGAAGAGACCTTCCAGTTGTGTGGGTTTTTTTGGTTAGTTGGTTGGTTGGGGTTCCTAAGTAGCCAGGTAAGAAAAAGCTTATGGTCTGTTCAATAAAATACCTGGATGGAGAGAACTGCTAATAATATGCAATTCTCCTTCTATGTAGCTTTTTCACGTTCCCACTGTTTGCTTGGCTGGAGTGTAGTAGTGTTACATATTTGTAGGTCTAACAGCCCTTCTTCAAGCCTTGCACTGTAAAATTGGGTCACTGCATATAATGTATTTTAAATAAGACCAGAGGGTTTGTTGTATTTACAGAAAAAGTTAGCAGCAGGATCTCACAGTATTTACAGGAGACATATTTTGGTTAAGAATAAGCACATTTCCTTTAAATACATTACTAGCCATTCACAAAGTGTATTCTTCTGGAATTTTCCTCTGTGTGTAAATGGCTCAGGATTTGATAAAATTGACCAAATGTAGCAAAAAGCAGACTACAGCTCTAAGATCCAGTGGCTTGATAGCTCTTTTGTTAGTGTTTTGCAATAGCACATTTAAGTTTTGTGTGTGAATAGTTGAGATAAATCTATTTTTTTTGAGACAGATTAAAATTAATTATTTTATATCAGTAGCCATACAGGGAAAATAGTTTTAAAAGTTTCCAATGCTCCTTGCCTCAGTTGAAAAACTGACTACAGTGGCTTAGGAGATCGCATGACTTCTTTTAATCAGTTTTAAGCTTCTAGGCCCAATGAAGTACTTCTGAAAAGTTTGTTATTGTCCTGATGATTAAATTCCAGATCAAGTTGTAACTTCATTAACAGCCAGTCTCTAAAACCCCAATTCAAAATACTGGTTCTATATGTGAAAAAGTAGAGTTGCACCTGAGTCCCAAAACCTTGTATGTTGTCTGTTCTTCAGTACTGTGCAAAAAGAAACGTTTTCCTAGCTCTTAGATATGCCTGTTTAAAACTGAACCTGCCAGTGTGTAGTCTTTGGGAAGCTATGGTAGATACTCCAGCATTCCTTTCTAGAATCCTCTAGAACTGCTCTGTGTTTTCCTAGGAATCCCATGCTTGTCAATCGCAGGGCTTATACTGCTCTTTGTGAATCTTTATATCATCTTTGTGAATGATGATCAGTCATGAAACAAAGTTTCTAAAATATTAATTTTCACTACCTCTTAAAAAACTCCTTCAAGTGAAATACCTAAAGAATGGGAAAATATACTACTACTATCCAAATTTGCCTTAATGTTAAGGGGAGTAGGGCTTGAAAGTTATCTTTTTTTAATTTCAGAATGTAGTTTCTACACAGCAAAGGGTAAATTCTTTGGGGACTTTGCATCTGTTGTGGGGATTTAGTATTTTGATGGAGAGATGTCTAGGATGTGGCTCATTAGTTTTCTGAGGCTGGTGGGACATTTATGAGGTTTTATGGCTTGATCTCCTGAAGTCATTCTAGCTGTAGAACTCAGCAATGGAATTTCTTCTTAAAATTCTATGGGTCTTGTTGGACTCTAGCATCCTTTTCAGAAAAGACTTCCACTCCTGATTTATAAACTCTTAACTCAATAGATGAATATCATGATTCTGTAAAAAGTAGCAGCCTTGGACACATACGTTGTGTCTTTGTTGTTCAAAGAAGCCCTTTTGTATTACATTTCTTGTGACTAAGAGTGAAGCTGAGTGAAGAGTTTGAGTTTAAAAGGACTGAAGGAAAAGGATTTCCTTTTGTATGGTAGCCAAGCTGATGTTTCAATTAAGCAGTAAGTGTATTACTTAAAACATACAAAATAAACATCCTGTATTTGTAAAAGTGATCACAGAGTGTGAAAGATTCTTTGCTAGACTTGCTTTCTATCTACTCGCATTATATAAATTGATCCTATGATGAAAAGCTCCTGTTGGCTTTGCTGAGACCGTGGGTAACTTCAGGTGCCTGTATGCAAAGTCAGGCTGCAGAACCAAGGCCAGGATGGAGAAGCTGCTACTGCTATTACATATGTTGGCACTTAGACTATTTTGTATGTCCAGAATAGTCCAGTGCCCAGGGTAGCAAGTGTTTGGGGAAAAAAGTCTTCTTTCTTAACAGAATAAGCTAAGGCAGCTGTTAAATTTCATACTTAGCTGCAGAGCTCATATGTGATCACTGAAAATGAGTATCTGCCTTAAATAAAGGAGGAGGTCATTAATCTTTTGAGAGCTGTTCATGCAGTCTTTGCAAATACAGAGGCCTTGGGGATAACATAACTTCAGTAGCAGAACCTGCTAGCTCTTGTGTGTCAGGGTGGTGTTAATTGGAAGAGAATTAGAGTAAACTTGCATGCTTTCTAGCTGAGTTGTCACCAATCTGTTTAAAGTATTTTAGTTGCCTTTCTCAGATCTTTACTGTTAATGAAATTACCTCTAAGATTTTATGCATCTAGAAAGATGCAATAACAGTGCCAGAAATTAAATTAATATGCCATGGGAGCTTTCCTAATGAAATTAATATGGTATTTATAACCTTTTTAAAGAGGCTTTTCACCAGTTACAGCATAAAATGAACTCTCAGGAGAATAAGATGCTCGCTCTTTGTTCAAGCTTTTATACTCCTGCCTGCTTCTTTCCATGATACATGAAATAAAAATCTTGAAATAAAAATTAATTCTTTGAGATCCTTCAATGGATTCCTAAATTTTTTATTATTAATTATGAACTTCAGTTTTAGATGGGTGTTTATTTTTTTAATCTGTTAGGCTCTGTTTTCCATGAGGTAGCAGCAACTATCAGTATAAAATTAATTATTCTTTGATTTGGGGGAGTTAGATGTATATATTGTTTTCTTTACTGATTATGTTTTTATTTTGTAAGTGTTGAATCAAATGTGCTTAAACATCTATAAACAGGCAGTATTATTCCTAAGGTAGGCCACAGCTTGCTGAGGAGAACTAAGGGGAAACTGAGTATTGCTGCTGTCAAAGGTGAGGCAGAGCTAAAACCAGCATGAAGTGGGTTTGTTGTAGAACCAGCAAGAGTTAGGCTTTTATCACATTGCTCCCATTTGGGATATCACTCACCTGCTCTGCTGCCAGCACTACATTCAGTGAGTCTTCCCTTCCCACAGGTTCCCTCCCTGCTAGGTTGGGAAGGTTGGGTAGAAAGTTACATTGATTTGTGCTGTCTTGGAAAACACTGGCCAGGGTTCCTGGGCATCCCCTGGCATTCATCTCCATGAATCTCTCACCTCTAGGATTTTCTCTTGTTGCCAGTCATGATCTTTGCTGCCTTCTTTCCTTGGCCTCTTCTTCATTCTGAGACTGCTACTGCTTTCAGGGAACCCTTATTTTCAACACTCCAACTCCTGTTTTTCCCCAGTTGAAATAGTCAGTGTGCGGAAACACAATGTGTGAGCAGCCTTTTTAATTGCATGTTCTGCCTCTGTGCTAGTTGGAGGACTCAGAATGTGACCCTTCTGTTTAGTCCAGGTGTGGCTAAAGTTTACAAGCCACCTGTACAGACCACAGGGAGCAAGTACCAGTCTTCTGCCTGAGAGTTCAGAATCCAGCTTCCCTCACCCACAGACCCACACACATCCCCACTGCTCTGCTGCCTGTCAGCATTTGCAATTGAGCTGTTCTTTTCACTGGTACACTTATGCCAAAAGCTATGTTTGCTGCCATTAGGAAACCTTCATTCACCTTGTCGTGGTCTCTGATCTTCACTAACAGGAGTATCTTGCCTTTGAAGCATACTTTCACACAGAATGTCTAAGTTTACTTGGTTCGAAAGGAATCCAAATGTGGATTGGTGCTAGAACAGGAAGGACAGCATATGACTGTCATTTTGCACCTCATATGACAATTTCAAGGTTTACTCTATGTGAAGACTTCACATAATGTGAGAACTTCCACATGCTGCAGTACTTGACATGATAAATTTCAGGAAGTGTTGTAGTCCTTTAATGATGCAAAAGACTCCCCTATTGACTGTGAGTGTAGAAACATAGAGGTAAACTTTTAAAAATTTAGTAATAGTAGCAAGAAAAGGTCTTTGTTCTTATCGAAAGTTGTAATTATTCCTTTATATCTTTTCACCTGGCTTTGTGTTGATGGCCTTTTTCTCTGGTGCTTCTGCCATAGTTAATGTGAGGGTGTGTCTGTGGTTTGGGGAAGGGTCACGTTTCCCCTCACTGCTCAGAGTCAGGAGTCCAGCTGGATGCTCTCTCATGCCTGGAGCCACTTGACCCCAGAAATAGAAAGCCTTTGGGGGCAGTCAAAAAGCATCACTTGTACATCTCACTGTTGGCTGTCCAAATTTTTTTTCAGTTACTAAGGTGTTTATAAATTTGAAAGACATGTTAATGGGCTTCCTTAAATTGCTTTGTAGAAGCAGCAGAGCACTTTCTCTGGCTGTTGTTTTTATGCTTCAGGATATGTTGGGGAGAAAGCATTTGGAATATGAAGAACAGCTTCAGAGATTAGGAAACTTCTCATTTTCTCATGCCGTAGGCCTTTCAAGGAGAAAATACTCACCTTGTGTTCTTTCCTTGTAGTGTTTCTGTAGCTTTTGGTTCTGCTGATCTATTTTAATCAGAGGGTTATCAGCATGTCCAGTGTTCCCAAGGGAAAACAATGTGAAGCCTGATTGTTTCTCCTATTGGTTTAGCATCCTTTCTACTGCTGAGTATCAAATTTAATGGGAAGGTTTCAGCCAGCTCCAAGAGCTGTGCTGCTGACTGAAGCCAAAGAAATAACAAAATGTGTGCTCTCCACAGTTCCAATCAAAAGCACTTCTGCTGTTTAACTTGGAAGGGAATTACAAAGTACTGCTTGGGCGGTTTGCTCTACTTCTGTGGCAGAACTGAAAGAGGTGTCTTAATACTTTTTAAATTTATTTTTCATTTAGTCAATTAGAGAAAAGGGGTCAGGAACACTTGGGGATGTAAAATATCAATCTTTATGCAAAGATAAAACACATTCTAGATGCTAAGCTTTCCCTATATTTGTGGTGGAGAAAGATGTTGCCACACAGAGGTTTATATGCTGTTAGTGTGGAATAAGTATCTATAAATATGTGTGTATATGCATGTATTTATGTGTGCATGTACATCTAGAACACAGTAGTTTCTGTTCCTGCAGGTCAGTGCAATCCTTTTCCATAGGCCCTTCCTTTCTCTTTCAGCTGTCTGTCCTAGGCTTGCAGCAGGGAATGTGGAGGCATGTAGTGTGTAGTGGTGCTCTGGCCATGCTGGCTCTCCAAGGGAGCTGATTTGGGAGGCAGTGAGATTTGTAGGGAGTGAATGATGCAGGATTTTTTTAATGCTCTTCAGTATGGGTTTTCTTTGAATTTGGGTTTGTTCTAATATTGTGTTGGGAGTGGATATTTTTGATTTGGTGGGTTCTTTTTTTTTTTTTTTTTCTTTTCTCACATATGTGGTTTAATATAAAGATCATTAACAGTAAGGATTTGCAGTGCCACTTCATTATTTCATTCTTACATGACCTGGGATGAAAATAACCTCACAGGTGCAAGATGTGATTGAACTGTCACAGTCTCTGTTTCTACAGTGAATGCTATGTACATGCTGTGTGAGGTTTGTTGCTGCAAACTTGGCACTGAAAGGGCAGTTGGGTTCCTGCTGGGTGCCTGTGTGGTTACTGGCTCATCAACTAAGATCTCTTGTTATTAAACGTTTCCTGCCCTATGAAAAGCATTTGCAAAATCATGTTATGACAATCACCATCTTGATGGATACGTCAGGTGCTGAAGTGCAGACATGGAATATTAACAGCACATCTCTCCTCAGTCTGATTTAGAGTCAGGTGCTGTAGCCAGGAGATGTAACAGTCCACTCAAAAGTGTATGTATTTTGTGGTTCTCTTAAAAACTTCTCAAAGATGTAGAAGAAAGGAGAGTAAAAAAATTTTTTTAATTACCCTTTAAAATCCGATGTTTTTCAACTCATATTAACCTGTCATTGCATATCCTGGCAGCACAATTCTATAACTTCCAATCATTCTCAACTGTAGTTTACTAAATATTTGGAGGATTAACACTCAGATTCTGAATTGTACTTCTTCCCTTGACAGATCACTTAATGGG